>MEHQ01000164.1:125791-589723 GCA_008828725.1 Saccharina japonica
TCGTCGGTCCTTGTCGTTTTTTTTGCTCGAGGCCAGCCCCGCCAGCAGCCCACAGCAGTGTGCACGGAGCAGCTCCAAATGGGGCCAGCCTCTGACGAGTATGACAACAGCTTGCCATGTACACCACCAGAGTTAAAAAGCGTGCCCCCGTGAGCGGTGTGTGGCAAGTACTTGAGGTATCATATGACTACTCGTACGTAAAAATGAGCACAAGTACAAGCAAAACAGACTAGGCCAACAAACACGACAACGACAACATCCTTGAACCTAACGAGCTTGAGGCTGCTAGACTAGTGCTGCTTGCTGCTGCTGCTGCTGCTGCTGCTGCGGTGGTGAGAACGCTATCCTCGCGACCGAACGAGAGCGTCGAATGACACGTAGAAAATAGGCACCTGGGAAGCAAGCGGAATATATACACTTGCTCTATGACTTCATAGCTCGGCATCGGGGACACTGCGGACACTGCCAGATCGATTAATTCATATAGTTTTTGTACGATGCACGTATTGTGTTGCTTTCAGCAGCGACGGAGAAGATTCCTTGCGCCCTTTGCTTGGTATCTCATAAACCCAGATGAGTTGAGTTGAGCTGAGTTGAACTATTCCCTTTTATTAATGGATAGGCTCTCCACGTTTTAATTCGAAGGTGGAGTTTACTTAACTCCTGAGACCATCCCTACTATAGTTGCTCCGTGTGGCGCATTGGCTGAGCACCTCAACCACCTGTGTTGCTCTCCCCACAAAAAAACTTCGATTCTGGCTCTATGTATTTCAGCCTAACGTCTGGAAGAACCTCTACTTTTTTTAATACGAGACTCGAGTACATACTTGACATCTTGACATCTTGACATGCTGTACACTACCGGCCCTCCCACGAGAAAGTGCCCTACAACAAACTCAGCCTAAACAGTTCGGGGGAAATAAGAAAGTCGACAGCTATTATACTGAAGTTAGTGCGGGACACACCCCTTTCTAAAATAAGAAAGTAAGCCTAAGCCCGATTTCTGGTTTCTTATGAGCGGGCCGGTACTGTACTCGTACTCACTCGTACGGACACACACGGAATGGAATATTTACGATTGATGCGATTGATGGCGAATTGAATGCAGTACGTATACGTATTATTCGTACAGCCCGTCAAGTGCAAGAAGAAGAGTATTCTTGTCGGTGCAAAAAGAAGAGTATTCTTGTCGCCACACATCACAGACTTTGCGGCGGGGAGCGGGTCGGGGCAGCGCCCCGACCCGCTCCCCGCCCAGCCGACAAACCCCGTGTGCGAGTCAAAAGGATTGTTGCCTCTCTCTACTACTACGAGTACTATGGATTCTATCGATGCGATAGAAGCGCCAAGTAGCGGAGTGCGTCGTCAGACGTATTATACGCGTAGTAAGTAAGCAGCATCAAATGGATTCAGTACAGCAGTGCAGACAGGCACAACAACAGTAGTTCTAGATCTTCGAATACAAATCATTTTGCAGCAGGATGAAGGGGGTAGACCCACTGACACACAGACGACACACAGTAGTAGTGCAGTACGTCAATGCAGCATCATCGCTGTGGCCGTCGATCATGGAAAAGTACGGATACGTAATAATATATTATTCAGTGCAGCAGTACTCGTGCTACACAATAGTGCGTACTCGTACTGCTGTAAGCGCGTCAAACGATTATATCGATACGATGGTGGCGAAGTGTCACTGGGACCCGCGTGCAGAGCAACCCCTCTGCGCGCTATAACTATAAAAAACAAAAAACTGCCTCTACCGCTTGGATGAGTAAGTTGCCCCGTGATAATAATGCCTCGTGAATACACGAAAACCCTTGGTCCCCAATATGCCGGAGGGCACAGGGCACAGGGCACAGGGACACCTGCCCGGCGTCTTGAGGAATGATATCGCCGGAAAGAGAACGGTGTATTTGCTCTGTAGAGGGTTAGGGTTAGGATAAGGGGGCGAATCATTTGATTTCAACATTTCAAAGATTCCCCAGCGTTGACCTGCGCGCTGACATTTTAGCACTTTAGGTATTATTGATGGTATATCCATCAGGTATGCATGCAGTTTTGTGCAGCAGCATCTGTCCTTGTTTCTGTGCTCTTTGCATGACATTCTAAGCCAGTCTGACTCACGCCCGCTATAGGGTAAGAAAAGCGAATGAGACACACATTTTGAGTAAATTTGCGGAAATATGTCCAAATTTTTCACCTCCGCGTTTTTAGCCCGTGGTGCGCTGCGCGCACCACGCGCTGGAACACTAATTATATCCCTGCTACTGCTGTTAATGCTAGCTTTAGATCCCATGTGAGATACCAGCAAATACTTGAAAGGAGAGTTTCTGTTTTCGCCATATAATTTTCATGTCCCGGTTGACCTGAATATTATGTTTTGCGAGCATCTTGCGCAGGTTGTTTGCAGTACGAGTTGTTTGTTGTAGAATTTTGTCTTGGTGTCCAATCAGGCCCAATAGTTAAAATATATACATACTGGTATGTATCATCCAGTGCATACACTGCTGTTGCGTAAACATCGTCATCTTCTGATCACAAGTATCAACCATGAAGATACCTTAACCAACATCCATCCGATCTACGAGACCTGCCACCACGGATATTCGTCATTTAACAGCCGATTTTCCAAATTGAAAACTAACTGCCTTTCCGATGAGAATGATATTCGATTTTGGTAAATAGTATGCTGTTTTTCGCGAGTCGAACTTTCCCTCACAATCAAAATGTACCTTAGAATGCATATATACGAGTATACGTATATATTCTTTGATGATACGTATCGATCCACAAAATAAAATTGAAACCACAGCCTTGACGGCTCGAAACCGTAAAGCAGAAGGTATAACGGAGGAACTGATATTTAGGCGCGACGTACCTCGTCAATAAATCCCGGTTTTCGTGGATCTTCGATATATATTATATACGTATCTTGAGACAGCCGATCGATGTCGATTTTGATTTGTTTGTCATCGACGGCTGTCACAAATGACAATACAAAATTTACAGTGTACCAATGAATTCAAATAATCCCTACTCGCTTTAATGTGCCAGGTACTACTGTAGTAGATAAACCTACCGCAATACGCGTGGAGGTACAGCAGTACCGTACTACACTGCTGTACACATACAATCATACAAACAGCATATTATGCAGTCTACTACACATTTGTTGTTGAAGCTCGGACCGTATATTCCTCTTTGGTATACTGTATTGAGGCATTACCCGTCGTGGGCGTGTGCGCGCTTCTTCTGAGTTAGATCAGGCAGCCCGCCGCAGAGGTATGCACTTCAGCCGGTGTCTAACCAATTGGTTGTTGCTCGAGCTTCAGCTCTCAGAAACTCATATAAAGAAGAATGGCGCTCAGGCCAGTGTGTTTATTATTGCCCTTGTCCAAGAGGACAGGATGAAGAGGAGGAGGAAAGAAGAAGAGGAGTGAAGGAGAGTGCGTGTGCACGGTCGATCGATCACGTAGCTCCCAAGTCTCAAGACCCCTCACATGCGGTGAAAACTAAAATTCAAACAAAAAACGTCGGCTGGGCCCTAAAAGGTATTTCGGGGTTCTCCCGCATATATCTGAGATAACTTAGCCAACAGGGCTCCACCGCATACTACTGTGAACCAGCATTGGACATACCGCTGCTTCTGCCGTAGCACTCTGTACTGCTGTTGTGGCCTACTCGCTACAGGCAGCTATGTAACCGACCATCGACTCGGTATAGACTACTGGCTACTGCTGGGTAGCATGGTAGCTATCCTTGATATACTTATCTTTCGTATCTTGGCCGCCAAACCCATGTGTCTTTCTTAGGGCTAGTTTCTTATATCCGGCCAAAACGTGAGCTTTAGTTTATTATTGGGCACTTTCTTTTCGGCGGGCCTATACCCTGTATCAAAAGCGAGTGCAATTTCGTTGTTGTGCTATTATGCCTACTTATTATACGACCAGACAGGACTGGAGACCTGTAGCGCGACTACAGCAGTACAGTAGGCCCCAAGAACAAGACTGCGCTTGCACGCGATAGCGCAATTGTTCGCATACCTTGACCGGGAAACAGCTACCATTTGCGCTGGCACTGCTCGTTCATCGTTGATTTGCAGAGATAATATGCCTCGGCTTTTTATGAAAACTTGGACCCCGCTACGGGTACTGCTGTCTACTCGTTACGGTAAAAAGAGAGAGAGGTCGCCAACTCGGTTAAACCACAACGGCCGCCCTGCCCCTTGGGTGCCGTTTGTCTGGTGCCAACGAACCACTCCACGGGCACAACCCCAGCCTTACAACATCCAGCATCCTCCCTGTCTACCCTACCGGGAGCAGCTGTCATCGACGAAAGCGCTGGCATAGCTGGCGGCTTGACGCCAATAAAAACACAAGGAAGGAGCTGCTACGAGTAAAAGTCCAAGGGTACACGAGGTAAAGGTCGGGACGGGATAATATGGTCGGGACGGGATAATATGGTCGGGACGGGAACGGTACGGTACGGGAATGGGAAAACCGTCAGATTTTTCGTTCCCGACCGCGATTTCCCGACCGGTACCATCGTCAGTTTCTGTTCCCGAGCTCTACCGTCCCGCGGTAATGGCCGTATTCCCGTTCCCGACTGTTTCCCATCCCACAGTCTGCCCATTCCCGACTATTCCCGTCCCGCTGTCCGCCCAGTCCCGACTATTCCCATCACACTGTCATATAAGTGATTCCCGTCCCATCCCGACCATGGGGAACAGTTTCTCCCATCCAGCATCTCGCTATTGAGGAAGATATTCCCATTTCATTTACCGCCGGTATTTTCGTTTTCGCATCGCATGACCATGGATGGATGCAAGTGGGTATACTACTGCTGTAGACTCTCCAGGAGACTGCAGATATTCGTGCGTCTACGATTTGTATATATTTTCGAACTATAAAATAAATCGTATACGCGCGAATATATATATATATATATATACAAGGTTCCCCTCCGGGACATGCCTAGGGGAGTGGCGCAAGGACGAATCGAAAACCTACTACGCATATCATAATGTATGTATAGTACATAAATACGACGTTTTTGAGTATCTGCGTATTACTGTACATAAATAAATGTGAGTAGACCTTTTTAGATTTATTTGCACCTGCATTTTTGGGGATAAAATATACTCGAAATATGGTGGAACCGTTACTATTGACTCGATCGTTCTTAGAGATCCCGCCAAACATGTTATCATGTTTGAACAGGTTGTCCGAGTACCTTGGAGTAAAGTCCCGAGTATTGGAGATACATTACTTCAGGTACTTCGTGTACTCGGAGTATTTCGGGGTTCGATACTCCGGATACTGCTCGTACTCGGAGTATTTCGGGTATGAACACTCTCGATACTGCTTTACTCGGAGTATTTCGGGGTCCGATACTGCGGGTACTCCTTGTACTCCGAGTATTTGGGGCTTCAGTACTGCTCATACTCCAAGTACTCCGAGTATTCAGGCCGCTAATACTCTGATACTCTTAAGTACTCGGAGTACGAAATGTACTCGATACTCGGAGTATACTCGGAGTGTGAAGTAAGTCAGGAGCATCTTTGCATCATTTTAAAGACTCGGCCGTCATTCCTCCCAGGTCTGGGAACATGTGACTGGCGTTTATAGCATTTAAAAAATCACAGATGCTCCCATTACCTCGGAGTATAATTAGAGTATTTCCGAGAAAAAAATACTTCAGGTACTTTGTGTACTCGCAGTATTTCGGTGTCCAATACTCTCGATACTCGGAGTGCTCCGAGTAATTTAGATGTTTTTACTCCGAGTACTGCTTGTACTCGAGTATAAGTACTGCTCATACTCCCAGTACTCGGAGTATTTGGGCCTTCAGTACTGCTCATACTCCAAGTACTCCGAGTATTTAGGCACCAGTACTAATACTCTCAGTACTCGGAGTACGAAAAATACTCGATACTCCAGAGAGTATACTCGGAAATCTGTGCATGTTTGTCAGTATTTAATTGTTGTGGCGCTCAAGGTAAGGAAGGTCTATCCCGCACAAAACCGAGGACTCCCAACAAAAAAGGTTTGAAAACACTCCAAGCGTGACACGCTGCATACACACGCGTGACACACGGCACACACCGTACACGCACGCACACGTGACACATGGGACACAGTGCCCGTTGCTTAGTAGTGTTGGGACGACAAAATCTCACTCTCCGCCTGGGATTTGAACTCACGTCTATACGTATTCAAGCCGGGGAGTCGGACCCATGCACATGTCTACGTATTACTTGCCTAGAAAAATATTGTCTCGTTTTTGAGCCAGTCCGCCCGAACACTGGTATCATCGCATGCGTCGGCATGCAGCATGCAGGCACACGCATGACACATGGAGCCCATCAACAGCAGCAACAAGCGAAGGTGACTGGTGGTCGTGTGTGTTTGGTGGCGGATTGCTGGCTCTTGACAACTCGTAGAACAAAGGCAACAATTGCGAGGGCACATGTTGTACTCTGCCGGATTACGTTATATAGTTATATTGCTGCAGAGCCAACACACCACTTATCGACAGTGCGCCCGGAGAAAACACGCCATTGCATCATGTTACCAAACATCGTAAATGGCCACAGTATGTATCTCTCGGAATAACGACATATCAGTATATTATCACAAATTTCTTCTCTGTCGGGTAAAGAGATGACCAGCTATGTCGTACATAGCTCGATTTGACGGTATGATACATTCATGACCGGCAAACTAACAATACGACAACTGGCTCGTCGACAAAACTAACGTACGGATCGCACAATGGATCTGAGGCACGCGCATCAGGTACAGGTGGGCATCGCTGCTAAGGGCTGCGGCGCAGGTCATTGAGGTTGTACTGTACACGCTGTCCTGCTCTTCGTTGGTCCCACGTCTCGGCAAGATACACACATATTATTAAACGCACGATAAGTTCCAACGGTGTCCTGCTGAGACGGGAAAAACGATGAGAACAAATCAAATATAAATTTAACTGGCCCGTACGTACAAACAATCAGGGCCACATGTTGCGGTAGCACCTTTTCACCGGAAGCAAGTACAGAACAGTATAATATTTAATGTAAGGAGAGAGAGGTTCGATTCATTCGGGACAGCGGCAAGAGATACATCAACATGAGCAGTGTCCACGCAGGATGATTTACCTGCTGGAAAATGCTAGTGCTTGCAAGAGACTCTACGTACGCACGTTGTGCCGCGCATGCATGTGTATCTGCTGTGTGCTACTGCTGGGAGGTTGTATACTGTGTACTGTTTAACAGTGTCTGGTGCTATCCGTGTGCTCCATGCTGCCGCGACACAAAAAACGCAGCGCAAAAACAGGCTCAGAGAAAAGTGAAACAGAACATATAATTAGTTTACTGGCACGTACGTACAATAACACGGCCTCATGCAGAACAACCCGGCGAAATCGTCTTATCCACTCCCGCGGGAAATAAAACTTCGAGCGCCCGCCACGCGAGCTACAGCGCTCGGATCGAGCTCAAACCTCGACCAATGTGTCCGGCGGGCTTCTCGTGTCGGGGTACTTAAGCGTTTTGCCGAAAAGTGCTCGACGCGAAGAGAAAGTTGCGAAAAGTGCGAAAATTTCACAAACATAGCTATACATACAAGGCTCCCCTTCGGGGAGTGGGGTGTTCCCCGCGGGTGACGCAAGCTGGCATGACACAGCAGAAAACCGATCAATCTCGTCATCCAGCGGTAACCGTAAGCAACGGTTGTTGCTAACGTACGCACTTAAGGTTCGAGCAAACTGGCGCTATGACACATGAAAAATAAACACGTTGTTTTTCTCAACATTCACGACGTCAACTTTTCTTGCGTTTGTCAAACCTTGTAATTTTCACACATTGTGGGAAATGTCAGTATTGGCAAAATTGTCATGGTTTGTCACGTTATGTGGCATTTTTTGTTCGCTAGGTATGGCCATCATTCTCGTGAAATACGGATAGCAAACGGCAGCAAGACGTAATCGCATCATGTATATCAGGCAGTATACAGCAGTGATAGTAGCAGCGAGCAGTGTAGCAAGCATCAGCAGCACAGGAAGCACCACAATTGAGATTAATAGTACCTACAGCAAGAACCACCACCAACAATTGCTACTACGAGATACCTGGTAGTAGTTTGCGTTCAGCAGTAACCGCAGCACAATTGCTGAATGCAGCGTACAGAAAAGCAGTACAGACAGCAGGTGAAGTATCACAAAATATCTTTACTAATTGTACGGCTGAGGTTTGTTATTGTAAGCATGTATGGCGTGTATGTATCTGGTACGTGCATACGCGTACGTACACACTTACGTATACAGCAATATAGGTACGTTCCTCACCGCCCAAGGGAAAAAAAATCGATGTACTTCAGGTATGTTCGTACAATACTTCATACATACCATGGTATGTAATTGCGTACCTGGTATACGATGGGTGCACGCACAGTCGATCGATCTTACGGCAGTAGTAACAACAGCAGTATACAGCAGTACACAGCAAGAATAACTAATTCGCTTCCTACCACTTGCAGCAAGAAGCAGCAGGAACACTGCTGTAATAATATTGATGGTGTGTATACTACGTAGTGTGTGCGCACGTAAGTACGTATGCATGCTGATACAACATCTCTAAAACAGTCGCTTCGGTGTGTGTTTAACCACATCCAGCAGCTTTGACTCATGGTCGACTGGGATGACGAAAACAATCGAACAATCGGTAAATACGCCGCGACCATATCCCAAGGGAAATTCGCAAAATACTTCACTGAAGCAAGACGGGCGGGGGTATTCCACGACACAACGAGTGCACGCGCGAGTCCCTGTCCGCTGCAAAAGTACTACGGCAGCAAGCAGCAGGGGAATCAACAACATCATGTAGTCGTATATACCACTTCGAGTATCGTACTGTCGCTGCTGCCGTTGTATCATATCTGGTACCTGTTACGTATGATATGATAGTTATCGAGGATGTACGTACGTACTACCTGGTAGTATTACGTATAGTGGATACGTTTCATAGTGTACGTACCTATCTGTTCGGCAATGTTACGACCGTTTGGATATTGACATAAGTACCGAACGGTTCTTATATTTCCGGGCAAATTGGTACATGATTGCAGTTTTGCACTTGGTGGCGCAGCAAGCAGCATCCTCATGCCTCCCCGTCACCACCATACGACTGCACACGCCGTTGACCCAACAGCAAGTTGACCCCCAAAAATAACAGAAACCAGTTATATAATATGCACTGCAAACCCGACATCATGTTGTTCAAAAATGACTTTCGCAAAAAAAAACGACGAATCGAAGCCAGAGGGGACGCGAGCAGCGCCTGGCTTGAGGGCACACGTGAGTCGCTGTCCGGTGCAAATTCACAAAAGGAAGCAAACGCAGAATATACTGTCCCTGCGGTTGTTGCTGTATCTGTCATAGTCTGGCTCGTACATACAGCAATAGATGTGTACCAGGTACGTACGTAGCAGATCATCAGTAATTTATTGCGTACATGTGACAATATAATCATGGCCGGAAAAAATGTAAAGAACGTTTGGATACATGAATGTGAAACCGCTTCTTGTATTTCCGAACATGCAAGAACATGCGGTACTTGGAAAATCCGAGAGTGCAATGAGATACGCATGAGTTCGTAGTACGTTGATCGTTTCGTGCAGCTAGACCTGTGGTGAACCAGTACGCGAGCCACATGTCCTATATATATGTAAACCTAGTATGATATCACACAGCAGCAAGCAGCAGCATAGGACTACGAGTACTGCTGCTGTTGTCTGTCGCTGCTGTATCACGACCTGGAACGTACGAAGACTGTACATATGATACTTGAACACGTACATACGTGCTTGCATTTCGAAAATTCCAAGGTACGAGTAAAGCAGTACCGGCCCACGGAAAAGAGTGTTACACCATATGCAGACCTGGCGGCGCAGCAGCGTGTCATGATAAAGCCATCAGACCACCCTGTTCCACGAGGGCAGATATACCCCGACGCTGTCACGCTGCTGCTGTTGCATGAGCGCACGTTCGAAGTTTGCTCGATGTGTAGTCCAATCGATTGTGTGTGCTCTTGCTGCATGCTGTCTTCAAAATTCGGCATGAACAACAAACAGTCGACACGCAGGCCGAAACAACCACGATTGCTCGTTATTCATAGGGCTACAGACTGTGGCGAAGGCGGGGCATTTTCCACGAGCACGTACGCAGGATATTTTTTTAAGCAACTTTTGCGCACGAATTCGCAAAGCGGGTTTCACGTTGCCCTGCTCGGCTCGCCCGAGTGGGACGGGGTACCCCGGGAAACCGACTCTATTTTTTCGGCTTCGCGAGCGCCCCGCGCAGGCCACGGGCCGCGGCCGAGGGCGAGGCCCGGGGGGCGCGCTCCCCGGCCGGCCCCCCGCGGGCCGCGCCCGGCGCCGGCGAGGCTCGGCCGGGAGGGCGAGGCGCGAAAACGCGCCGCCGGGCAAACAAATCACAATTATACTTTGTTATATATATATATTTTTCCCTCTCGTTTTTTTTTATTTCAACACAAAGTTAAACTTTGTATTAACCATTCCATCGGCCCAACTCACACTTCGTTATTTGAAATATTGAAATAATGGTACGTATGATAAATCGGCCGATGGTTTAAGCGTGCGTTTGTTTTGTGTTTGTAGTGCAGATTCGTCCCAAGTAGGGGTGTGGGCATTGTGGAGATAAGGGGAATCGGGAGGTGGTCGTAACAATACTGATGTGGTTTTTGTCCCTGGAACCTTTTCGTTTTTGTTTCCTGGATTTGACTTATATTCGGGAGGGGGGGAGTCGGGTTTTGAACACCATGATATCGGTTCGTTCATAAAGAGGCCAACAAAGCCTTCGGGTAAAAAAATCGTACCAGGCATACACTTCCTGTCGAGAGAGGCGATAATACGATACTAACACCCTGTCTGTGCTCCGGACTCTATACTCGGAGTATTTTATTATTATTATTTTTTTCCCCATCCCATTTATTATCTTCGCACTTCCGTCTTCCTCCCTCCCTAGTCGTAACTCAGATCCGGGGTCACAAAGTAGGCTCCTCTCCCTCCTCCCCCACTACGGTTCTTGCCTTGATTTTTATCGCGCAGAGGGTTCAGCCTTCCTAATGCTCGTCGATTTTCTTTGAATTTTGCTAACTCACGCTCTCGCGCTTTCCGCTATTTGAGATTGTTTTTCGCAAGAAAAAGTCCATAGGAGCATGCACTCGGCGGGGCTCGAACTCGCGATCTCGAAGCTAACAGGCTTGGTGGTTGCCTGCTAGCCCACCGCGGCGACCGTGCCAAGTATTATATTCAAATGCAAAAAAAGTGTGATGTTGTGTACCAGGTACGTACCATACTGTTTTATTTCTGTTTTACATTCTCGCGAATGTTATACTCGTCTATCTATACCAATACTTTGAAGTCACAAGTCTCGGTAATATAACTACAGAGTAGATAAAAGCTACGAGGAGTACTCGTATTCGAAGAAGAATTTTGATTAGAATCCGCTCTTGTCTCCAGCCTGTGTTTCCGACCGTGTTCACACCCATTCCCGACTGCGTTTCCCGACCGTATTCCCGACTCGGTTCCCGACCTATTCCCGACCTATTCCCAACCCGTTCACCGATCATTACCCGTACCGCCGAAACATGGTTCCCGTACCGTACCGTACCGTACCGCCAAAAATCGGTTCCCGTCCCGTCCCGTACCGCCAAATAAACATGTCTTGCCGTCCAATCCCGTCAACCAAATGGTTTCCCACCTTCCCGTCCCATTCCCGTCCCGCGGTAAACAGACGGGAACATTTTCCCATACCGCCCCTCGGGAAGACCCAAAATAAATTCAGCTTGTGGCGGGCTAAACGGTCCCATCCCGTACCGCGCGGTGCCTTCGGCACCGCGCGTACCCTTGAAGTCAAATTCACAGGGTTTCGTTGTGTATATGACGGCGTCCTTCATAATGGGCAAAAAGGCGAGTTTCTGCCGCATTAAATGTGTTTTCGTGTGTACACGTCACCACGAAATTGCGGTATGAGCTTGAAAACCTTACGAGAGGGTATTCGTTTCCCTGCAACATCCAGAGGGTGCAGTGGGTGTTCTAATAACGCCATCCCTGCTGGAGTGTTGGTATCATTAATACACACTAGAGAGAGGGTTTATCGATTAAACTCGGGACGGCAAGGTATACATATATCGCTTTGAAGGGTTTTGACTATGTGATACACCGTGCGCTCTAGGGGAATTATCATCTCGGTAATCTCTGCATGCATGATATTGCTTTTGAGCTGACCGCTCGGCGGGTGCACTCTCAAGCGGTTCATTGACGGTATTCCCGCTGGAGCGTTCTCATCGGAAGTAACCACCCCGAATCAGACGATTCTTCTAACTGAGAATTGCCTTTCCGATGAGAATGAAAATCGTTTTTAGTACTTTGTTGTTCAAGAGTTTATTCGCTCACGATCAAACTTTTACCTAGAAATGATTTTCCTCGATGGTTGGAATCGACCCACGCAAACAAGTTTGAAAACAACCTTGACAGGCTCGAAAAATCAAGGGTTGAAGGGAAATTGCATTAATGAGCGAGGTACCTCGCCCATAAGTACAGATTTTCTAGGATCTTCGATATCTTGATATTGCCGATGTCGATTTCGTTTTTATTATGATCGACGGGTATCACAACTGACAATTATTTACAGTGAGAAAAGATGGCTGTGAAAGATGTACATCTCTTACCATTCGAAAATCGATATTTTCGATTTTCATTCTCATCGGAAAGGCAATTTTCAAAAAAGAAAACCGGCTGGTCGAGAGTGCTCATGGAGGGTTGGTGTTTATAGGAATCGCCCCGGAGAGGTGATGTATAACACCGTACGCTGTAGAGGCGTTATGAGCTTGATCTCGTCTGGGGGGTACCAATTATATTGCCTTAAACCCCCGCAGCGTGAACTCTTGGGGGCTTATCAACGTTATTCGCACCGCAGCGTTGGTATCGTAACTTAACACTCCAGAAGTGTTACAAATTAAACTCTGCAGGGTTGAAGTTCAGAGATATCGCTATTTAGGGATGTATGGACGATATTCCCTCTGGAGTGTTTCTATACTCCAGAGGGATTTTTATTAACCTTTTGTTGATTTAGGTTTGGAGAATACCGTGCCCTCTAAAGGTATTATGAGCTTGATCACGTCTGGAGGGTAGTTATGCTGCCTTAATCTCCCGGAGCGTGAACTCTGGGTGGCTTCATTAACGTTGGTATCGTAACTTCACACTCCAGAGGCGTTATAAATTAAAGTCTGCAGGTTTGAAGTCCATATAAATCGGTTTGGAGGGGTGTATGAGCGATATTCCCGCTGGAGTATTTCTATGCTCCAGAGGTTTTTTATGTAGACGAAAACCGACGCGCGGCGACTCCACTCAGTTCTGATACGGACGAGTACGAGCAGATTGACCTCGCGAGAGATGCAAGCAACGAAATTTGGAACGGCCGACGTTACAATGACGCAGTGGGTGTGGCGTGCCTGCCACCCCTGGCTTCGTTGGGCTAAGATGCTGGCTCGAGCCCCATTAGTTTTGTTAGAGGGCGTACTCGGTACGAGCGATGTGCAGATATGCAGCAGCTCGGAGACACAAGCGTTTCCGGCAGATCAGAGAGTATTGTGCCGGCCACAAGAGCTTAAATGACACCGGCATCGAGTGGAAGGGAGCTCCAGTTCCTCGTGTTGCCGAGCATGCTTTCTGTTTCGCCATACTAATCGGTGGGGGAAAATGCTTTTGGTTTTGACACGTGTCTTCATTCTGGGCTGTTGTTTTTTTCTGATTCTACGAAAAAACAAAAACGGATTTAGAAAAAATAAATAAATCTCGGGGAAAACTCAGATGAGTGTCCCTGTGGTGCTCTATACAATAGCTATCATTAGGCAACCTCTAGAGCATATCACAATTACAATCGTCTACTGTACTCTTTTCTCTGAACCTATTGCTTGAAGCAATATGTATCGATAGGAAATGTATGATACCTATTGCAGGCGCAATCAGTATCGATACACAACACCCTAACTCTTTGAAAATCAGGATGCCTATTCAGTAGGCTAATATCCAGGGTGTATTACCTATATCACACCCGAATATTATCCTCTGTTTAATACTGTATACGAGAACGAGATAATGTGTGCGTGTGAGGTATTGTTTCTAAAAATATTCAAAATACGTCAGCCGTGGGTATTTTGTTTTCACATTTACCGGTCGGACTACTGGCAATAAGTTAACCAATCACCCACCAGATCTAAGGCTTTTGACACAACCCTCACACCCTCACAAATGGAAGCGTAGCACTCGCACACTTCCTTTTTGTTTTAGTTTCTTAAACTTCCTGCTACCTGAGAGTTTGCGTAAAAACAGATTAGAGAAATTTAGTTTTGAAATATTGTCACGGGGGCTGGAATAAAGGTGGTTTTCGAAACAAGCGAACAAACAAAACGGAAAAACTCTACAAAAAGTAACGATGGTTAGTTTCCCTTTTTTATTTTCAATACGTATCAAAATCCTTGGTTTACGAATACCCCTAAATGTCAAAATCATTGGTTTACGAATACCCCCGAAATGTCAAAACCATCGGTTTACAAATACCTCGAAATAAAACAGAGGCTTTTTATTTCATCTCAGGAACAACGCAGGAGCAGCAGACTCCTGTCCGTACAAGAAAGGCTGGGTATCTAACGGGATTATAAAACCTTAACCATAACACGATAACCTCCGTCTACACATACAGAGCACGCAGGCCCGATTCATCAGCTGCTGCATGGAGTATGACGCGGACGAGCGGGGTTGGGCTGTTTAGTCGGACCGCCAGCCAGCCATGACTCAGAAATAGTATGCGCCCGCTGCTCGCATACCATCTCCTCGTATGGTATAGTAGAGCCTCACCTGCCCCACACATCTCCTGGGATTTGCAAAAGTTTTTTTCAGTCCCGCCACTCCTGCTGCTGCTGTTGCAGCACGCCGGTATGATTTTGCCGTTTGTCTACATGGGCCAGACGAGCTTCGAGCGTAGGGATCCGGCGCGGTGGCACAAAAAATAAGTCATGTATAGAGTGCGGCTGCTGCCGTACATGCCTCGGAGCTGGTTGCTGCTTGCCGCTGCTGCTGTGTATTATTGCCTGTTCTCCTCTCTATGTACGGCGATGCTGCTGGCAGTGATGCCGCTGCAAACGTCAGACTTTCGTCAGTAGCAGCGTCCTAGCTACGTCGCTGTGGTGACCACTACCGCTGCTACTACGAAGCAGCAGTACAGCAGTACAGCAGCTCTGCCACTGCCGTTGTCACTACCGTTGCTACTACCGTTGTTCTTCTTCCTTGGTGTCAAGATGGGGATTGCCTTATGCTTCAATACCAATACGGTACACCTGTACCGAGGCCTACGATATAGGTTTGAGTTTGTTCGCTCTTGGGTGTCTCGCGGACATTTTGTTTTTCGTCAGCCGTGCGTCAAGCTCCATGCAATATTTAAAACAAAAACGGCATTTTGTTTTTCTTGAGATACAATACTTATACATGTTCGGTTTTTCAGGACTCCTTACCGAAACCGACATTCCTCCAGTGCGAATAATTATCGGACGTGTTCCCTATCAGCCGTTTTTGAGAGCGTTGATTGTGGGTATGAAGAGCATCCGGTATGGGCAACATGTTTGTCTTGGGAGCCGGGTCGATCTGACGTCTTCTTCATAACGAAAAGTGGTTTCTAATAAAAAAACAAAAACGACTCTCCATACCTCTGGTACCCAGAGGCGAATTGGAAAAACGACAGTTTCTTCGGCTGCTGATACTGTTGTTTACAAGAGTTAGACGTGGATGCCGATCACTAGTAGGCGAACCTACCTGGGCCTGTAGTTCGACCGTCCGCAGCATCCTACGCGGCCAGAGCACCGTGTAGATACAGAGCAGGAACTCCGAAATGATCGAATCATCACTGTTGGGCACTTGCGCTTCGTGATTCAAACACAGCAATGCCTGCCCTTCCTTGCGGAGCCAAGAGACCCGACACCTCCTAGAAACCAGAACGAGCAGGCTACGCGTTGGTCGGCAGCGGGTCTGAGCATTAAAACTGAAGCTAGGCCAGGTTCAGTAAGGTGTAATTGTATTGTGCCATTGTACCATAAATAGTACTGCTGCTGAAACACGACCGAAACAACCTTCTTCCAAGAATCATGTTCTTTGGTTTGTTTTGACCGAAGAAATGGACCCCTGCTTGAGCAACCATTACCGCTAAAAGTCCATTATATACTCAAACAAAGATATACTCAAACCAAGTACGCAGTTAAAAACTGTGAAATACACGGTGTTTTCCCACCAAAAGCTCAAGACCTCACACTGTTTGTTCGAATGAGACCTTGACTCTTGGCACACACCTTTCGATCCCAGGGGTGTATAGGAGGGGTGCATGTTTTATCCTTTTGTTTCGGTAGGTATGTGGTGTCCCAGCAAGTTCAACGCTAAGAAAATAACCAAGACCCGAGATAATCGACGGGAACAAAAAAACACCCCCCTCCCCTCCATACAACCGTCGGCATACGCGAACGGCTTAACCCATAACCGTCGGACTTTCATCCGTGTGTTCCAATATTTTAAATTGTATGCTTAGACCATCGAAATGTTAATCGCGTAGCACTTACAGTCTCCCCTAAACTTATGTTCAGGGTGAGGTATATAGCTCCTCAAGTGACCACCCTCGGAAGGCAAAAACATGGTGCACTTCTACCACAAAATGCGCCTGTGAAATATATAGTGAAACGCACGTTGTTTTCCCTCGAAAGCGCAGGACCTCACACTGTTTTTTCGAATTAGACCTTGACTTCTGGCGCACACTATCGGATTCCAGCGGTGTATGGAAGGCGTACAAACGTTATCCAGTTGTTTCGTTACGTATGTGGTGTGCCAGCGAATTTAATGTTCAGAAAATAACGAAGACCCAGAAAACCGGCGGAAACAAAACACACAAACACTCGATACAACCGACGGCATACGCGCACGGAAATTGTCTGCGACGTTTAACAAACCGGCGTGAAGTTCTGATGTCAAACACTTTGATGACGAAATCCATGAAACAGATCGTATTGCTATAAGTGTTTGGACACACACACGTGTAAAATGGCTAAACTGTTGGGAATTCTTGCTTAATCGAGTTGCGTATTCGGCAATTTCCGGGGCTAATGCCGTGAATCCGTGTCGTGGTTTTCACTCACCGTGAAATCATGATATACAAATGCTGTAAATTATGATCCCTGTACCGCGATTGCCGTGGTTTTCGCTTGCTGCGGAAGCGTGTTTGTACCGTAATCGCGAGGAGCCGTGCCATGATCTGTCATACAAGCAGTTAATGCCGATGACGGCCCCAACCAAATTTCAAATATGTACACGATCTGACCGATAAATCACGTGCTCGTCCCTGCAATCGTCCAGGAGGTTGTTGTTCGACCTGATGCTGCTGGCGGTGGTCTTGCTGGTGTTATCCCTCCTTCCCGGAGCAGAATCGGTGCCATGCACATCGGGTATAATTGCCGTAGACGTGACGTCCACGGGCGACGTCCAGAATCTCACCACCGCGCTAACCTGCGAGGGGGATGCAGCGTTTGACATCACGTGGTTCCCAAGCATGAGCATTACGGAGAGGATCGACGTGGCGAATGACAAAAATGTGACCGTCACTGGGAACGGTTTTCCTACAATTCGTGGAGTTGGAGCCGGCCGTCGCACCGGTCTGTTCTCCGTGTCTAACGGGTCTACTCTACGCCTTAACAGCCTGGTGTTGGAGGGAGGGGACGCAGAAGATGGGGGGGCTGTCCACGTGCATTCTTCCAGCTACCTGTTTGTATTCGATTGCACCTTTGCCGACAACAATGCTACCAACGGAGGTGAGACCATATACTTGCGATGAAAACTGTCCCAAGGTGGTAACAGAGTAGTGGTCAAACAACCATACGTTCATATTTCGCCAGGCACCACGCCGCCATGGTACGCAACACTTAGGCCAACTCGGTGTAGTGCTGAAACAGAGTAGATGGTGTGTTGATGCGCCTTTAAAAGTAAAAAAGGGCCACTACGAAGGGAAACGACCAGACACAACGCGCTTCTCAGATCAGTACCCCTCCGACTTTGTAAACAACCTTTCGCGATATTCACACGTGGAAATTGGCGCTCTAATAGAAATCTAAACTCATGTTATGAAGTCATCGAAGGTAGCCTGGGTCAGTAGACATACTTGTCCGACAAACAGCTGCTATTTGATACCCTGCACCCCGAAGCAACACCTTCACTGCTTGTTGGGGACTGCCTCGCACATGATGTTGTTATTAGAGCTGAATTTCGTGAGCTATCTATGCTCGGAACATTGCCTGCTGCTTGTTATGTGGTCCTTTGTGCCAGGTAAGTGTTGTTAACGTGGGCACTATTAAAAAGGGTGTTTTCGACCTCTTGGGAGGTCGGATTTGTTCGTTTCGTATCCTACATCATCCATTCATGTTTCGGTGAACGTCTGTGGATTATCTTGTCTTTGAACTCGATGACGAGTCGCCTCATGCCTATCGTCAGGTGCCATATCTTCCTCCACCTCAACAATCCACGTCGCCGGCAACAGCTCTTTTGGTGCCAACTCAGCTGTACGCGGAGGTAGGTTATCACCGGAGAATGGGAGCGTCGAGTTTTGTTTGGTTGCAGACACGCGTGCACATACATAGTGTGAGGTGCTCTCAACAACTAACAGCTGATTTTCCTAGTTTGGAAGCTCGTTTTCAATCAGAATGGGAACCTACATTAGTATGTTTTGTTTTTGCGAGGTGCTTCGTCCGTGATTGTTTGCTTTTGTTCATCTTCGATATCTCGAGGCTGCATGTTCTGATTTATATTCTGCAAGTTTGACCGCCGGCTGTCACAAACGACATCTTGTTAGAGTTTTATTTCAACCCTGAGAGGAGAATATCTAGGAAGAAACATGAACCAAAATGTTCGATTTTCATTGTAATCAGGAACGCAGTTCGTAATTCGAACACTCGGTTGTTAACTCTCTTTCGCGTGCTTTTCGGAACTTGAGCACCTGCTGTGTACGTATCTATGTTATTGTTTTAAAGCACCAGATAATCTACTACCAAAAACACCACCGGGGTGAAAATTAGTTTTCCTCTAGACTCGTAGCAAGTGGCTGAATGCAACATTTAAAACCCTAGAGAAAACCCATTGTTAATACTATTAGAAATAGAAGCGATACCCTGCAGAAGGTGACAACCCAAACAGCAACCTCTAGAGAGGGCGCTGTACGATGTATGTTGGTCGCTTGACAGTAGTTTTCCTTTCGTTCATACATTATCGACAGGGAATCTATGTAGTTTACGCTGTCTGAGGGATGAATGCTTGTTGTTCATGCCTAACGGGGAATGTATAATACTTATACCTTGTACAGGAGTCAAGTGCCTCGGACACAGTTGTTTGACGACCCGTAGCGCCTTTTGGCGGGAAACAAAACGATCGGAAATCTCTACGTAGCAATCCATAGTCGTGTGCTTGAGCATCTGGCACCGTAGCGGCTGCCGCCACTCGCTTACCGGACCATCACCAGAGAGCTATACTTAGGCGAGTGTTTCCGCCACGCACTTATCGCAATCCGCCTTTGCAGTTCAGGACTCAAGCCCTTTGCTTTCACGGTGAGAGCCAGGGCTATAGTGCAATCTCTCCTTTCCAAACGTGTCTGTAGTTGTCCAGAGTACAATACATTCGGAGACCTGACATTGACGGGGGTTATATGTTAAGTAGTCTCGTAGAAACTGTGTCCGTGGATGCCCCTTCCTAGTTGTCGTGGTCCTAGCGTAGTCCTAGCGTGAACTTACCGACATCACAGGTATTGGAACAAAATTTAAACCGTTTGGTATTTCACATAAAACACACTGCTAATGATACGATAAACATCTCCCGGTACGTATTGTTACTTTAGCATTGAAATTATACCATATATCCTGGCGGTGTGTGCATGGTAACGGCACCACAGGTGTGCACGGGCTGGTGATTTTGTTCTCGATCAAGTCGCTGAAAGACCCTCACTACGACTGTATTCTGCGCTCAGGTGCGATATATCTGGACGCGAAATCCAGCATGCAAATCGACGGCACCACTTGTTTTTTCAACAACCATGCCTATGGAAACGGAGGTAAGACGTGTCCCGAAATACAGGTGACATCAGTAATATCGACAAAGAGGTATGTCTACCCCCGGTGGAATCGGCGTGGCTCGTTCGAATATTGCCGACGACAACTGAACAGTGGCATCAACGTTTGCCTACTTATGCATTGTATGAGTGATACATTTTTCCAGTATATATGTGTCGTCTACGTAGTACCCGGCGCAGGTTTGTTCAGGACGGGTGCTGTCGTTTGCAAGGTTGACTATCAATGCTATGTGTTTTCGGTTATTTGGACTTTGCCCGACCATGGTATTGATATATAACACGTACCAGGTATTGTTTGTGGTCCTTGAAGCCGGACTCATTGTTATGAGACTGTAGCATACATTGAAACAATTTCCTCGCAAAGGTAGACCCGAACATTGCGACTTGAGACCACCACCAGCGTGAAGGTCTTACGCTAGACCGTTCTTGGGATTATTGCTGTTATGAGTATGTACTGACAGATGTAGCAAGTGCAATCAAGTATCTGAGAGGTGCACAACTTGTGGCCTTCGTGGTGTATGTGCAGGAGGTAACACTGGTAGCTACGACCGCCTGCCCGCAATTTTCGGTTTAAAATAAAAACGTAGCCAACACCGTCAACGGCAACTCCTCTTTCGTGCCCAAAAGCGCAGATAGTATTTTTATCGGAATGCGAGGTTTGTCTTCATGTATACCTGGTTTGTTGCCCAACTGGGTAAACGCGTCAAGCGCCGTAGCGTCTCTACAAATAGTGCCGATACATATTTGTTGTCGCAGTCCAAACGTTGTGGCAAAAACGCCCTCACCAACGACGGTGCCATCCTAAATATCTTGCGCATGAGCTTGAACGTGTAGCCTTTGGCCACGGAGGACCCCATATAAACATGTGGTCGAGTAGACCCGTGTGGGCGTTTCAAACATGCGAACTCCTTGGAAACAAAGTAAGGGGTTTCAAACCACCAATGTCGCCTCCAAATCCGATAAGCAGTGCTCCAAACACAATGGTCGACGGATGTTGAACCCCTTTCAGCCCTGGATTTAAAATCAATACCCTGCTATTGTGATATCTTGAACGCCAATATAGCAAAACTGGTACGCATGTGTTTCGGATACATCATCCTAGTAGTATGACACTTTCGTGAGCGCACCAGCATAGGTCTGGTAAATATGTCTTGCCATCGGCGATGTAGCCATGATCCTATTGCAGCCGCCGCACGTGAAATGAAACAGTTGGCGATTTTGCCATATCTTGTGCTGTTGGCTCGTAACTTCGAGTTCCCGAAGACACCTCGTCAATAATTTCTTGCTGGTCGACAAGTGCTGTCAGGAATACCCGGAAACCCTGACACACACCCAAACCTCAGGAGCGTGCCTCAATGATGTGGGGTGTTGCACCTTCCGGATTTCGACCACTTTGAACCACTGCAGCACTCCAATGTCGAGGTGTAAACCTTCGTTGAGAACAAACAGGAAGCGAATCGCGAGCCAATCTCTAACTGCGGATATTGTGTAAGTCAGCGAAAGGTCCAAATGGATCACCTAAAAGGATAGGCGGAACGTCGATACCGAACAAGACTTGTAGATAATAGAATCACCCCGAAGCTCGGGGATGGGCGACATATTACATATTTCCATGCGTTACGAATGGCGTCTTGGGTTTCTCCGCGTTACCCCTAGCCCTCGGCCACAACGGCTACGCTATATACGTACGATATGAAAACGTCTGTCGTCAAGCTTATCCAAAGTCGCTGTCGCGATACGGTTTCAGGCCTGCGCATACTGCGCGCGTCTCAACCGCCCACGACCCCATATAGGGCAATTACGTCTAGATTCCAAACAATAAAATCCGAGTGCAACTGGTTTGACGGAAGGCCTCGTGCCTACCAGGGTACTACAGTATATATGTACTGCATGATAACCCTTTCAATACATATTTCCATACATCGGACAAATAAATTCTTCCCACTTCATGTTTCCGCGTGGGAGCCGTATAATCTGTATTGTTACAGTGCAGGACAGCCCATTTTCTTTTGGTGTGTACTGCGGTATGCAGAGTCCGCACAACAAAACTTTTCAATCAAGATCAAGAAAATGGACGATACGCCATTGAGGCGGAGAGGTCCTTCTTGTGCCTGGCAGTGTCTATTGTAGGTAATCAGGTAACCGTGTAGCATGCATCTGTATTCGCGACCAGCATAAGTGCAGCAGGGCGGCAGCAAACAACACCGATTGCAGAGCAGGGGGGATGTTGATTGTGCTTGTACAATATACGATCACGATTGAAGTTTCGGACGATTACGAAGTAACAGTGATAGCAGGGCTTTGTTGTCGTATTGGGCCGCATTCTGGCTGCTTAAACGGTGAGGACTGCCTTGACTTGAATTGTGGAAGCGCCTCCGATAAGACCTCTGTGTGAGTATGTTCTTTACTAGATGGTGTTTACGTGGGTCTCTCCACGAGGTATACATATATTGGACCTGGTTGATACGAACAATGTTCAAGCCTGCGACGTTTGCTTGACTCTAAGTTGGCAATAACTCTCTGAACTAAGCGTACAAAGACAACTTCTACCCCACTCAAACATGGGCGTTTGGGTCTATTGTCGTCAGCCATGCCTCACAGTGGGGTGACACTGATTGTGACTGCCATCGTTGTGCAAGGCGATATTGTGACAATCGCACATGGTCGCTTGGGTCACGAAAGGCATAGAAAGAGTCTGTATCATCCAACGGAAAAAAGCAGGCATTTCGACAGGGAACATCATGTGTCGGGAATATATATCATCTAGGCGCAGATAGGTACAAAATATGTGTATATAGCATACCTGTTATAGTTGATGACACATTTCCCCCGATGAGCACGAGCGAGCCCTTATCTCCTCACAAAGTCGCAAGTTTCTCAAATGCAGGTTTGACGCCACGCCTCTACATCGTCCATTCTTAGTATAAGCAGACGTCGCGGGGCCTCAGGCGGCAAGGGACCGTCGTTCGAAAATGTTTCCAATGATTAGGGACGTACCAGCGTTACGAGTGCACGGGTGTGTGGATATATTTTTTCATCAACTCCAGCAGCAGTACTGCGTCAAGCTCGTTGTATGAACTATCTTACGTCCCCTCAGGTGCCATGTTTATCTATGGTTCGGAGGTCACAATGGACGGAAACACCACCTTTTCACACAACTCAGCATCGGCAGCAGGAGGTGAGAAATAGCAGGCTCGAGTTCGGCTGCTTTTTACATAGTGTACTCATTTGTTGCTTGCCTTAGTAATTTGACCATTGACCACGCATCCCTTTCGAGAGGGAGTACCGAATGACGCGGGGGGAGGGGGGATCATTCCCCCCCTGTTCGTGTTAAACTATGGCAGTTCCGGTAGCCTGCTGATTACCAGTTTGGGTGGCGAGGTTTCTGTGCCGCACATATACAGATATCTTGCTCTGGGGAACATGACCACCACGCCCTTTTAACACATCCCTAACATGTTTGGATAAGTTAACAAACAAACGGTATTTCTACGTTGAATGCCAAATGGACCACAGTGTCTCTCAGTTGCCTGTTTTGTATCCACGCTTAGGCCGGCGTGGGAATGCACGAATATCCAATGACGCTCAAATTCGCCAGGCATTATGTATTCTGAGATTCGGCGCTTACATTGAACTCGCATCGGGTATTTGCTGGTGTATTATTTTGTGCTTCGCCGGACGATTGGAGTGTTTCAGAGGAGTGATAGCCATATTGAAAAGGACGGATGGGGCAGTGCATACCAACTGTTATGACCATACTTGTTGCGACAACAGTGCACGTCTCACTTATTATGTCACCCAACCTTTGCGAGTGCTGCTCAAGGGAAACAACTGTTCCAATTGTTTCGTTCATATTTCGGAGTATTGAGGTGTTCATGTTTCTCGAGTTGTGACCGATGTACTTCCCAGCCCCCGTGCATCTTCACGAACAAAAGCAGGAATGTTGCACTTGCTTTGCTTGTTCCAGGCATGGCATATAGGTATATCTTCACTGAGCGAGGTACAATCGACGTTAAAGCGGAACTCTTCATGTATCAGTGTGTCACAAATGACCAGCCGAACCAAACAATAACTCTTCAACTAACGTGGCTCTTCATCTGTCGCCGGCTGATGCTATATTCTAGGGCCATGTCATGTTTTTTTGTGTTTCCAAGGGGACCCTACGTATGTGGCGCTCATAAGTAAGCCTTGTACAAGGGACGAGACTTTTTTTTAATGTAATTTATTGGGCGAGTCAAGCCGAACAACGGGCAGATGAAAAGGATTGGCTGTCTTGCGGTCTCGTTGCGCTTTCGCAGTTTCATATAAGGTGCACTTGCTTGTGAATTACTAAATAGAGGGCCGGAAGTGAAACCGAAGTTGAGCAACACAACCTTATGACACTACTACCGGCTCTTGTGGTCATCAAACACATATATACTTCAGTAGTACACCAGGCCCAATGGTCCGAGAACCGCTTGAATCGCAATGTCGCCATATCGAGGCCGACGTCGTGATCGATGTATCGTGTAGCCAATGAGTTGTTTTGTTGTATGTTTTGGTGAGGTGCAAGCATTCGATTCTCCAATTAGATCCTTGAACGCGAATGCACAAAACGAGGACGAAGATGAACATACCCGTATCGCTCTTGGGAGCACACCGGTCAGTATGTTGCTGACGTCGGCCTATACCATGAATAGGCGCCAACTTCCAGAAAGCCTCCAAACCACCAACGTCTAGAAATGACTTCGTCCTGGCGAGGATTCGTTATCGTTCGGGTGCTCGGGAACGACGCGAACCCCGTTCACGGGGGAGATTTTACAAAAGTGCAACTCGAAATATGGCTTGCTAAATGATAGTCTACCATCCTCTAAATGACCTTATGTTGGTGCAACATCGGGGCGAAGCTGGAAATTATGGCATATTGTTTGCGTCGCCTAATATGACAGCACGTCTAGCGAATATTATTTCGTTCACGGACATCGTGACCAGTACATAGGTTACACACGGGTTTGTGACTGTATGGAAAGCGGCGTTTGAGACCACTCTATCAAACACCGCATCTGTCGCCACCCGCTGCAACATGATAATTTGGCAATTCCCTTTGTACCCCTTGCGGATGTTTGCTGGACACTCGGAACCGAGGTTCCGGTTTCAACACGGCTGTGCTTTAGGTTTTGTAGGATATCCTTCTGGTTGGCGTGTGTAATTATCGGTACCGATGAATGTAAATTATTCCTCCAGTTCCGTTTCAGGGCCATGTACTCATTTCACATAGATGTTGTTCCTAAGTCATAAATCGAACTCGACCTTTGTGAGATATGGACTATTAGCCTGTACGGCTGCCGTCATAATATTTGTCTCGCTTGACTTAATTGTGCCCATGGTATCACCCCTCGTCATATTTTATATGATATAACGGAGTACGCATGCTATCCAAACTGAGCGGAACATAGGGCACACACGGAGTTACAGCGTCGATATTTGGGATACCTTTAATGTTCAATTTGCCAAGCAATGTACCGCCTTCGGACCCGTGCGATCAGCACACGCTTTCCTTGTAAACAAAACGCAGCACGACGTGGTACAAGAGAATATGGCGCCACTAATTGAGCGAAACAGTTCAAAATGGCGAACGTAACATTGGAAGTAAATATCAAGAGCTTCAGCAACATTGCCACAAATTCCGGCGATTCACCTGTTGCCGTAAGTGTCAATGTAAAAGCCTCAACCCGTCTATATGTGCTTTCCTTTCATGGCTGGCCAGCTCCCTGCTATGTGGGAAGGTACATGTTAAGGCTGACTGTCCCTCACATACACATTGCCAGCTAGTGGTTGTTTTTCGCATTCATTTCCGTACGGGCTACGCAATGGTTTATACAGCTTTATGTCGAAGAGGGGGGCTTCTTCAACTAGTAATATTAGTGGTAGTCATGGTATAGTGACGCTGCTGTCTTTGGCTACCATGCAAGATTTATCGGACCATCTCGTCATCGTCGTCTAACAAAGGAACGCCCACATGATAGATCTGGGCTTTGCCGATATCGATATCAACACCGGGCAGAAAATACCGTGCAGGCCTCGTCAAAATAACGAAGTGAGCCGGCAACCTTCGTTTAGACGGCCACCAAATATTTTTCGAAGCCAGAGACAAGATACCACCAATGTGTTCAACCGCATGTCCCTCACGGTCATCAATAACTTAGACTGAGATTTTAGCCAATGGGACACTCGTCGAATGCGTGCTGATAGCATCATTTCCTTCTCAAGGATAGCTTTTCATTTTTAAAGAGCCTGCACTTGTCGTGCGGTTGTTCAAACGCCGCAAGGGTGGCGTTGTAATTGGCTTGATCATTTATAAAAAAGTATGCCGGCGGAGCTCTGGGAAAATACTGACTCCCTATTAGGCAGTTGGAAAATATCAAGCCCCCCTCGAAGGAGACTAACGATCTGGGGGATTTTGCAGGGTACATTCCTAAGCAGCTTTCTAGTTTACCAGTCTCCGCGACAAAGGTTCACGTAGAACTTTGACAGCTACCGGCAAAGGGAATCGTAGGGTTGACCAAAACCCGTGAGGGGTGACTGAGCGTTGTCCTCCGGCCCGAACTTTATAACGCTAGGTACCACGTATTCCCCGGAGTCAACTGGCGATTCTGAACCCAGTATTCAAGGAAATGCTGGCGACCTGTACGATTACTCTGCATAAAATGCTTTACTCATTATATTGTTTCAATGGACGATTCTTAGTGATTGACGCTCAAACAGCGACGGGTATAGATAGCTGACACACTCGATGAGCGTTAGTGTTTCTAGTGCAACGCGGGTTAAACTGCCCAATGCTCACAGCACCCTTATTTTACTCCGGTGTTCATTCGAAACGTTCGCTCAGACCATCGACCACATCAATTACTGGATTATAACCACGAAGGAATCGCGGTCGGAGGCCAATGCTGGATCTGCATAGAGCAGCACAACATTTCTTTGCATTTACGTTGGTTCGGTAGGACAGGAGTGCTAGCGATATTGGAGGTTGTTCATTTCAAGGCTCATAAGCTTATACACAGAGTTGGGACAATTTTAAACACGAACCCATGTCACATTAGTAGGGGGCACGTTTGCGCCCGGAGATGTATTTTGCAAGACCCTCATCGGCCAAGGTAGATGAACTGGCAATTTTAAACCCTGTACGTCGATATTATTCTTCTTCGCGGCCCGCATACGGCAATGCTCTGGCCATCACAGATCCTTGGTTACATTAAAAGTGACATAGTTCACCTCAATATCGCTCGAAGCCCCCACAAATCGTTTGCTCGATGTGATGCAATTCACCAGCTCCAGAAATTGTCGCAAATCTAGTATATATGCTCGCTATGCTACACGCCGTTTTGATCTCGCCGCAAGTCTGCACCGGCGACACATATGATGTTGGTTTGCTCGGGCTTGCCGCCGGCCTCGATAGTCATACTATTAGTAGCATAGTCACGCAGTGTTACTTGCACTGGAAGTACGTGGGATTCCCGCTTCCTTCAAGCGTTCGCTTGGATGAAGGACCATTGGCCGTTTCTTCACGGCAACACTGGACAAGCACGTCGGGTGACAGGATGCTAACGCATATAATTTGCGTGTGATAGGAATGAAACCCCAGGTGCTTCCGACAGGCACAAAGTGAGAGATACGTGGCCGAGCTAAAATGCATGTTGGGGAACTTGTCTGCTAATAACCGATATTCGTTCCGGCTCATTTTCATAGGTGCGATTGCAGCAGATTATGGAGGCGTGGTTAATATGGACGGAAGCATCACATTTCTTCATGGCTCAGCCGGTTCTTATGGAGGTGAATGCTTACCCGCATAGTGTTGATTGTTTCCGGAAAACTACGGAAGGGTGGCACGTATTTGTAGCGCCAGTGTAAACTCGAGTGGACGTATGGTATTTTGATGAACGCGCTGTCCCAACTTAAACACTTCTACAGTATACGTATCTAGCTGGTTGCTGTGTTCTTTATGGTAAACAAGTAAATGACATTCAATTTCGTGCATGTTGATTGAAGCTTTGCATTTCCTTAAACGAGTATTAGGTGCGATTGCGTTTTCCACTCACACCCCGCCATCACACCGGCGGCGTGCACTTTTGCGCAAATTGGGCAGAACTTGGTAATGGTTCGTTGCGGTTGATCTGGGCAGTATCTGAACATAAGACCCTTGTGTGTAGATGTAATTGGAGAGTTCCGTTGTTGTAAAACCCCCCAACAGACATTCATCTGTAGCACCAGTTGTATCATCAGGTCGTTCGGCAACTACAGGAGACGCGCACACACGGATTCCACCGTTCTTATTTATTGCGCTAATGATACCGCCTTGAGGGTAAACTTACTTGGTGCATTCTCCAACAGCACAGGCTGGTGTGAGCATTTGTCACACGACACTTTTCTCGAAATAATTAGTTTTTGCTGTTGGGATATTTGTCGCGAATTTCAATTAGAGCGTATCTGGTACGATGGATCAGGGTTTTGCCTGAACAAACAACCCGGATATTTTCTGTCTGTCGCGCAGGTGCCATGTACTATGCGGATGGGAGCGTGTGTAACATGGATGGAACCGCTGTTTTCACTAACAATTCAGCTGGTGGCTTTGGAGGTACGAAGGGATAACGGAACGAAACATTTTCAAGTTTAGTCTGGCAGGACGTATGACATGATCTGTTGCATCCTTATCCTAAACCTGTCTGTTCTGCACTGCACATGAACATCAATATGACTCTACAATAGTTCCAATTGTGCTGTCTCCACACGGTAATTGAGTACAGTCCCACACCAATAATGTGCGTAGAGCCTTCGATTTTTCCCTTATCACATTGCCTAATTGTATAACGACATCTACAGTCGAAAACCGCTACACGTTTTCATGCCGCCAGAGGCGGGGACCCGTGGGGTGCCTGCCTATTAGGACGAGACCACAAGTTTCGTTCACAATCCCATTGGCTGCAAGCAAATGGAAAACGAGAGACTTGAGCCAAGAAGGCTTTCTCTGGCGTTTATTTCGTCCCATACTACACCGCGAAGCAGTAGAGTTGTCTAGTATAATCAGCGTTCTTATGTTTGACGACTGAAACAATTGGTACTTTACCTATTAAACAATCGGTGTACAACCGTCTGACCTAGGATCTAGCTCGACGACGCAACGATTGGTTATCTCAGGCGCCGCGAATACAGTCTACTTCCGAGCCGTCGGATTGTTTTACAAGTTAGGTAGCCTCAACGTATTGGACGCCGCAGGCTGATATACCCTAGAAGCCACGGAGGTCGCGTGGTCCGCGTGCACACGCGAGCTCGTGTGGCAGGAGCATTGTTTTCTTGAGTGGGATTTTCGAATAAATGTCAATTGCATACCATGGGTCCGAAAATGCCAAGAGTACAGTATCCTGCAGCAGCTTCTACACCATGGACTTGAGCCTGCAGATTTCCGCTACACTGCCCGCATTCATATCCATGCTTTGTGAAATGATGTGGTGCTCAAACATCCGGGGCCAAAACTTCCGCTGACCTCATCTCGATGTTGGAACTAACTTTGATAGTATTTCCTTGCGCCCCAAGTATTTACTTGGTTCGCCACACGAGTAGCTCGTGATCGTACCGGCGCCTGCTGAGAGTGTGACTCCTTGGAAGTGTCCCTGTGGGGGAAACGCTGGCATATTTCCTGATTCCTCAGATTAAATGGCTCGGTTTCATGTCACGTGACGAACACGCCGACATTATTAACGTCCCGTGTACCTGATACACCTGAGAAACGTCTCAAATACCCAAATATTCAACAGCCTTGCGATCCAATGCGATCCGTTTTTCAGTTTGTTTACATGGGAAAAGCTAACCGGTCGCTGCGTTCGGCTTTATATTATCGTTTCTAGGCAGGCCAGCGTTCTGTCAGAGGTATAAAGGTATATGCGAAGGCCGATTCTCTCTTGAATATACAGTTGCAACCGGTGGTTAGTTTGCGCGTCCTATTCTGTACGGGCTGCACAACGATCCGCGTAATTGTATGACGAGAGGGGAGCTTGATCAAACCGTCTTTTGTAGCAACAACGGCATAGTGCCACGACCATTATTTCATGATCTTATTACGGAGGATAGCGCACATAGTAGATATGGTGGTCGCGAATACGGATATCAACACCGAACGGAGGCTGGAGTTTAGCTCTTGTCAAAGGGGCCAAGCAAGCCAGCGTCACGCTCACGAATATGACCACCAGAAGTTACGAAACCAAGACCAAGAAAGCATCGATGAATTCAACCGCACGCCCGCCACGGGTGTGCATGGTTGGAACTGGGACTGTTCGAAGGGGTATGCGTCGGATTCGTGTCGATGTAACTAGTCCCTTCCCAAATATTGTTCATTTTAAATGCGCCTGCTCTTGTTGCGCTATTGTTCTCTCGCCACAAGTATCGCGTTGAAGTTGACTTGGCCCATTATCGGGAAGCGCTGGCTGTGGAGCTCATGGTAAACGCTGAACGACCGATAGTAAGTCGGCAGATACACCACCCACTCAAAGGAGACACACGCTCTTCTAATACTTGGTTTATATAGTTACATTCCTGAGCCGCGGTATCATTGAACAGTAAACTCAACTGGGGTCCACGTTAAGCTTTGACAGTTACCGGTCACCCCGATTTTACGCGTAAACAAAAACGTATGGTGAACGTGAGAACACCGGGGGCCATCAAACATTGGCGTCCGGCACCACCTTTGACACTCTGGCTACCACCTATAGGTTACCTGGGGTCTCCGAACTCCAGATTCAAGCTAGGTCTGTTGCCTATCTGTCCGATTCATCCCCATGACGAAAGGCTCAACTCATTCCATGATTTCCTAATACAACCCGTAGTGTTTGACGACCAAACCCCGACGGATACAGATATAATAGCTGGCGCACTCGACGGGTAATGTATTTTCGGGTGCAGCGTGTGTTTAACTACCTACTGTAGTGCTCACAACCCCCTGATCCTACGCCGGTATTCTCGAACAGTCTCAAGAAATATTATGTCGCACATCATAGCGCTTCAGACAAGTCAAAATAGAGACGTCGTAAATCCATATATTAGGTGATTACATCGATCACAACATATATTGGGTTCTACCCACTGCTAACTGTGAAGTTTATCTGTACAAGCTGTCATTGCCTTGACGTTGAAATGGTGGTGCATAAGTGGTTGTGATACTGGTGCGCTAAATCTAGGAGGCCCAGGAGGCGGCGATAACACTATTTGCGCAATTGGAGACAAAAACTCATCCCACAGTAGGAGGGGGCCCGATTGGGTCATAAGAAAAAAATTAACACGATCCTTATCGGCCAAGGTCGATTTACACGTAATTGTAAAACGTGTACTTCGAGCATATTCGCCTTCGCCGTCACTGATTCTTAGTCACAGTACACGTCACCATTTTGTCCTTGTCACTTGCTCGAAGCCCCCACCAATCCTTTTATCGATTTGATGGAATTCACCAACGCCAGAAACTATCGAGGATTTGACAACGATGGAGTTGGAAAACCTAGGATGTTTGCGGGCCTCACTACTAGCCGTCTCGATCTCGCTACAGGTTCTCGTGGGCTCTAAATGTATTTCGTTTTATTTGTGGCTTTGGGAACGGCCTCGATAGTCATGAAATATAGGCCACGGTCAATCAGGTTTACTTGTGCTTGACGTATGTCCGGTCGCCACCTCCTTGAATATTTCCCTTGGATGACTGACCATTGGTCGTCTGCGTATATACACCATGGGCACGCGGGCCGGGGAACAGGACGATAACGCATTTCATTCGAGTACGATAGGAATGAAACCCCAGGTGCGTACTACGAGTACAAATCGAACAGAGGTGGCCAAGACGCACTACTTCTTGGACAACTGCCCCTGAATACTTCGTGTCAATTCCCGCTCATATTTGCAGGTGCTATCGACGCCTGCTATGAAAGCGCGGTTAACATGGATGGAAACGCCTTGTTTCTTCACAATTCAGCCCGTGAGAATGGAGGTGAATGCATGCCGGCACATTGTTGAGTGTTTCCCAAAAAGCTACAAAATGATGCGAAGTTCCTGTAGCACTAGCATAAAGTAGGGTGAAGGTATGGTATTAAGGTGAACGCGCCGTCCAAACGTAAACAGTTATGATGTGCTTATCTCTTGTTGATCGTCGTTTATGTGGAGCAGGTTAGCATCGTTCAATAAACTACGTATGTGTTGCACTTTTTGTTCACTTCCTCCAGCAAGCATGAGGTGCAATCACGTTTACGAATGATCACCCGACTTTATACCTGCGGTAAGAACTTTGGCGGTATGTCGGGCGAACCTTGGCACTTGTTGGGTGCGACTGAGCGGGGCCGGACCTTAGTTTAGCCGACAACATTGTGTGTCAAAATAGATGTATGATGGTTACAACGCCTGAAGGGTAAACATCGGTAGCACAAGCTATACTTAGTAGCTTTTTTGAAGTAGCGTGAGGAAAGGCACACGCTTGTATTACCTTGTATTTCAATGTTCCTAGTTGCAGCATTGAGGATACCGCCTTGAGGCTGCACTTATTGGTGGATGGTTCAGTCGTGTGTTACTGGACGACCACTCCGACGTGTACTTGACATAAATTAGAATTGACCAGAAACTCTTAAATATCAGCATGGTTTTCGTAAAGTGGTGCATTCTTACTCGTATGTTTCACGTCCAAAGTCTCGTCGATAAACCTTTTTGTTTAGTAGATCTATGTTCTTGTTACCTACATACGTGTTGACAGCAGTACAAAAGTCGCAGCAATATGGTTTCAAGATGTACACGAATCGAAACAAACAATTAGTATGCATCTACGATATCAATCGAATATGGATAACGCCCCACCTTTGAGGCATCGTGTATACGTGATACTCCTGTGAACAGCATGGCGTTTACCGCACCGGTGGGAAATTTGAGCTGGTCTTTGTGACGTTCGTTCTGTTCCACTCCTGCCAAGGCTGGCGAAGGCCCTGTCCGGTGTGGCTACCTGGCATTCACCTGTATGAAAATAATGTTGTTTTTTGTAAGGGTGAGAAAACTACTACTGTAAGAATGTATCACGTTCCTTAGCTGGGGAGGTATCTACCTCACCCAACCCTCGACACATTGACAAAGAATATCAACACTGCATTGTGAAACATTCTCATACCTAAGCTATATGTGCCTACACAATTTGAGGTCTCTGAGGATTCCTGACCGCCACAGGATAGTGGCGCCAACAATACCCCTCCCTGTGCGTTAGCGCGGATCTTCTGTGGGTATATATGTACTCACAAGGAATCGTGTACAGATAACTGGGATATGCGATTATCATGGACTAAACCGCCTGTTCCGGTTACAGCTCAGACGCTTCTAGTGTAGGCGAATAAATGCCCTTAAACGTTCGAGTGATATGGATCAAACGTCCGGAGGATACGATATATCGTACATTATGTTGTAGTACTCCAGTAGCATAGAGCAGCAAATACGTGTATTGTTTTTAGTGACAGGCTGTGCTAACGTATACGCACGCAACATTGTAACTATTACGATCATTCCAAGAGCCATATAATCATTTCCGGCTCTTATTTAATTCATACAATTCGCATAATGTATACCGATCAATCATCCTTGAATACTTGACAAACTTATACCAATTATAATGAAGGCCCCTTTAATAATGGCTTTACTGTCCCCTCGCCGACGTCTCGCCAATCAAATCGGAAACGGTGACATGTACTTGTGCCTTTCGATCGAATCTCTCCCATGTATCTTCATGGATATATCGATACACGCCACGCCTATAGATGCTTCGCAACGGCTGGCCTACAAACTGCCAAATATATCAACCCTCACCTTCATTTCCATCCAAACTCTCGGCAGCAAAACATAATCATATACTATCCTTCTTTCGCCTAACTCTTGTAAACACCCACTCGGCGTGTATGTGCCAGTGTCGCGTAATCGGGATTACCCCCGCCTCATCTTCCCTCCTCCATCTCCTCGCTTGTCGGTCTCGTAATGCGAGCTTCCACCTGTAAGCTCAGCGTGACATCGCAGCACGCAAGATCATTGTAATGATCTGTGCAATAAGTTACTTGCAAAAGCGTTCCTTGGCCATTGCCCCCCCTATCCCTTCCTTCAACCACACTTGTCGCCAATTGGTCGGTGAGTTCGCCACCTTCCCTTCCGAGATGCTTGGAGTTTTCCACCGCGAGGGTGATATGTGTATGGCTGCGCTCGTTTTGTGACACATGTTCAAAGATCGTCGTAGGAAACATGTCCAAAGCGAGAGTTGTGGTTGCTCGTTCACGCCTCATACGTTGAAGCAGCTGATCCATCTTGGTAAGTCACGCAGGGGGGTTCGCGTAGGCGACGTCGATCAGTATCCTTTAGTGTCGGGAATCCGATCCCGACGCGTCTCGGAGGCCTCCCCTCTCGATTACAATGTCCTTGTGTAGGTCCCTGTCGGCCTTAAAGGGCGTACCGTTCTGTACTTGGTGGCGGACGGACGTCCGCTTCCGGAAGCGGGAAATCGCATGGACCAACGGCTGATGTCGGTTTACCTGCGCTCCCTCGCGGTGGCAAAAACGAGTTGAAATCTGCTGCACCACAGGCAGGGCACGTCTCCGACACGTGCTCTTCGATACCCAGATCTTGCCGCCCCGCGTACACAAACTCCTGGACTGGTATGGGGCTGTGATCGTCCACCGGCGTCGCTCTCAACCTCGCGAAAGCTCCCTGTAGTGACTAGCTCCGCCGCTTGACCTTTGAGAATTCGCGGTTCCCGCTCTCCTCGCAACAGCCAATCTCCCCTTTTCGCCGCGCGTGAACGGGGAGTATGTCCGGATAGATAACGTACATGTCGTACCGCACTCGGTTGATCTGGTTTTGGTCTTTCGTCTGAGATGTGTGCGAGTTGGCGGTCTCAGCGTCGTGTGCTGCTAACACATTTCGAGCCGAATTCCCGGCTGCGCTGACTTCCTCAGGAAAGAATGCCCTGTCCCTCCAGCCCCGCGGCACTAGTTCACCAACATTTTCCTTGGTGACCCCGACATCGTTTCGGACGCTATACTGGCCAGCAGCTCTGACGCTATAATATTTTTACAACTTCGCCCGCAGACTGACAGAGAAGCCCGCCAAGACTGCATGCATCATTGCCACCATACTTTGTACAGATGCAAATATCCTTGTCGCTTATGCCGACGAAATTCCGACTCCCCCTGCTGCCGTTGACAAGGTAGCTTGAACAAGTTGATGAGGTAGCAGTGTGAGCCGTTCTGTCATGCATTCCTGCTCGAAAAACGAAGATTCCTCCGTCGTTCCAGAAATATCGAGGAGGATTTCGAGCATCCACATTTCGACATTATATGTTCGTCAACAATCTGGCAGGGACAGCCTTAGATCCATCACCCCTTCGATATACGCCGTTCGTTGCACGGTAAAGCCAATGGTTATGAGGTTTCCCGCTTGTTTATCGGTCATGTGTGGCATAATACATGCGGGTTGGTCCGCCCCCCCCTCGCACACGATCTCTACGTCGCTCTTTATCGCAAACTCGTGAGTTCCAACGGCTACCATATCCACCTTTATCCCTATCCCGTTTGCTATTGGGACCTCCACGTCTGTCAAAAGTGATGTATGCTTCGGGCGTGTGCAAGTGTCCCTTAGGGGCCAAGGCAGCCGTCTTGCCCGGGTTTAGGTGCACCCCCCTCGTTTTCAGCTCTATCTCGCGGAAAGGCACGACTCCCACTGTCCCGGGTGGTGTCTCGTCGGCCGCGATCGTGATGTTGTCCAGCTTTGCATTGGTTTTGAACCACTGCGACTCGTATTCCTCCCGACCCCTCGTATGCACCAGCGGTACAGACAGGCAGAACAGAGCCGGTCCCATAGCGTCTACTCGCTCCACCCCACGGGAGCATTCGAGAATCGCCCTTTCTCCCGAGTCCGCCTAGACGAACAACGAACACCCGAGTCCGTCTAGACGAACACAGAGGTGGAACTCTCGTTATAGCACCTATCTACGAACCCCGTGAGTGCTGGCGTGCGGGCGGTTACCTGCTCGAGCATGGGCTTCCGCAGGACGGAGTTCAACGCCTTAGATTCGTCTGTCTAAAGTATCCAGTTGCCTGTCTCATGGTGTATTCGGGCATGTAACGCTACATGCTTCACACCCTTCGAAACCCCAATCCCATGCTGCATTTCTTCGAGACTAAGCTCCTCCACACGTGGTCTACACTCCCTCATAGTCCCTGCCACAAATCAGGCGACTCCACGTCATCCCAACGCAAACCGGGCGGCAGTTTCCCTGAGGGCCGTATGGTTTGGCTACAGCAACATCTCCCAAATCTCCGGCGGCAAAGCATCAGGTTCGTCCACTATCTTCTTCCTTAATGCTTTGGTTCCGGCGCCGAAGCGTTATTGGCCAAATTGGTATTCGTAAGGAGATTGGGTTTATTTCCGCCTATACGTGAGTGAGCTTTGTAACATCAGGTGCACATTGCTTGTAGCATGTGTAGCTGTTAAAACGAAACTTATAGACAACAGCGTTTGTGAACCAGGCACCGCCTTCATAACGACGGCCAGTAACACAGGTTTAACTTGTGGTGTCCAAGACAGTGTAGGGATCAGTCACTCCTATACTCGCGTATGGTTACTCTACTTATGTACATCCCAACATGCACTGGGTCGTCTTGTATTCTGGCGTTATTATATTTGACAAACCTGTTGCACTTGCGTAGTTGAATTTCGCACTCTATAAGTCCGCCTTAGTTGAGCAGGACTACAACCCCGAAGAAAGTCGGGCATAGGGGGTGGGGACGGTTCGCCTGATACTCAGCACGCTTGATGGTACACATCTCGCCACAAATCATTGAATGAGTTTTGCCAGCAGCTGGAGGAGGGGCGTCCATTTCATAACTTCCAGGGTCTTCTACGGGTTGTTCCCACTGATGTTCTCACGTGTGCAGGTGGCATTCGTTATGATCCCGTCGTTCCATGATAAGTGTGGAATCCTGCACACGCACAAACGATGATTTTCTCGCACAGTGTTATGTCTCGTACTCCCTCCACGGCGTGTGTGTTTCCGTTTCCCGAGAAAACGAGTCCGCGCCATTACTATTTTCCTGTTCCCGCGCAAACGAGTTCCAACAAAATCTTCATATCACGAGTCCCGTGAATAGAGCCATAACAGACGTCTGAAGACACTTGCTCAAACTGCGTAAGTGTCTTGTAACATGTGTTCGTTCTGGATTGTTTTCAAACAAAACATGTCCCGCTTACTGCAAAACCTGCGATGTTATATGAGTGCATGTGAACTACAAATAACCCCTTCGTAGGCCCTCCCGGCCCTCTAGTGGAACGCTGCGAAACACGAGACGAGCACCGTTCAGTTTTTGTTCAGTGAGAGACAGCAAGAGCCCCTAGGCCCGCGTGCGGAGGCCGACGATATCAACACGGCCCTGACGAGGAGCGTCCGACAGCATGAGTTGTTTCAGTTGGCAATAGTTGTGGAGGGAATGTGGGGAATCGGCCGTGTGTCATTGTGAAGAAATTCTCGTTTCTTAATATTGCAAATATATGTTTGGTTCGTATGCAGAAATCTCATCGTTTTGAAACCAGCTGTCCACAGAATTTTACGATTTCGTTTTACTTCGTCGTGAGTATTTTTACGTTAATTATACGTATGCGTTACACGTTGTTGGTTGACTCGAAGAACGGTACTGTAAAGATCACATTTCCCTACAAATATCGCAGTCACGACCGTCTGATGTTACAGACTGTGACCGCCGTCGGATTTAAAATGCAGAAAGAACACATATCGTTGTTGTTCTCCTTGCTAAGATTGGTGACCTCCTGGCGCGACCGTCCAAATATTATAATTTGATGTGGCCAACACTACACTAGGAAACAGGATGTCAACGCTTCACAAGTGTTCAATACACGATTGTTCGTTGTGAAATTGGAGCACCTTTCGTGCAGAAAATTTAGCACTGCAGTCTATTTATAAGTGCTATAATATGTGTTGCCAGTTGCACTATTTATGGTACTATTTAGACCTTTTAGCCCTGCCTCCGGAAAACGACATGCCTCCAGTTCTAATTTCCAGAGTACTCCATGGAGGCAGCGTTAGAGGGCGTGGGTCATGGGCAACTTGTTTGTGTCAGGCGCCGGGTCGATCCGACGCTTGTTTCGTCACGAAAACAGTCTCTTACTAAATACCTACCTGGTACTCCCTGTACCTCTGGTACCTATAGAGAAGAAAAAGGAAAATGGAAGTTTTTCAGACTGCTGATACTGTAGAATTTGCATTTATGGCCGAGGCACCTCGCCCAAAAATATTGATTTTTCTGTATCTTCGATGTCTTGAGACTGCCGATGCTGATTTCGAATATTTTTTGTACTGGTTATCGAAGGCTGTTGCAACTGACAATAGTTTACAGTTTGTTTTTTTCCTGTGAGGGAAAAACATCTCGTGCAATTCAAAACCCAATATTTTCGATTTGCATTCTCATCGGAAAGGCAATTCTCGATTAGGAGCATCGGCAGTTAACAGCACGCCGGTCGCGTTGATAGATAACAGCAGCAGGACGCCATTCCCAAACACTACTGTCTCTCTGGGCTATACTCCTCTGCGCTGATGTTATGTTCTCCTCCTGAGGCCTCTTCATCGCTTGCTGCTGCAAATATTCATTCTACCTGTTACTTCGTACTGTATGGTAGTACGACAACGTGCATTTTCATCGCAATATCGGAACGCGCAGTGCGGTATACCAGGTACTACAGTATACCTACACCCCTGCCTTCTCGTGCACAGTACCGCATGCACCCGTAACTCCTACTCCCACTCTTCTACGTGCGAAACACCACGCTGTTACCAGCTGCAGCTGCTTGCCTACCTATAATACAGGCGTGTTGTTGCTGCTGTAAAACCGATGCACGGTCCGTGGCTCAACCCAATATGTTTGGACATTGTATAGGCTTCGGAGCTACGCACCAGCGCGCTGTTGCTGTGGCCGCCGGCTGCCCAGAGCGCAACACGCTACCATGTGGCCTGTTGAGCTGTAGCAGTACTATCAGCAGCGGATGTGCGGTATTTGTCACCTGGCTATAGCTTCATTCGGAGCTGAAGTGGAAACCGAGTCGTGCTTGAGGGTTGTAAATTGGGGTGATATGTTAATCGGACTGATATTCAAACAGGCATACTCATCGCTGCGACGTATTTCAAATAAGCCTTCCATACATCACGAATGAGTGTTCCATTTAAAAGTGATAATTCAGGTACTCCAAATGGTTGCTTTGCCTTTTTAACTGTTCGTATTTTCTTGTGGAGTTGGCGTGTACCCGTTAATTAACGAAACAATTTACTTGCGGTGCCAAACAGGTCGTAAAAAAAAACGAATAAATAAATTTCTGCCCTTTGTTTTTGTATTTTGGTTATTTTGGATGCACATCAAAACTCAGCCCTTCTTCTCTCAGGTACGAAAAACGTACACTACTGTGTAGCATGTATACCCGAAAGTAGGTAGTCGCTTGGTCATACCAGGTAGAAGATGTTTTCCTGTGTGTGTGTGTGTGTGTGTTCTTCACATTAAACCTTCCTTTCTACCCGTCGACATCCAGCACACCCAGTGTCCGTGCCGATTCTTCATCCTAAAAAGGTACCAGTTCTGTGGTCACAAAACTACGACACAGAGATACTACACTCAGTGCAGTAAGCAGAGCAGACAATGCAACGCCATATACGACAGGCAATACCTACCCTGCTTGCAATCCAGGTGCATGCAAGAGAAAAAAAAGAGAAAAAAGAAAAAAGCGAAAAGAAACAATAATAAAAAGTAAATATACTGAAGCAAATCAATAATCAAGCAACCAAATAAAAAGCATGACAAAAAAAGAAAGAAAGTGTCGTGCTTCTCCCAGAGGAGATGCGACCTCCAATAAAAAAACCAAATGAAATGAAAGAAAATGAAATGGACCGAAACAGCGCCAACAGAGCAAGACTGAGAACGACAGGATAGGACAGCCAGCCGGAGCACACCGAAGGCCAGCCGAGGCAGGTTTGTGCCCATAGTACAGGCAGGTTCTACCAGCTAGTCGGTCTGGCACCTACTCTGTTTGCCGTCTCTTTCCTGCTTTCGTCCGTCCTGGTTTCCCTATGACCCCCCCCACCCTCCGTCTCCCTTCCCTTGGGCGCCACCCATACAACGGGTACGTGGCACTTCCAACTCAATTCCGTTTCGTTCTCGTGTAACACACGAGAGTCCCAGAAAGAGAACGGGGAATGACAAAACCAAAATGAATACGTACGTAGCTAAGCCACCAAAGAAAGTCCTAGGACAAATACGGAAGGCGGAGAAACAAAGGCAAAAGCGATCACGGTAACATAAATAAGTGAAACAAAGTAAACGAAGCAAATGATGCGAGGGGTTGTAGCATCGCTGTCGTGCCCCCCTTGAGAAGCAACAACAGGCAATACAACAAGCAAAAAGAAAAATGAAAAAAAGAAAAAATAAGAAAAAAAATCAAACAAACAAACAAACAAAGGGAAAGAAAGACCACCAGAAACAGTGCCGCGTTCGAAGCGCCTGTAGACACCAGGCACACGGTGCAGCCGTTGATCAATGGTATGCTCAGCGGTGGTGGCAATAGCAACAGTAGAAGCAACAGCAGATGTGGCATAGGATGAGTTGACTCCACGGAGTAGTCAAACTACGAATGAATGAGTGTTTTATCAATACAATGAAAGTTGGACTTGGTTCTCCTGCATAGTGCAGTAGAAAGGTAGACTGTCGCCTGCACGTTTAAACCAAATGCTTCAGTTTACACGATACAAGCAGTGGCTCGAAAGGTGTACTCGTACGTGCTACGGGCGTGCGAGGTTTATGAAGAGCTCTTGTGGAGTCGACGTCGCTCCACATATGTCACCAGAACTTATGTGGAGACGTTTTGTGCGCCAGAAAGTAAAACATCGTTCTAATCGGAAAGGCAATTATCTGTTAGGAAAAGCTCACTGATGGTTTTTGTTTTCTCAGTGACTCTACGCATTAAATGCGCGCAATACATTGAATCCCCTGTTTTCCACAACGGTTGATCGCTATGACCGTCGATTGAATGCAATATCATCCCTAAACCTATTAATAGTGCTTTAAATTCAACTTTAAGCGAAATATGAATCTGCAGCCAACCAACCGTCAATTAGATAGTTGATCTGATATGCAAAACTTTGCTCCGTCCGGTCAACCGCCACGATGAGATCATGCCGATCATTCACCGATTCGATACTGTATCTGCGATATTTAATTGGGCTCAGCTCTTAACAGCCGATTTTCTTACTTGAGAGTTGCCTTTCTGATGAGATTGAAAATCGAAAATATTGTTTTTTGAATTGTAAGAGATGTACTCCCCTCACAGCCAGTTTGTGCACTGTAAACTATTGTCAATTGTGACACCCGTCCTTGACAAAAAAACTGAAATCGGCATCGGCAGTCCCAAGCTATCGAAGACCCCAGAAAATCTGGATTTATGGGCGAGGTACCTCGCTCATGAATGCATTTTCCCTTAAATCCTTGACTTTACGAGCCTGTCAAGTTGATGCCAATTTATTTTCGTGGATCGATGCCTACCATCAAGGAATATATTATCGAGGTCACATTTTGACCGTGAGCGAACACCAACTCATAAACAATGACAAAGTACTAAAATCGATTTTCATTCTCATCGGAAAGGCAATTCTCAATTAGGAGAATCTGCTGTTTCTTGGTCGCGTCGATTATAATTTGTTTTGCGGGGAACCATCACGTAGGGCTTAGCGTTCGGGGGCCAACACCACTAGTTGTTGTGACCGGTACGCATGAACCACGCACGCACAACAAAACGAGAAGTGATGAATGCAAGGCATAGCTACCAACACTTCACTGGCGGGATGGCGGGGCACTGATCGGGGGGCACAGGACCGGATCAACCAGGTGCACGGGTGCTCGGCGCATTGACTTGCTCAAGCAGATCGCTCGGTAAAGAGTCACGACGTCATGAGGCAGAGGAAACATATATAAACAATACATATATGGTCCTTAACTTAACAGACTGAGAGCAAAAGGGCGTCCTGTTCCCACGCTCTGAGACCCCCGAAACCGGGCCAGCCATCAGTTTGTGAAAACCTTTCTCGGAAACATAAATCCCGTCGCAATCTCTGTAGATGGATTGCAGTCAAACAACGAAAGCGCTAGGACTATTACGACAATCACACGTATCGTACATTTGCACGGCTACACCCAACCACTATGCCCGACAGCCTTGTTAGCCGCGACACGCTGCAATGATAGTTGTGCCTATTTCGTTCAATGTCCATACTCGTCCAACACACGAACTTCCTTCCCCGTGACACTATAGTAGGGCAATGACTATAAACACAAAAATTATGAAACCCACAGATTAACCGAACAGAGTCAAAGCCACAAACTCATCGAAACTCCAGACTCGAACCGAGTCACAACATAGAACTATATATTGGCCTCACTCCAACCTCTTTATGCCCGATCAATTCCGATGATGAAGCCATCAGCTCAGTCAATGTGCTTCTCACACAATATCTAGTGATGGACGCCCGAACCCCGACAGGTGTATATAAAATAGCTGGCACACTCGACGGGTTTTGTACTCCGGGTGAAGCGTGTCTTCTAACTACGGTAATGCTCACATCACCCTACTATTTAGCCCGGAGTTCTCGAACAGTCTCAAGTAAGCCCACGATCCACATCTTAGCGTTTCCCTCGAATAAGAAACGTCGTAAATCCAGATATATAATCCGTCCATCCATCACAAAAAATGATGGGTTCTAACCACGACGGAATCGAGGACGAAGGCCAATGCTAGATGTTCAGTATACCCGTACAAGATATCGTTGGATTTACGTTGGATTTGTTTGATATTAGTGGCTGTAATACTGCCGCACGTTTTTTGGGAGGCTCAAGAGACGGTAAATACAATATCTGAGCAATTGCAAACACGAACTCATCCCACAGTAGGACGGGGCACGATTGAGCCCGAAGAGGCATTCGAACACGCCTCTCATCGGCCAAGGTAGATTTATACGTGGTTGCAAAACGTGTACGACATTTACATCGCTGGTTATTACTCACATTACAATTGACCAATTTCTCCATAACACCCGCTCGAAGCCCACACCTATCGGTTTCTCGATATCATGCAATCCACCAACGCCAGAAACCATCGCGGATTTCAAAACAGCACAGTTCATAAACTAAGGTCTTTGCTGGCTTCACTACAAGCCGTCTCGATTTCGCCGCAGGTTCTCGCCGGCTATAAATGTATGTTATTTGTGATGTATCCTTGAGAACGGGCTCGATACTTATGCGATAACAAGCACACTCAAGCAGTTTTCCTCTCGTGGAAGTATGTCCGGTCCCCACCTCCTTGAAGCCTCGCTGGGATGACTGACCCTTGGTTGTCCCCATAAATAAGCCATGGGCACGCCGGCCGGGGAACAGGATGATAACGTATTTCATTCGGGTACGATATAAATTAAATCCTATGTGTGTTATACGAGTACAAATCGAAACAGAGGTGGCCGAGGCGCAATGCTTCTTGGATAACTTCCCGCGAATAATTCGTGTTCTTTCCCGCTCGTTTGTTCAGGTGCGGTTTCACTGTATTCTTACTGCGCGGTTAACATGGACGGAAACACCTCCTTTCGTCATAATTCAGCCGGTCAAGCTGGAGGTGAATGCACTCTGGCACAGTGATGAGCGTTTCCATCAAAGCTATCGAAGTACACGACACATGTGTAGCGCTAGCGTAATAGAGTGTAAATGTATGGTATTTTGATGAACGCGTAGTCCCAACGATAACACATCTGACGTGAGTATCTCTTGTTGATCGTCGTGTCTGTGAAGCAAGCTTATCGGTATATAACCTGCGGATGTATTGCAGTTTTATTCACTTCTACAAACAAGCATATATGTTGTGTTGATCTCTCGTTGGTCGTCGTTTCTGCGAAGCAAGCTTGAATCGCGTATGTATTGCAGTTGTTGCACTTCAAAAAACAAGCATGAGGTGCAATCACGTTTGCGAATGTACACCCGCCTTCATACCGGCAGCAAGAACCTTTACGGTAAGTCGGGCTGCCTTAGGCACATGTTCGGTGCGGCTGAGTGGGGCATAATCTTAGGTTAGTCGAGAGCATTGTGTGTCGATGGAAATCGAGATTAAATATAGTTATAAGGCCGGAAGGGTACCTACATCGGTAGTACAAGCTACAGGTTGAGGCTTTTCGCAGTAGCCGGGGAAAACGCAAACGCTTATAATATAATGTTCCTAGTTTCAGCGCTAAGGATTCCGCCTTCAGGGCGTAATGACGGGTCTGGATAGTTTGGTGCTGTGTCACTTGACGAAGCAGAATATTCTCGGAAGAATGAGAGAATGTGAGTTTGGTACGTACGTAAGAAGTCTAGCCAATCAGATGAATGCAGCGATACATCGTAGTATGAATCGTAGCCCTCGGTACACACCTGGCTCATTGCGTAGTTGTGACCAACACGTGATAGCGCAGTGCAGCAGAGTCAGAGCTACAAGTCCAAGGTGTGTTATAGACTAGTTTTGAGTTCGAGCATTGCGCGGGCGAGTGTGCCATGAGGTTTGAGTGCTTGATGGCTTGAGGAACTCGCGAGGCGATATATTTGCGTATCATATGATATTCGTACGTATCTACGGCCAGCTGTTTGTTTCTCGATCTCTGGTGTTCATGCGCATTTTGGCGATGACCCGATGGCTCGAGTCACGTGCGAGCCAGCATTAAAATTGAGTTAAAACTTTAAAATGTCAACAGATTTAGTGATTTAATATTCCTCGTACGTATCACATTCAACGAATCGCGGATAATCCAACTGGTTTAGTGAATGCTATCACCTTCTTGTTCAGTAGATTTTAAGTTCTTGTTGCCAAAACGCTTGTTTACTGCAGTACGAAAATCGCAGCAATGTTGTGTTAAGATGTTCACGAATCGCAACAACAATTAGTATACACCTACGATGCAAATCGAATGATCCAAACCCCCCACCTTTGACGCAGCGTGTATACGTGGTATGTCCATAAACAGCGTGGCTTCTACAGCATTGGTACAACATTTGTGCTGGCCTTCTTGAAGCTCGTTCGGTTCAACCCCCGATACGGCTGACGAAAGCCCTGTCCTGTGTGCCTACCTGTCATTCACCTGTATCACAGGATTGTTTGTTTTTTCGGGGAAATTCGTGCTAGGTTATAGAAAACTATTCAACGAAAGGGAAGGTACTACTGCAAGAACGTATCACGTTGCTAATGTTGTAAGGACCACCCTGGGCAGGGTAATCGATCGATCGTTTACCCCTATAGCTCAGCAAGTATCACCCTCCTCATGTTTGACGTCGTCGAGGAAACGGGTTCGAATCTCACTTTGAACTTTTCTTTTATTGAAACGCTTGCGCGTGCGTCCCTAAACAACACGTCTCCCTGGTTCCCCAGGTATTGGAACGAAGCGGGTAGGTAAACGTACGGCCGTATAAGTTACGGACGTCCCAAACACCCCGCTGTCCACAAGGGGGAAGAGTGTTACAAGGATTTCCCTGGCGTGGATAATCGATCGACCTTTTACCCCTATAACTTAGCAGGTAATACCCTCACACTAAGCGAGGGAGGCATCTACCTCACACAGCACTCGACATATTGAGAGATAACACGAGTACGTCGAATGGGATTAACAAAGTATTACGCAACATTCTCATATCTAAACAATGTATGCCTGAAATATATGAGACGGCTGAGGAATCCGGACTGCTGCAGAATATTGGCGATACAAATACCCCGCTAGGCTTTAGTGCGGATCTTCTGTGGTTCGTATGTGCTCACAGGTATCGCGTACAGATAACGGGGATGTGCGTTTTTTTATGGATTAAACCGCCTGTTTCGGTCACAATTAAGCCGCTTCTAGTGCAGGCGAAATGTATGCCCTTAAACGTTAGAATCATATGGATCAAATGACCGGAGGGTACCACCTCTCGTAGATCATTGTAGCCTTCGCATAGAGCAGCTCGGACGTATTATGTTTGTAATGATATGCTGTCCCTGTTGGCATATGCACGTTGAGATCCATGCGTACCTATATTGTGATATGCCGTCACTACGCACTGATATGAGTATACCTGTATGAGTATCTTCGCTTAGATATTCGAGTAAATACAATATGCGGAAATATTACGAGTTTGTCTTACTCGTAGTGCGGTATATTGTATGTCTAAATCATATCAATCAGGGACGATGCTGAGCACGTTTTTAAAACGTTACTATAACCTCGTTGAGAACATTACAGGGAACAGCACGGACTACGGAAAATGTAACTGTCGATAGCATGGGCATCGTACCGAGTTGATCAGGTGCAGACATTCCCCACCTCGATCACTATACTCTTCATCTCAACTCCTCTTCTCTTCTGTTTTTTCTCTTGTTCTCCTTTTCCATTGATCTCTCAGATAAATCTTTATTCCAATATGACCACATAAACGCCTTTCAAACCATGATGTTTTCTTCTGCTCAAGTGATCTTCACAGACACTTCGGTATCACCCCTGTCATCGCTATCCACAGAGACGGGGCCGCGACACACGAGTCATTATTTCAGTCCCAACGCATGCGCATAAACTGTTATTATTATGGTTGCCATTCGAAGATGTGCTGCTCTTATTTCAATCATTCCATTCGCTTATCGCTATTAATCATCCAGGAAATATTGACAAATTTGAACCAATAACGCAGTCCCCCTAAGAATGACTTTACTGACTCCTCGCCGACGTTTCGCCAATCTAATCTGAAACGGTGACACATACTTGTGTCGTTCGATCAAGTGTATGTCCCCCTTCTACATGAAAAGATCTGTACACCTCAAACCTCACACCTAAATATTCTTAGCAAACGGATGGCGTACAAAATACAAAAGCAATAAACCCGCACCCTCATTTCCATCACAGTAGTGAACGCAGGAGGAGGAGACGCGCACGCTTTCAATTTGGCATGCCTGGTTTAGTCGTAGCGCCAATGCTTTTTGGTTTACGGTTGTACTTGATGTCACGATTTCGAACGTAATGCCCCGTGGACGCAACTAATTGAATATCCTTTGAGGACAACAGTATGTTTTGCATATTACCATTGTTTGTCGTGAGTTGCTATCAGAGCGAACGTGTGTCGGGTGTTTTCTGGACCTTTGGGTGTTTGCTCATGCACGCGCAGGTGCCGTCTACATACGCGAGGGAAGCACGGGTAATTTCTACGGGACGACGTATTTTACTCAGAATTCAGCGTCGGAATTTGGAGGTAAGAATGGACACGAAATGCTCAAAGTTTTTCGGGACCGTGACTGTAAAGAAGCACATTCTAGTTATTGCATGATACACATAGCGTAGGTGGCATGTACGCTTCAATCGGAAGTGTGATTTACATGGACGGAAATACCATATTCGCCGACAATTTAGTCGAATATAACGGAGGTAAGAACGCACATGGAGTACTCGTGATTCAGCAAGGATGCCTGTAAGAGCACACGCAATGCAAGGCATCCCTAGACTTTGTTGAGACTAGCGCGAATGTACTAGAGTTCCAAATATCATATTGTTGGTACCTACTGGGAACAATTGCTCTATTTGGGTGGAGATCAGTCTGTCTGAATGGACAACAATTTCCCACCCCACTTCGGGCTCCTTCCTGGCACATGAGGCCTAATATACTATTCCAATTGCATACTGTACGCAGAATAAACGGTTTGATAATTAACCTGACGGCGACCAACGTGATGTACAAGACACGCAGCAGCCAGCCCCAGACGTGTAAAAGCCTCCTTGCTAGCCAATTTAGCTTTCAAGACTATTTTACACGCTTTGTACGTATAGTTCAACTTTCCCTGCCGCTGATGATCTCGTTTTTCTCGTGCTCACAGGGGGGATGTATGTGACCGAGAGCAACTTGACGATCGACGGAACTTCCTCATTCGTGGGCAATTCCGCTTCCGTTGGAGGTGAGAAGGCGGGAAAACAACACGCGCATATCCGGCTTTGTAACGTTACTCGATTTGACGTGAAAAACGTTCGTGATCACGATTATGTTCTGGTTGATGGTACCGACAGGGTCTTACTTTTCAATGTGCTAACCTCATTCATCGGCGGTCAACCATACTCATAATCGCTGGTTTATTTCCGACGCCGATGCATCACCGACCCCTTGCGTTACCGGTGGAAGAGGCGGCACTTGCGGTACCGTAGTTGTGGGAGTTGACGCTACGACCCGCGGTCGACCGAGAATAGATGTGTTCCGCACGACTTGTGAGTAAAACGATTGAATGCTACAGGAGACGCTTAGTCAGAAATTGGTGCAGATTTATGTTCCTCGCCAGAGATTCAGATGTGTCATCGACATGACAGGGTTTGTCCGCTGTACACCAAACGACGTCCACTACGCCCCTACACCATCGCGGTCGGTTCACGTTGGAGAGTTAATACTGTCCGGTCAAGTATGTGTATGTGTTTCGCAAGACCCTATATTGTGTGCTGCGGAAATCCCGACGTGGTGCATGTATTCTATCGATAAGGTACATTTCGGGTGGACGTGCACATTTACTGGAAACCAACGATAGAAGTTTAACAAGGAAACCAACCGATTTCAATGTCAACGGCAGTCATTGACTCGGCACGGCGTTCGTATGCTGGTTGTTTTATCCAGAGTTGTAAACATCGAATGTCGAACTCTATCTAGTGATCGGCTACATGAAGTATTATGTCTGTGCATTCCAGCAGCTACCACTGATTGCCACCTTGGAACGACATGAAACCCGATTCTAACTGATTTGCAATTCGCCCTCGACTCAGTGCTTCACACACATTAGTTCCGGCACCGGAATCTGAAACAGCTCTCGGTCGATCTGGTGTCCTTGAGCCATTAATCGGACAGCAAAACATTCACGGTTTGAAGAACTACATCGCAATTGCAATATATGTTTCCACGACGGTCTACCTGTGGTATGGCCCCCATCAAAGCCCACGCAGTCCTGTCGGCTCTGTACAACCGATTATTGTAAGATACGGACCTGAACGCATCCCTATGTGACAGGTGGCATGTACGCTTCAATCGGAAGCGAGATTTACATGGACGGAAACACCATATTCGCCGACAATTTAGTCGAATTTGACGGAGGTAAGAACACACACGGAGTACTCGTGATTCGGGAAGGATGCCTGCAAGAGCACAAGGAATGCAAGGCATCCCTAGACTGTGTTGAGACTAGCGCGAATGTACTAGAGTTCCAAAGAACATATTGTTGGTACGTACCGGGAACGATTGCTTTATTTGGGTGGAGGTAAGTCTGTCTGAATGGACAACAAATGCCCACCCCACTTCGGGCTCCTTCCTGGCACATGAGGCCTAATATACTTTTCCGATTACATAATGTACGCAGAATGAACGGTTTGATAATTAACCTGAAGGCGACCAACGTGATGTACAAGACACGCAGCAGCCAGCCCCAGACTTGCAAAAGCCTCCTGGCTAGCCGAGTTAGCTTTCAAGAACATTTTGCACGCTTTGTACGTATAGTTCAACTCTTCCTGCCGCTGATGATCTCGTTTTTCTCGTGCTCACAGGGGGGATGTATTTGACCAGGAGCAACTTGACCATCGACGGGAATTCTTCATTCGTGGGCAATTCAGCTTCCATTGGAGGTGAGGAGGCGGGAAAACAACACGTACATATCCGGCTTTGTAAAGGTAGTCGATTTGACGTGAACAAAATTCGTCATCACGAGTATGTTCAGGTTGATAGTACCGACAGGGTCTTACTTTTCAATGTGCTAACCTCGTTCATCGGCGGTCAACCATACTCACGATCGCTGGTTTATTTCCGACGCCGATGCATCACCGACCCCTTGCGTTACCGGTGAAAGAGGCGGCACTTGCGGTACCGTAGTTGTGGGAGTTGACGCTATGATCCGCGGTCGACCGAGGATAGATGTGTTCCGCACGACGTGCGAGTAAAACGATTGCATATGCTACAGTAGACGTTTAGTCAGATCTGAGTGCAGATGTATGTGCCTCGCCAGAGATTCAGATTTTTCATCGACATGACAGGGTTTGTCCGCTGTACACCAAACGACGTCCACTACGCCCCTACACCATCGCGGTCGGTTCACGTTGCAGAGTTAGTACTGTCAGGTCAATTATGTGTATGTGTTTCGCAAGACCCTATATTGTGTGCTGCGGAAATCCCGACGTGGTGCATGTATTCTATGGATAAGGTACATTTCGGGTGGACGTGCACATTTACTGGAAACCAACGATAGAAGTTTAACAAGGAAACCAACCGATTTCAATGTCAACGGCAGTCATTGACTCGGCACGGCGTTCGTATGCTGGTTGTTTTATCCAGAGTTGTAAACGTCGAGTATCGAACTCTATCTAGCGATCGGCGACATGAAGTATTATGTCTGTGCATTCCAGCAGCTACCACTGATTGCCACCTTGGAACGACATGAAACCTGATTCTAACTGATTTCCAATTCGCCCTCGACTCAGTGCTTCACACACATTAGTTCCGGCACCGGAATCTGAAACAGCTCTCGGTCGATCTGGTGTCGTTGAGCCATTAATCGGACAGCAAACCATTCACGGTCTGAGGAACTACATCGCAATTGCAGTATATGTTTCCACGACGGTCTACCGGTGGTATGGCCCCCATCAAAGCCCACGCAGTCCTGTCGGCTCAGATACGGACCTGAACGCATCCCTGCCGAATACAGCAGGCCAGACCATGTATATGCATCTGCCCGATATTGGTAGTACGGAAATCGTCTGTGTTTCGGACAATATGCATTGGAGTTCACCATAACCCAGATTCAGCCTTCCGGCTGATGCAGTGGACGTTATCACGTGGGTGTGCCTTCCTCGGCGTATTTCAGGCGGGATAGAAAGCCATGGAGGAAGCGTATCCATTGCCTCAAAGGGGGCGGCATGGTTCATCAATAATACCGCCAGGGCAGGCGGTGGGGCAATAGCCCTTTCGTCAACCTTGGAAATGAATATTTACAACACAACCTTCACATCCAACACGGCAAAGAACGGAGGCGCTATCTCCGTAGAGGAGTCCAAAAACTCCCATCAAAGGGTATACGATAATTGCGTATTTACGGACAACGTCGCGACAGAGGGGGGAGCAGTGTACTTCTTAGGCGGCGCAGGGGTGGACTACGTTGCTTCTTCCGCCTTCATCAATAACCATGCAGGTAAGAGCAAGACATACCCCAAGCTAGACAAGGTTGTTTACTCCCTTACTTTATAGGAGTCACAGCAGCACTGTGCGACGTATTCTGGATAAAGACAACGAGGGTTTTCGCCGAAAAAACGATTGTTAACCAGTTCGAACATTACGATGGTATATAAATATGTGAATTATATACTAATAGTACAATCCTAAACTACTGGGCCATAAGGAAACACATGATATCACTCTCTTTCAAGACGCTCAAACATCCAAAGCATCTAGACCTTTGAGGAAAAATTTTGAGCAAACTGGCAAGAGAAGACAACGAGCCTTGTACCCCTCGGTCGTCGAGGAGGGTGGTCAACCTGGTTTACAGTGGCATCCATTATAGCTTCGGGGACATCGAAGCTTTGGTGAAGTTTCCACTGCCGTGTATCCACGAACTATTACACTTGGCCGACGATGTTACGAAGACGAGCAGAATAGCCGCCTTGATAATAACTTGTTTTTACCTATACTAGTTTACCTCTATATGGTAGGATTTACAGTAGCGCTCGTGGGTGTCATTTCCACCCGGCCCGAGTTCAGCTTACAGAGGTTGAATCAATACTCGAAGATACGAGACGAGAGTATCGTCCGTTTCGTCTCGAATGACACGGTCGCGGGTGCTGGCATGGAACCACCATGACACACAAGGCATACTGCACGACCTTTCATAGATACTAGCGGTACGGCCACGACTCCTCCCGTGGCGCTAGCCCTGCTGTGCACCAAGTGCGCTGTAAGTTCCTGGTGTGGTACATGTTCGCATTATCAGTGTGCTGTGACGTACCACTTTCAACTGAAACATTAGGACCACCGTGAGGGGTGGTATCGACCTGGGGGGTTTTCGTTTTCGTTAGAGGTGTACATGTATCAAGGATATATGATTCGAAAATGGGGTCGGGTGCGGCGGGACATCGACCATGAGCCCTGGCCAAAACGTCTAAAAGTCCACGGAGGTGGAAGTTGTACACCGTGCGGGGCGGTATCGACCCGTAGATCGTTTCGCCCGCGGGTTGATGGAGTTATAGATGTACGGAAGGATTTCTATTCCGGGGATTGGCCGTTATCATCACCGGGTGCGGCGAAACCTTGCCGTTTTCTCGAGGGGCAATTCTTGTCTCGCGCTGGCTTCATGACTCTCAGCCAAATCAGCAATCAGCCAGTGCGGTTTGGTTTTGCCACACCTTGCGGAGCGATATTGGCCCAGGGGATTTATGTGTTCGTTCCAGTGTTGTTGGAGTTTCAGATGTATGGAAGAACGTCTGATCCGGGGATGAGATGTTACTATTCCCGGGTTCGGCGAGACCTCGGCGTTGCCCCGATGGGCGACTGTCGCCCCCCACGGACTGAGAGCGAGTTAAGCGTACGTCCGCCAACGTCGTTGGGGTTTCCACGCCTTGCGAGTCGGTATCGACCAGTCAATATTTTCGTCCGCGGGTCGTTCGAGCTGTAGGTATACGGATGGATTTCGGATACGGTAATGGGCCCTCATCATCCACGAGTGCGGCAGGACCTCGCCGTTGCTTTGAGGGGCAACGTTCGCCGCGCGCTGGCTTTATGAGCGCCCTACAAATCAGTAATCAGCCATTGGGGTTGGGGTTTCCATATCTTGCGGGGCGGTATCGACTCGGTGGTTTTCACTTTGCATTCCCGGGTTGTTCGAGTTATGGATGGGCTGAAGCATTCGTTATCCGGGGACGGAAAATTATTACCCGCGGGTGCGGCGGGATTCCACCGTTGACAGTCATCAGGATTTTTTGCCAGTAAGGTTGGGGTTTCTACACCTTGCGGAGCATTATCGACCCGGGTAGTCTCCGTTTTCGTCTCTGGCCTATTGGATTTGTAGATGTATGGTTGGATATATGATCCGGGGACGGTAGTGTTGACTCCCCGGCTACGGCGGTACCTCGTTGTTGCCCCGAGAGGCAACTCCAGCCACGCGCTGGCTCTATGAGCCCCATCCCAATCAGTAATCAGACAGTTAAGTTGGGGTTTCAACACATTTCGGGGCGGTATCGACCCGGGGGGTGTCTACTTTCGTCCTCGGGATGTTGGATTTGTAGACGTAGGGAACGATTTACTATCTGGGGACGAGACGGTATCATCGTCGGGTGTGACGGGACCTCGTCGTTGCGCCGAGGAGCAACGATCACCACGCGCTGGCTGTATGAGTCCCAGTCAAATAAGCAATTTTCCAGTTGGGTTGGTGTTTCCACACATTACGGGGCTTTATCGCCCCGGGGGATGTCAGCTTCCGTCCCCGGGTTGTCCCCGGGTTGTTGCTGTTGCAGATCTATGGAAGGACACCTGCTCTGGAGATGAGACGCTATCATCTCCGCGTGCGGAGGAACCTCGTCGTTGCCCCGAGGGGCAACTCTCGCGCGCTGGCTCTATGAACTTGACCGCCCCAGCCAAACCAGCAATCAGCCAGTGGTGTTGGGGATTCGACAGCGTGCGGGGTAGTATCGACCCGGGGGGTCGTGTCTGTTTTTATCCCCGGGTAGTGGGAGTTGTCGATTTATGGAAGGTTTTATGATCCGGGGATGGGACCTTATCCTCACCGGGTTCCGCGGCCTTCTTTAGGCTCAGCCAATCAGTGATCAACTGATGGGAGCGGGGTTTCCATACCGTTGGGTGCGGTGTCGACACGGGAAGTCGCCGTTTTCGTCCTCATTTGGTCGAAGTTGTAGATATTTGGGGGAATTTCTGATCCGAGGATGGGACCCTATCTTCCCTGAACGTGGCGGAACCTGTATAGCTATTTTCAGCACCGATATTCTAGATAGAGGCAGCTGCCACTGGCATGGGTTTGGGCAACCACCCAGCTGCCAGAATAGTATATCAAAATTGAGAGTAAGAAGCTAAGCTGGCTAGATCGCTGTCAGAACTTCTTCGGGATTGTGCCACGTCAACGGCTCGGCGCGGCATGGGACCCGGTGTTGTGCGGGTTGTGGCACCCAGTATTCCTACCCATGGTGCAAGGTGGGGCTGAACCGCTCTCGATAGCGCTGCCTAATGACAGACAGACGTACAGAAAGATGTGCAGACAGACAGGCAGACATAGTATCAACATTTAAGAGTGGATGTTTATACACAAGATTTCCCTACGGACGGAAGTGATTGGTCGAGATAGTATGAAAACCAAACGTTCAGGAGTGGGCGAAATAAATACATCAGGAGATGAGTAATTGGTTAGTTTTAGCGTCCTTTCCAAGCGACGTTTTGGTAGTTCGCACAGCGAACCAAAGGAACTGTTGGCAATTGTTTGTTAGTACGAGCGCCGGAAAGCCCGAACGCTATACCGTGCAAGGCGTCTGTGGTCGCCACTCAGATCCGGCCTTACGCAGCAAGTTGTCCACCCCCCTCCCTACTATGGTTGGCGCCCTGCTGTTTTATCGCGAGAAGGCCTTAGCCTTTTTTCCCTTGTCGACTCGCTTCTAATTACGCCTACCCACGGTGTACGCTCTCAGCTGATTGGTTTGGTTGTTATTAGAAAATAAACCGTCTCGCCACCGTGAAGCTCTGTATCCCTCTCTACGGAAACACATGAATTTGCTGCCCGTCCCCGTCTCGAAACCCGACCTAACCCGTCCCCAACCGAAACTTGTGACACGATACTCCGGCAACTTTGCAAACTGCTACGTCTTAGACTACAAGGCAGCTGCTGGTAAGAATAGGACAGTGAACATGTATTACGTTGGTTCGATTTTTCTGCCTAAATATCTCTGCTGTGCGCACTCTGAATAAGCCCTGAAAACTCGGCGTTCGAGGTATACATCGACCATCTGGGCACCGTGTCGAGAATTTCACGCTCATCTTTTTGCTGAAAATATTCACAGATAGCGGCACGTGTGGAAGCTAAAGGTGTTTGCTTTCGGTTGGGGCGACTCTGCTGCACTTGAAATATATTTTGAGTTCCTGCACTGCGGAAACATCGCCGCATGTACTTCGTGTACGTTCAGTAGTTTGTTTATGTGTAATGGCGGGTACTCGTAATGTTTCGTGCGCATAATCTACAGGGGCCCATCAAATATGGAGTTCGAGGTATACTTCGACCATCGGTGCACCGTGTCGATGATTGCATGCTCATCGTTTCAAATAAAGCATTTACAGATGGTGGCACGAGCGGGAGTTACCGGTGGTTGCTTCCGTTGGGGGAAACTGTAGTTTCTGCACTGCGGAAACAATGCTGCAGGTGCTTCGTGCACTTGCAGTGTTCCCTGGTATGTACTGCGGATACTCGCAGAATCTCGAGGTTCTCGACATACGTTCGGCGAACCCGGACTACAGCATTTCGCCGTCTGTTACTACTGCTGCGGATACTCCCTGTACTTTTGCAACTTGTTTTGCGTTATGTACTGCGGGTACTACTGCAAGTGCTGGCAGTATTTCTGTACTGCGGGCACTAGTTCAAGTACTGGCAGTATTTCGTACGTTGGTACTGTTTGTTCTTGGAATACTCGCAGTGTGAAACAAACAAACTCACTACATACACGTATATGCCCACTGTTCCCGGGGTATGATATATACATGTATACCCTGTCCAAAATGCATTGCCTATTTTACTTGCTGAAAACCATTCAAGCGTGGTCCCACAACGCTTGAAAGTCGGCGAACACTACTTTCGGTGAGTGAAATTGGGGTTCATATGGCCGTTATAATCGAACTACCTTCCGTCTGAAAACAAATGCAGGCTTTCTGGGTTTTGTAATACCAAATGATATGTGAATGCTACGAGTATAACGTGCCACATTTGTTGCACCTTTGTCGACGTTCACAAATTGTAACAGAACGCCTCCGTAACTTGAATAAATAAACAACCCCGACAATAGCATGATAAAGGCTCTTAGAGTATGTGTTTACGATCAGCATCTCCGGCTACGCTTTGTTGCAGTTATTTCTACACAAGTACTAGTTTCCTGTTGATATTTATTTTCCTACTGAGGATAATAATCCACTAATAAGGAGATATTGGAACAATTCATGTGGCCACAGACTTGCATTGGGGCGAAGAGTTAGTATCGAACTACAAAAACAGCAACTGCGAGTACTCCCAGTAGTTCGTTCTTTACTAATGTGTATATTTCCTGTAGCGAACTATTTCGGGGTGTCATACTGCGGCTACTGCCTGCACTCGGGGTTCTGTACTGTTAATACTCCCAATCAGTGCTCGCAAATAGTTTGGCTTCTGGAAGTACTCATGCCCGTTGTAACCGCAGTATTTAGCCCGCCACTATTTCAGTACTCTTAGTACTTGGAGCACGAAATGTTTAAAGCTCGGCTCAAAACAACATCGTCGGGATTACAATTTTCAGATTGTAGGCACAGACGGTTGACGACGACCACATTACTCTTGAAACCGTCGTGCTGTTCCAAGTGACAGCAGAATCGCAAACTCGCGTGTTTATGGCGCATATGGTCTAGGACGCGCACGCTTTATAGCCCGGTTGTCCCTATTACGGACCCGGCACGGCGCATATACGCCTATTAAAAACAGAGTGGGGCCTGGGGCCGTCGGCACAGACATATATATAATATATATATATATTTATAAACATATGATATTTATGATACATATATTCTATTCTTGAGTACATATGCAGGCAGGTCCGTAGTAGTAATAGTAGCAGACTATATAATGAAGATCAGCAGTTCGAAGACGTACGAAGGGCCACGGTCGGGTATGTGGGAAACCACGAGTAGGTCTCAACGATGGTTTCCGATCGCAAGCACGACGGTGCCTCTATTAATAGACGAAGGCAGGACACTGAATCCGCGGCAGTCATTGACTTACCTATCCCCGGGCTTCCAAGGAGGCTTGGCTGCTTGCACCCGACGGTACAAATGAGCTGCAATAATTTTGGGGGAGGCGATGGACAGAGATAAGTTAGCTGACCCCAGTCAAAGGGTAGACGGAGAGTTTCAGCGCACAAGGGAGTATAGGTAGGACCACTGGCTGGGAGACCCCAGCCAATCCAGTAACTTAAATGATCGGTGAAAGTGCACAGTAAAGGTGCATTAAACCGGGAGTCAACAAATTGGCACAACACGATCGTAGAGTGGTGGTTACAACAGTCGAATCCAAAACAGACTGGGCAACAATCAAGCACATGATATACTATGTTTCAGGACGCCATAAACTCCAAAGTATCGAGGCCTTTGAAGAACCATTCTGACCATCTTACACGTCCAGCTAAACAGCTGAACAACAGCAGCTTCTGCGTTTATTGTATTTCATGGCCCGGATCGCAACCGCACTGAGTGCGCACTCAGCATGGGGATGAATAATCCTGGTTGAGCCCCTTTGGCTTCGGGGCAGTGAGCCTCATGTAAACCATTACCAGGTATGTACGTTCTATGGCGATCAGTGAGATTGCACAAATATATCACAGAATCAACTCTTATTGTGCATGGTTTGAGTCGACAACACTGCTATGATTTTGAAATCAATCCGGCCCAGGTCAATTAGAGCCTTTACGCGGTGGCGTATTTAGACGTGGCCGGTTACAGCACCCTGAGCTTCAGCTGGAGCCTCATCTTCGTCTATATTTGCACACCAAACTGACGAAATATTGGAATGTAGCTATTTGTCGTTGTCCGTTTCGTCAGTAAATTGAATAAGTCCCTTCAGAGTTTACTTGATGCAGAATACATATTGTCCTTTAATCTGGTTTACACTCGTAATTGGTCAGGTAACGGAGGAGCTGTCTACTCCGCGGGGGCTCTTGATGTCGTCAGTACCAGCTTCGAGGGCAACATGGCTGATAATGAGGGCATGGCAATGTTTGTTGCACGCATTTTTGCGTCGTCCCGCGTTGACTATGTCAACGTCTCCTTCGCAGACAACGCCTTTCTCTGCCCACGCGGCGAGTATGGCTTTGATGCTGTCAATACGGTAAGCATATGTGAGGAATTATAGCTGTGCACACAAGTAACACCGAGATGGGGAGATGGACAATCGGTATTTCCCTCTGACTCGGGTACGTGTCACGAATATGTTTCAGCGTTATTTACGGTTGTCCATCCATGCGATGCCGGTTTCAGAAATCTTAAATTTTACGGTCCGGCTTAGTACCGGTTTAATAACTCGGAAAAACATTCCGCTGCGGTTCGTTGCGGTTTTCGCAAATAAGAACTCCTGCGGTTCAGTTCGGTGCGGTTTTCAGATGTCACACGAGCTGCTCTCTTAAGGAGCTCTATACTATAATAATAGTAAGTCTCCAGAAAAATGATTTCGATGCAAGCTAGATGTGCTACTTGATAAACGATCTCAAAACCCACATGGGGGTTTCACGAATAGCATTGAGAACATATATTCTTCCATCGATATTGAGTTCTGAAGCCCGGTCAGTTACAAACACTTTGCGCTTAAGGTGCTACCCCTGTAATTGCACGCATCATACTGCGAATTCTACGATGCGGTTCGGTGCGTTGTGTTGGTCATAACTCTGTTCGGCATAAGTCGCACCCGTGTCTGATGTGCCTGACCGTTCGAATACGAACGCGTGATTTGTGTAACTGGAAAATGCTGCGGTAGTTAGGGCCCGTATTAACGAAAGAAAGTTGCAAATCGAATCGATTTCAAGTCGATTTTTTGTTTATGAATCGACGCGGACTTTCATTTGATTGGTCAAAGAATGAATCACCGGAAAGACATTTGTACTTTGGGGCATGAAAAAACCGATTCGATCGGATATCAAAAGAAGTCCCAAAATACTTTATTTTTTGCAAATCGATTCGAATCGATTGGAGTTAATCCAACATGCATGGCATGTTCCCACTGGGTGCACATCCCCGAGGCGATCCGTCGTTGTTTGGGCCGTTATCGACATCCACCAACGAGGCGATAAATCGTTAACCCCAACGAGTGGCGACCGGAGGAATAGCCGCGCCCACGGCTACATACCATAGCACAACGTGGCCCGGCGGTGGCCCCTCAAAAATAATCATGGCGGTCGCAAGCCCAATTTTTCCACAAGCTCCATCGGCCAAGCCTGGCGAGAACCAAGCGATCGACCCAAAGCACGAAGGAAAAACTCAAGACTTCGATAGCTGCATCGTTGTCGCTGTCCGGTACATGGCGTTTAAGGGCTTCCTCCGACCACCCACGCGAAGCTGAGAGTGGCAGCTTCCTAGCCTGGGCCTTATAAATATAACAGAGGCTGTAGCCGGCGTGCACGTAACGATGCACGCCGTCGCTCTCCGCTTCTCCCCTCGGTACTTGTCAGCCGGGTGTTCTGTGGGATGTCGCGTTATTCCGATCTCATTCACATTTCGAGAACATTCGGAACATACGTGATTTCACCTGATAGGACGCAAAGCCGTATTTTCACTTCAAATCGGAAACAAATCGATTCGAATCATGAACAAAAATCGATTTCAAATCGATTCGATTTGAAACTTGCTTTCGTTAATACGGGCCCTTAGGCTTTCCCGGATGGGTTTTGGTGCAAATATCGTATGGATACCTTTAATGCGATCCTGGGATGAAGGGGTGAAGCCCCCTTCGTTCATTCTTCTGCTTGGTGGTTTTCAACATACACCTGGTTCAACATCTTCTCCATCGCCTCATGGCACCTCGACTCTCCACCCACCGCTCTCCGTGAGCAAGGCACTCCGCCGAGCACCTTCGTACTTGACTGTTCCAATATACTAGTATGAGGGTCGACGTTGATGCTGGGTACAGAGGGAGAGCTGGCGAATGTCTAGGGCTCGCGCCATGGTGGGTTTTGTGGTTGTTGGGGAGGAACTCCCGTGGATGACGAAGATCCTCGCGCAGGAGAAACGACACTTCGAGAGGGCAGACATCGTGTTAAGAAATGGACTGCTGTGGAATGCCGGGAGCTATTGTAAGTACCAGCAGAAGCAGCAGCACCAGCAAAGCAGAAGGATCAGGAGGGGCATACACGTCACGGCAAACCGGGTGCAAGGTGCTATACGGACTTATCGTGTTTTCACTTGCTCACCAGGAAGGAGCAGCAACATGCCATATATAGTCATGTCGATCAGCAGCTGATAGCCAGGGGTTACGCAACCGCACAAAGAGCACAAGAGGAGGCATGGAAGAAGACAGAGAAAACGCATCAAGCCCAGGCCAAGGAGCCCAGGAGCAGCGCAAACTCGTTCACCGCCGACCCAGTGCTAAACATAGCGAGGAAAGCCACCCAAGAGGAACCCCAGCAACAGCGACAATAGGTGCGGACGTCAACGTACGTCGAGGAAGGCGACGAGGAGGAGGCGGTGATGGATACTAAGGAGGAGACGGAACGAGATAGGGAAAGGGGTATGGTTGTATGGGATGGCGGAAAGGATCTTGTAAGGGAGAGGGAACCCAAGGAGTCGGATGAGGAGGAGCAGCATGAGTTGGGAAGTGAGGTAGTATCGGCATGGGCCTGGTGAGGGAGATGGTATTGAGGAGGGATCGGGGCAGGCGGAACACAGCACGAGCGATGGGGTGCAGCAAAGATACTGCCAGCAGCAGCCGAGGCCTCCACCGCCGGAGTCTGGCGATTTTCGGAAAGAGGACGGTAGCGGATTGGGGATCGGGGAAAAGAGAATGGAGAGGAACATGAGGTCCGGATGGAGAGCACGCGTCATCAACTGGGGATCGGAGACCAGCAGCAAGCGCAGCAAATGCCCACTGCGAGCGCGGGTTCGTGAGAAGAACACCATCTTCAATCAGCCCCTGCGAGAGCATCAGGTTTCATTTTTTAGTGAACATTTTGATGATGAGCGATAGCTGGTATATACGGATAGATCTGGATAGATAAACATTTTTGTCCCTTTTTCCGTGCTTGTTCAGCTATTTGTTGCCCTTATCACGGCACGTACTCGTCGGTGTTTTTGTTTTAAGTCACTGCTGTCACTTTTGTACTTTATCAAACTGATGTGATGATGGATACGTATGTAGCTATGTCGATGAACGAGTTTAATCGTTGATGTCCTCATCTGCAGGGTATGGATGCCCCCCCCCCCCCCCCTCCCGCGCCCCCCTTGCGTGGAATTTGTTTTGTTTTACACGTCAACGTGATACATCGTGGACAAGAGAGTTATTAATACTATACTTCGAAGTACACATGGTAGCAGAATGACACGCAATCCAACACCACTGCTGTTTACGTACTGCTGTGTCTGTTGCACGCACTGCTGTTGACGTACTGCTGTGTTTGTTGCACGCACTGTTGTTTGCGTACCGTTGTGTCTGTGCATGCTATACGTATGATATTGGGGATTTAACAAAAAGGGGTACACCCCCCTGTATCGTTACAAAAAGGGGGACAGCGGTTTTCGCCGCCGTGTAAGCCCATGTACTCTGTCAAATCGACTCGAAATTGAAATCTGATGCGTTTGCCACGCTCACATGGCACCTCCCTACCATCCCCAGCGTTTTTTTTTTTTTTTTTTCCATATGTTGAACGGGTGAACGAGAGCGATGAAAAGGGGGATGTGAGCATATCCCCCTTTTTGTTATGCCTTCGCGAGGGTATCCCCCTTTTCATCTACTTAGTTTGGGAATGTCCCCCTTTTTTCGTAACGTCCCCCTTTTTTTAAACATGCAGAGAGGTATCCCCCTTTCTGTGTCAAAAAGACCTAGGGTAAGTGACCACTCCATGTTCTGGTTGTTGTGGCACGCCCAACAGACGACGTCTAACGTCGAAAAGACCAACGGCCCACACCTAGGCAAACGTGGCCAGCAGATCAGCATACATTGGTTGACGCCCTGTGCCCTGTTGTCCTCAAAAATCACCAACATATAACGAGTATACGTAAATATATACGTAACAAATGATAGTAGTACTCCTCTGGTACTACTGCTGGCTGCTGTACGTATATATGTAGTCGTGCCGGTACCGCCGTATACGTATCCGCGTATATCAGGTAACGTACCATGGCGTAAAGGAGAGGAGATTATTATTGTACCAGGAAATCTGTTGAGCTGTTCGGTCAGAGTGATGGTAAATATATGACTATGAGTATACCGTTAATGCGCTGGGCCGTTGAATTGGTGTTGACGACCGCCTCTTTAACGATAACCCCGCCGCCGGTGCTTGGTGGTGTCCCCCCTTTTGTTACGATATATGAGGGGTGTCCCCCTTTTTGTCAAATGCCCTATGATATTCGTAGCAAGAATGTTTAATTATTTTCCGGTCTCACGTATGTGACGTTCAAGAGATGTTTATGCATGCCCCGTACCAGATATGTCCCAAGTACCAGGGCCAGTAGAATTTTCCTGGAATCTGAACAAGCTACGTATTATACAAATATCTATACATGGTATACAGTAGTATACGACGCCATGTATTTTTTATTTTTTTTTTATTTTTGCCGAAGCGACGGTAGTATGAATACCCCCCCTGAACGTATGATACGTTTTCTGGTTCTAATATACTGATACTAACAGAATGCACTACGTGCACGCACTTTGTTTTATTTTGGGTCTTGTTGGTTGGAAGTCTTTCAGTACGAGTAGTTATTTTTTTCATTATCCCCTCCCCCCCCCCCGCCCTGTGGTGATAAACATCGGGAAAGGTATAATGCGCTGGAAAATATTTATGCTTATTCACTACGCCCCCCCCCGCGCCTTGTGGCGATAAAAAGTCCAAATTATTCTGACTATTTCTTGCTTGGGTTTTGATCGGCTTTTTTATATGTGCTGGAGAATGGATGATTTTTTTTTTCGTACCTCGCCCCACTCCCGCGCCCTGTGGCGATAAAACTTCAACAATTGTATACTCGTAATGAACTGGAGAATGCTCAATTTTTCCAGTCGCGTGACCCCGCCCCCCCCATGCCCTCCCTCAATATGCAAGTTTTTTTTTTTCCAATACATATTACCCTACCACACACTGCATAAAGTACACTCACATAGCGAGGAACTAGATAGTACAAGGCACTGCCGTACGTGCTCCGTGAGCGTCCTTATAAATTTTGGTATTCTTACTGTTTTAAGTTGATGTGGAATGTGCATATTCGGTAAGCTGTACTACGTGCGGTTCGCTGTTGAAAAGTCGGAGGATTCGGTGACGGAGGCAGACGGAGGTGTAATATTTTGGCATGTTTGACAGTATATCAGGACGAATGGATACTGCTGTGCCGACATGTTCGCCTGCATTCCAGCTGAGTGTTGAACGGATTTTCGAGACCAGGCCAGTAGAGGAACGTTATCTTTGTTTGGTTGTGCCTTGGAATTACCATATATATACGGTAATAATGTGATGCATGGGTATGATACGGGGAGTATCATGTCACATGGGGGAGGGTACAAAGTTGAGGTCTTGTTGAACAATATATTTATTGCCTTTTTGATATTTTGGGCTGTGTTGTTTAATTTCGAGACTACAGTAAGTATCTCTCGGGATTGATGCTTGATATTATTGGTACGAGTATGGAATTATGAATTAGTAGTATGGGGAGTGTCTTTGTGGTGATGTTGTGAGTTTTTATTTTGACGTTGCATTCTATAGCACTTATTTCGTTGGTCTTCCGAGATTAGTCATTGTTTTTTTTCGGAGTTAAGTTTGGGTTTTTCGGCACTGTTTTATTTTTTTCGTATATCATTTTGGGCTTTTCGGAGTTAATTTAAGTTTTTCGGCACTGGGTTTTGATTTTTAGAAATTAAGTTTGTGTTTTCGGAGTTGAGTTTCTTGTTTTCGGCACTAAATCTGGATAATTCGGAGTTGAGTTGGGTTTTCGAGACTAATTTTGTTTTTTTTCGGAGTTCATTTAGGGGTTTTCGCTACGAATTTGGTTGAGTTTTTGGATTTTGGATGAGTTTGGTGTTCACAGCACGAAGGCAGTTGTTTGGTCATATAGTTGGTTTTTGGATTTTCTGTGTTTGGAGTAATATAGCACCACACAGTAGTGCTGCTTGTAGTGTCAGGACAAGAGGAATCAGGTGTTGGATGATTGTGGACCTACTTGGAGTACGGCATATAGACATAAGTATCATGATAGTGTGCTGCGACTAGGGAGGCTGTTTGTCATAACAACTGTGTTCGTCATAAGTCACACCCGTGTGTTTTGTGTAACTGGAAAATGGGGCAGGATTTTGGTTTTCCCTGATGGCTTTTGGTATAAATATCATCTGGATACCTTTAAGGGATCCTGGGTTGAAGGGGCGAAGCCCCCGTGGTTCACTGCTTCTGTTTGGTGGTTTTTAATGTACACCTGATTCAACATATTCTCCATCGCCTCATGGCACCTTGACTCTCCACCCATCGCTCCCCGCTAGCAAGGCACTTCGCCGAGCACCCTCGTACCTGGTTGTTCCAACACGTTGTTCACAAACCAAACTATTTATGGTGCGGTTCGGCGCGGTTCTCCGTGTCGAACGTCTGTTTCCATGGTGCGGTTCTAATCCCTGTAGAAAGAAACGTCTATCGCCGTCTTTTCTCAGCGGGGCGCCGTATGAATACACACAAACGCTGACTCTCGCGCTTATTCTGCGTCGTTAAATAAATCGTTTTTTCTACATTTTGTCTCCACGGTGTACTGCACGATTTCGAATCAACCGCGGGTTCGTAAATGCTTGTACCAGATACGGGTTGTTTGGGTTTTACGCTAAATATACAGCAACAACAGCAGAAATACGAACTAACATACGTATAAGTTTTAACCGGTGAAAACAGCTACGAAAAATGTTTTTTTCACGGTGCAAGACGCTTCTCGTGATAATATATAAGGATCCGTTTGGTTTGCACGATAGCATGAAAAATTCCATCAATTAGGTGTGTACCCGGTAGTGAATACATTGTACATGTTTGCAGACTGTGCAGGGATGTGACTTTAAATGCAACACATGCCAAACACTTTACACTACAGTATCGCGGAAGCGCTACCTTGTAAACTACTTCATCGCCCACCACCAAGAACGCTACCACCCCCCCTCCCCCTGTACGCCCATGCCTGTTGGAACACACGAACAACCGAATTAGTGTATTTACTTCGAACATACACTATCTATTCTTTTAGTTATACCGCTACTATTTCTCGAGACCCTGTTCGCTCGAAAGGAGTAGTCAACCACCTTTGGTTTTCCAGCGTGTATACCTTGTGGTCTCGCAACTTTCGCGTTCCCCTCACTCTAACTTAGACTGTTTTCCCCAGAAGGAGTTACACTTGCTTGATCTCGGGAACAATACTCAATTTGATATAGTTGACAAGGTTCCCCATCGGGATGTTGGTCAAATCCCGGGGGTGTCGCAAGGTGAAAATAGATCGCACATGCCTCACAGTCTAATTTTTGGAGCAAACCTGTGGCATACACTGTAAACGTAGTAACGACGGTCATTCCTAACGAAACAACTGTCACGAGATGATATCGTATCTGAGGTGCAGTGGGCTCCCGGTGTTCAGAAACTTCAGTTTGGTGTCCAGGCTCAACGACATGTTTTTTTTATAAGTCGATCTAACATTTTTTTGTAGGATTTGAAGTCGATCCCACAGCAGTGGTACTGTAGTTGTCACGGCTGTTTTGCGCTGTACAGCTGAGTATACAGAAAATAATTATGACAGAGCTGTTGCCTGACGAGTCCGGCCCCGGTCCTAGGTAAGAGTATTCACCCGTACGTAATGCTTTTTCGGCGGTACCCTGGTACGCGTTTAGCAGCCGAGTCCTCGTCTAAGGGTGCCCGTCGAACAGCTTGATACCCGGATGCCCTGGGCATAAATTATCGGCGAGTATGAAGTGTTATGCATACCCGTGACGGATATTAGCGGTTGCGTTGTTTTTCATCGGTGCTGTAAAGCGCGGGTGATAATAAAATCAGTGGGGGAGGTTTTGCTGGAATCGCATACATCAAACACACACGCATACACAAATGAAAGACAGAACACAGCAAAGCAGTACTCGTTATTCGTAGCTGTCACAACTGGATCTGCTGGATTCCTCCTGCTACTCGTAGCTGTTTACTACGGGTCCGGCGCACGCATACAGGACATAACAACAGCCGCCACGAAGGCAACAATCTGAACAGCGGCCACTGCGTGTTCTGCAGCTCCTTCTGCTGTACTGCTGTGCTGTTCGATAAATGGCGCGTTGGCTGCTCTGTAGTTTATAGTCAAGACTAGAGACATGTACCCGTAGAGTACAGCAGTAGTGCTATTGTACCAAAATACTTGTATTCGTACGTATTTATATCGGCCTATCGTTCGTACTCGTAGATCTGTGTATGTGTACTTTACGTAGATTCCAATGTATTGGAACCAAATTACAGATTTACATAAAATGCGCCTGTAAATGTTCAAACGTCTACTACAAAAGCTATTAGAGCTGTACGCAGCCCAGACAAAGCATACGCATGCAACATTGTATCATCTACTGCTGCACGACGCTTGATGTGTGCCTCGTTCGATGTCGGTGTGGTCCTTGTGTTCTCGTGAGTGGTGCGTGCTTTGTGTGTTCCGTTCATACGGCGGGTCAAAAACGAACCATCAAAGTTCATACGGATGAAAAAACAGTCGTACGACAGGTTGTTTAGAGTAGTTGCGAGGCAGTGTCAAGTCGGAACCTCTCCCCTGAGTTATTTGCTAGAACTCGCGACTTTGAAGGCCCAGAGCACGCCGCACTGGCCTCGGCCGGGACCCGCACTTGCGCCGTGGTGTACACGCGGCCCCCCTGCGTGCCCCGCAGCCGACAGCGCGAGAAACGACCCGCGGCCGGAGATGCAAAGTGAAAGTATTCGGGGAAAATGTCCATTTGATACCTATACATATCCATGGGGAGCTTCGACCGCGACACACTAGTGCCTGCCTGCGGCTTCGCGTTTGGCCGTAGTCGTGACGACAGATACAAATAAGTAGACGCCGAAGTCGAAAAAAAGCGAATTTGCTGCAAAGAAGTGTACTAAAAATAGAGATAGTATCTCACAGTTTAATACTAAAAAGACATGCGGTACGTACTGCTGTATAAAGAACACCTCGGGTGGCAACGTGTACAATGATCAACAGCAGCAGCACCCGCGTAATGTTTACACACACAGCAGGAGTGCGACATATATGGTAGCCGGTACGCAATCCTTATAGTACCGAAATAAGCATACTCCAATGGATAGAACACTATTACCGGTTCCATAATTGTTGATTCAATAATAAACCCTAAACTTCATCATCATACTGTACGACGTACCTAACACAGATCATAAGATACTGCTACGCTACTGCTTGTACGTAGAGCGGTAGTGCTACTGTAGTACGCATGTACATGTATGGTTATTAAGAGTGCATATCTATAAAATGCAGTGTCGACAAAAAATCGAAGAAATGGATCATGCGTGTATATAGGTCACGGAAGAACTACAAAGACAGCATACAGCAGTACGGAAACAAGTGCAAACATATATATATATTAGGGCCAAATGGACATTTGCCCGGAATATTTTCACTTTCAATCTCCGGCCGCGGGTCTTTGCTCGGGTTATCGGGTGTGGGGCACGCAGGAGGCCCGAGTGTACACCACGGCGCAAGTGCGGGTCCCGGCCAAGCCCATTGGGGCGTGCTCTGGGCCTTCAAAGTCGTGAATTCTAGCAAATATACTCAGGGGAGACGTTCCGACTCGACACCGCCTCGCAACTACTCTAAAAAACCTGTCGTACGACTGTTTATTCATCCGTATGAACTTTGATGGTTTGTTTTTGACCCGCCGCATGAACGGAACACACAGCACGCACCACGCACGAGAAAACAAGGACCACACCGACATTGAACGAGGCACACATCAAGCGTCGTGCAGCAGTAGATGATACCATGTTGCATGCGTCTGCTCTCTCTAGACTGTGTACAGCAGTAGCAGTTGCACGAGACGCTTGGAAATTTACAGGCGCATTGTATGTAAATTTGTAATTTGGTTCCAATATTTAGGAATCTACGCAGAGTACACATACACAGATCTACGAGTGCGTAGAGTATACGTACGTACATAATGCATTCGAAGTATCATATCGACCTCTCTTTATGTGCGAATGATAGCCCGATCTAGATAGGTACGAATTATAGTATTTTGGTACAGTGGCACTACTGCTGTACTTTACGTGTACATGTCTCGAGCCTTTACTACGATCTTCAGAGCAGCCAAGGCGCCGTTTATCGAACAGCACAGCAGTTCTACAGCAGAAGAAGCTGCAGAACACGCAGTAGCTGCTGTTCAGATTGTTGCCTTTGTGACGGCTGTGGTGTCCTGTTTGTGTGCGCCGGACAGCTACGAGTAGCAGGGGGGATCCAACAGGTTTAGTTGTGACAGCTACGAAGAACTGGTTTGCTGTGTTCCGTCTCTCATTATGTATGCGTGTGTGTATGTTTGATGTATGCCATTCCAGCAAAACCTCCCCATCTGATTTAATTACTGTTCAAAGTACCCGCGCAGTACAGCAGCGATTGTAAACCACAAAACAGCTAAAAATACCCGTGGCGGGTATGGATAACTCTTCATACTCGCCGGAAATTTAGGCCTCGGGCACCCGGGTTCCCAGCTGTTCGACGGGTACCCTTAGACGAGTACTCGGCTGCTAAACGCGTACCAGGGTACCCGCCCAAAAGGTGTTGTTACGTGGTAAGTACTCTTATCTAGGACCGGGGTGGGACTCGTCGGGCAACAGCTCTGTCATAACTATCTTGTGCATACTCAGTTGTACAACGCACAACAGCGGTGATAACGCTTGTACTCCGAGTACTTGGGGCTTCAGTACTGCTCATACTGTAAGTACTCCGAGTATTCAGGCCGCCAGTACTCTAATACTCTTAAGTACTCGGAGTACGAACTGTGCTCGATACTTGGAGTATACTCGGGAGTGTGAAGTACGTTAGGAGCATCTTTGCACCATTTTAAAGACTCGGCCGTCATTCATGTGACTGGCACTTACAGTATTTCAAAATTCACAGATGCTCTCAATACCTGCGAGTATAAATAGAGTATTTTGGAGGGAAAAATACTTCAGGTACTTTGTGTACTCGCAGTATTTCGGTGTTCAATACTCTCGATACTCGGAGTAGTCCTAGAAATTTAGATGTTTGTACTCCGAGTACTCCTTGTACTCGAGTATAAGTACCGCTCACACTCCCAGCACTCGGAGTATTTGGGGCTTCAGTACTGCTCATACTTCAAGTACTCCGAGTATTTAGGCCACCAGTACTCTAATACTCCCAGCACTCCGAGTGCGAAAAACACTTGATACTACGAGTATACCCGGGGTATACTCGGAGTATCGAGTTGCTCGGAGCATCTGTGGAATCCTTCTAAATCAAATCAATTGTACTGGCAATTCCATTTAATAGGCATGATTCCACCCCAATTGCCCAGTTCAATTTAATTAGCATCCTTCTAAACTGATTGCGCTGGCAATTCCATTTATTGGGCATTCTTCTACATAAGTGTCCTGGAAATTTCATTTTTTTTCACAGGCTTCGAAATATAGTGTCCAGACAATCAGGGAGTTCCGCTTGATAGACAAAGATACGTTGCCGGTCAACTGCTTCATAAGGCTGTGTATCACGAGGGAGTCTATTAGTTGGAATTGGCTAGACTGGGAATTGACCAGACAACATATTTCGGAGGATGCCTCATAAATTAAATATCTCGGACAAACAAATGGCGGCGGATTACATTCCATTTCGGCTTAATCCTTGGACAATAGACATCGCAATAGACTATCATGCCTATATTAATAGTAGACCTACCGACAAGTCTAATAATCGAAATGAGGCGGACATTTGATTGCAAACGAATTGTTGCAATTGGAATTGCAAAGACAACAACATACCCCCCCCCCCCCCCTATAAATATATGATATATTTATAGGTTGGGTTGGCGTCGGTTGGCAACGACGCTGTAAAACACGCCACTCGCTGCGTGAGCTAGACAACCAGGGTGCCGTTTGTTTTTGTTATTTTTTTTGGCGGTCACCAAAGCTGGCGGTCGAGTAGATCATTTGTGCGGGGTGAAGAACCTTTGTTCCGCACAAGGGGAATGTCGTATCACGTAGTGTTAATATGGTAAGGCGTCCGCGAGGCAGTTACATAGTAAAACCCATTGCTGTCTCCGGAAGTGGCCACACCAGAAATTAAATTAACTCATTGAAGCTGTCGTCCATATGCAAGTCCGCCTCAGAGGCAGTTCTTAGCAGGATGCAGCTCACCCTCCATGCGACTCGCCCAATACCTCACGGCGCTTCGCGCTTGGTGCAAGCAATGTCTGCCTGGTTGGTGAAAACCCAACGCGCTCCGTCCCGGCATTGTAGGGATGCGAGGGTCTATGGTCATATGACTACGGCCGTGCACAACATGAGTACACCCCCCCCCCCCTCCCTTTAACAGTTATAAGGATAAAACGTTGTTGTTGTTGTTCGAACTAATTGCCACTAAAGATACCTTATAGGTACAAATAAATAATGCACACTACAAAAACCCAAATCACTCATGAATTAAAAATCCATCCAGGTGCTTTTACGTTTTACTCCATAACCTGTCCTCACACACCTCTTCTTATATGCCATACATGGCTACAAATAGTAGAACCACTCTATCACGTAAACTCGTCGGAACACTATAGTATACCTGGTACGTTTATTTCAGACTGTTTAATTTTAATTTTAATTTAATTTTAATTATTTTTCCCCCCACAAATAGACACACACTTCCTGAATTATACAGCCTCAGATTGTGTCCCCCTCATACGAGATGTGCATCCTACATGAGGACATATAAAATCCGTAAGTACGCGCGATCGAAGTATTACACTCAGCTAGCAAAGATGAGCTTCGACGAAATCCTCGAGCTCACAGCTGTTGTTTTTTTAATTTTTTAATATTGTAGTCCGCCTACTAATTGGAATTTCTTAGGCAATGTTGTTAGAGCTCTGTCAATTAACTGGAATTGTCTCCTGCAATTGTTTCTCTACGGAGACTCGAATGCTCTAGTACGTGTTCAAGAGGATATAGGACCTACCCACAATGGACTACTGGGTTTACAATATATCTTCCGGTAGTCCTTTTAAATGTAATTGGTCGAGATATTGCTTTCGTGGTGCATCTATTAATAAGAATGCTTCGGCCAATAGGTTTGTGTCCTGCCCTGCAAATGGGCATTGCTTCAGCAATTTTTTTCTGGTCTTGTCTACTGATTGGAATGGTTCAATCAAATCGTTTGTGCCCTAACCTTCCAATTGTATTTGTTTCAAGAAAAAATGTATGTTCTTGTCTATTAGTAGGAATGGTTGGACCAACAGGTTTCTGCCCTGACCTTCAAATTGCTTTTTTTTCAACAGTAAGTTCAAGGTCTTGCCTATCAATAGGAGTGGTTTGGTCAATAGGTTTCTGTCCTGACTTTCCGAAAAAAATATTGGTTGGTTCAATAAGGTTTGTCCTGATCTTCCAATTGTTAGTGTTCGATAGTGTTTTTTTTACCTCGATAATTCCAATCAATAGCTAGTATTTCAAATAATTTGGGTTGACAAGTTCAATTGATAGACAGCACTCGAAAAAACAATGCTGAACAATTCCGACTAACAGATCTCACTGGAAATAATTTGACTGGGCAAAATTCCAATTAACAGACATCACTCGAAATCTTTGAGTTGGACAATTGCATTTAATTGACATCCTTCCTAATCAATTGTCGCGGTAATTCCAATTAAAAGACAGCACCCGAAATCAATTGTAGACACAATTCCAATTTGTAAAGAGCACCTAAAATCAGTTGCCCGGACAATTTTAATTTGATATTTTCCAAGAAAAGGTATACCAACGCAATTTGAGCCATTTATACGTACACTGCGTAATGTACACACCGGAAACGGCTTCCTGGCCCGGCTGATACTGGGCCTGCGCTCCATTGTACCTGCAAATGGTTTAAAGTGCGTAGGTACACCTATTATCGGCTACTGGTTTTACGTATCACCTTTTTTTGGCTTCGAGTGCACATATAAGTGGCTCGGACGTTCACGTTTTGACAACTGAAACATAGACAGGCGGCCACACCAGATGCCGGGACTGTCAACCAGCTGACCGTACCTGTCTTCCTCATATATAATCACCCACATTTGCTATGGAATGTTGTTCCGGACCGCGCTAACGGCTGTGTAATTCAGACCCCCTCAACTGCATGGTATTACTCTATACACGTATATATTATACCAAAGCTGCTCCTACTATATACTGCACTACAGTAAGAGTACTTTCAGAATATTGGCATGAACACTCTCGTCATCGCTGTTTATCCGCATCGCGATTACACCCATTCAAGGCATGTGGCCCAAACGACTAATATCACGTATGGTTGACAGGTACGGTCGGCTGGTTGAAAGTCCCGGCATCTGGTGTGGCCGTCTGTTTATATTTCAGTTGCCAACAAGTGATCGCTCGAGCCATTTATAGGTACACTTCACGCCAAAAATAGGTTATACGTGAAATAAGTAGCTGATAACTGGTGTACGTACGCACTTTGAGCCATTTTTATTGATAGGTACAATGGAGCGCAGGCCCAATATCAGGCGGGCCAGGAAGCCGTTTCCGGTGTACATTACGCAGTGTACCTATAAATGGCTCAAAGTGCGTAGGTATACCGATTTTTAGGTAATGACCATCTTCATCAGTATACTTCAATCGAAATCATCTGGTTGGGAAAATCCAAGTAATAGACAGCAGCCGAAATCAATTGTAGCCACAATAAACTATCGTAATACGTATGTTCCAAACAATTGCCCAGGCAATTCCAATAAATTGACAGCACCCAAAAACAATTGTTTGGACAATTCCAATTAGTAGAAAGCGTCCAAAATGAATTAACCGAACAAAATCAATGGATAGTCTTCAGTCGAAATCATTTGGTTGGGCAATTATAATTAGTAGACAACACCCAAAAACAGTTATAGACACAATAGAAACAAATGGAGTAGTGTGGAAAACAAATGGAGTATTGTGGATAAATCTTGGCGGGAAGCAGACATAGAAGGGTGTTAGACTGTACGCATAGGTTTCCTTGGTTTCCGTGGTCTTCTGCTTTTGGGAGTTTTATGAGTGATCAACGCTGAAGATCATGCTGCACATTGTCGGATGGCAAAGATAATAATAAAATAATAGACTATTGAAAAGGAATTGTCCAGGGTGCGCAAAGTATACACATCCTTGGGACATGCCGCCTGTCTATCATCCACGCTCCAATTTGACCATGCAACTGGATTTAGCCCCACCGGCACGGTATGCTTCCCATAGCGCCACACTTTGATTCACACCTGCTACGGTCCTGTTTATTATGTTTGTGCTTGGCAACTTACCAGAATGTCTCTCGTTTTGAGACCGTGTGTCGAGGATGTTCGACGGTTACAAACAAGATCCCGAAGACCGTAAGAATCAGCGATGAACGTACGACCCCTACCTGTGAAGAGCTGCCCCGGGGAACCGTCGGTGTATCAAGTGGCACAACTGTCGCAAGCTTAACACTCAAAGAAGGATACTTCCGCACCTCCAACGAGAGTAGGGTCATCATCGAGTGCTACAGGTCAGAAGCGTGCGTGGGAGGTGACGATCCTGGAAAATACTGTGCCGATGGCTACAAGGGACCATGTGAGTACACAATACATGTAACGCGGGGTTGGACGGCTTTGTCTTAGGTTGCAGTATTGACATGTAATTCACCTCGTTTCGATAGGATGGGAGCTTTGCAGCTGGCATAAACATACGGTATCTCGAGTAAGCGCTCAGAACCATACAGCCATCATGATTGTTCATCACAAACTAAATATCAGCACTTTGAAGAAGCGGTGCCCAAACATATGTTGTGCGGCAGAATGCGCAGCACTCTACGCGCCTGTCGTTAAGCAGATTGAGATGCTCATGTGTCACCTTTCACAGACTTGATCCTAATTGCTACGCCTGCAGCAACTCTACCTACATTTTTATACGACTACGCCCATGCATGTGGCGGATTTGTCACATTTGTTTTCAACCGGCTATACCGTCTAGTCAATGATTTCGTCTAGTGTCATCTGACGGTGTCGGGAATATTGGCAGAAGACTCCATCTTCGTAATTTGAAATTGAAGGGGTAGCGGCTTCGATGCCAAACGTTGCTGCAGTATATCAACTAACGCAACTGCTTCCTGGCAATCATTCGCCACACTCCCTACCCCCATGCAGACTGTGCCATCTGTAAGGAAGGTTTCTCGCGTGGATTTGCCTACAGCTGCAAGAAATGCTCCAATAAGGGCAGGGGATCCGCGATAGCGCTAATGTTTACAGTGGCCGTGGTTGGTCTCCTATTGGTGGCTATACGGTTGCGGAGCTGGGGGGCGGTCGCTGTCCACAACACGGTGCGCGAAAACCAAACACCACGAGGTTTCGCAAGGTTTACATGTTCATCGCGCCAGTGGTGGATGCTGGGGTGGCTCCCGTTATCAGCCATTAAAATCGTCGTGGTTGTGTGGCAAGTGGTCTATGAGGTATGATGACGGGCTGGCGCTTGAACGTAGCATCGGTATTCGGTTTAAGTTCCCAAGACAAACGGCGCATTCCTTGATTCATTTTCTTGCGAGACCACACAATGTCTTTTGTCACGCACAATAACAACGTTTTGTCAGTGTTGTACGATGCATTTTTAATGTGGCGGCAGTGTGATCTGTCATGTCCAGACTGAAATACGGCAAGGACCATGTCCCGGGGGGGTCACGTTTAAGGCAGGGGCTTCTGTGATCCACCAATGAACTAATTGGCACCTTTTAAATCCGACGAGTTAGACACACCTTGTTTGACAACGAATTCTTAGCATCGTGTATTGTCCTAAAGCTTCCAAGTGTTAGCGTAGTACAGTAGATAGTTAGTGGTTGGGTGAGGTACATTGCTGCTCAAGCCAGGATCCCCAGCAAACCATGGGTGACATCCATACCGTAGCATTGTCCTGGAGCGGTTACTGCATCCTACAGGATAACATATGCACCTTGATTTCCACAGGAAATGGGGCAAAACACACAGTGGTTGTCGATGTCCAATAACTTCACCTCCTTTCGGGGTGCATAACAGAACTAACAGCAGCCATGACAACCAACGTTGCCGCGCAGACAGACGTAGGATTATCGTTTGTGGACTAAACCCAACTTCTCTGGAACGCATCTCAATTATTGCTCAGTTAGGTTTATCCTTACCTATAGTTCCGAATGAATACCTTACTTTGTCTGACGTTCAACATTCGTATGTTGAAACTTATGGACGAAACCGAATACCTGGTAGTGGTTACTGCACGAGGCGAATCTAAACTGAGGTTTGCTATTCACAACTGTTTAACAGCTATTTGAACTAATGAGTTACCGTTATTTAGCAAAGAGGGCAACTCAGCGCCTTGATATTGTAATATTCCGTGTAGTGATTGAGCTGCGAGTCTACCCCTACAAGTTCAATTTGTATGCATACTTTGAACTACTTCGGTGGGACACATACTTCGATCAAATAACCCGCGCAAATTTTTCGTTTTTCCATGCATCCGCTAAATTCCACCATGTCGCTTTGTCTGTGCCCCTGGCCCTACGGTTCCATACAGTTCTCGTCGATAGCCGAGGCGGTATATCCAAGACAGTACGAGACGTTCGTTTCCTACCTCGGCTTCGCCACCTTTGACGTCGGGATCCTTGTGTGGTTCTCATGCGTTTTTTCACCCGATTTCTTTGGTCGTCTTCTATTCACCACGCTCGCGCCACTTGTTGTGTTCTTGACGCTGGCTGTAGCGTATTACATCGTCCAGAAATACAGCAGAAACTCTAATCGTGGAATGGTCGTTGTGCGTGATCGGTATTTATCGGCAGCCCTGTTTGTCGTCTTTTTTGTGTACTCCTCGGTCTCTTCCACGATTTTCCAGACGTTCAACTGTGATCTTCTTGACGATGGAGTCTACTACCTTCAGGCTGATTACAGTCTTACGTGCTGGACCCCTAAACACAAAACCTACATTATGTACGCTAGCTTGATGGCTGTGATGTACCCTTTAGGCGTTCCTTCGGTATTCATAGTGTGGCTTACGCGTAACCGTGCGCTTCTTAAGACGTCTGATCGGCACACCGTGTCACACCTGAAGCCATTCGACAGTATTTGGGGCACGTACAGGCCGTCACGATACTATTACGAAGTAGTGGAGTGTTTTCGCCGGATAACTCTCTCTGCGGCTTCTGTATTTTTTGTTCCCAACAGCGTTAATCAGATCGCCGCTACTCTGTCGCTCGCGTTGGTGTTCTTGTTCGTTTCTGAGTCGCTGTCTCCGTTTGAACGCAATAAGGATATGGGCCTCTACCGCTGGGGTAACGGCGTTATCTTGTCTAGCATTTTTGTAGCTCTCCTGATACGAGCGGATGGTTCCCCCGACGAGTCGGGTAAGTTTTCAGTACTCGGCGGGGTGCTTATCACTGCGAACGTGGTTATGATCGTCGCGGTATTGGTTCAAAGCGTGTATTTGGCTCGTGAGTGGACTAGTTTAGACACTGGGCCTGAGGAGGTCATTCCTCCTGTCCGACGACACTCCTCGTGGTATTCGCACAGGACACAGCCAGTGCACCTGGTAAGTGTGTAGGAGGATGTGTTCGATTAAATTCCGAAATATATGGAGTGTCGTGTCGAGAGTGCGGAACTTATGAACAATTGGACTTCCTGTAAGTACGGTTTTGCCAGCGGGGCAGCGTATTGATCGACGTGCAGGACAGTACAGGGCGTTGCTTGGTTGCGCAGGACATGCGTGGGTCGAGGACCCCGCGTTAGGATAGGGAAGAATGCCAACCCTGTCCGAGCCATCGCTGGTACATACAACCAGCGTGTTAGCGGTGGGGTACATCTACGCGTCTGAATGGGTGATTTGGTCTTTGTTAGGCCTCCAATGCCGAAATATATCACCGTTTTGCTGATCCACTACAGTATACACATAAGCATTGTGAAGACGGGACCAATTTTGATGGAGGTACAGCCGGGGTTCGCGCGGATATTGGTGGCGCTTGTGTTTCACGTAAGGAATGATGGCAAGGTCATTGTCAAGGTCGTCTAGAGCTGGGTAAAGCGAACGAATCGAATGTATACTGGGACAGGGACGATAGCGAATGGTGACGCCATTGTAGTTATTTTGGGGCACAGAAGCCTCTTCATAGCTACTGGCAGGTTGATTTCTGACCCAAGTGTGTGTGTTGACCAATCCAAACGTGTGCCGGCCTACTGAGCGGTATACACACCGTAAATATTTGCCAAATATCTATTTGGAAATTATATCGGCTATCCGACTGATTACGAAAGGTATCAAGTGAAAAGGAAAACGCTCAGGGCAGGCACCATCGCAAGGCCTTCATATTTGACAACGTGTGTCAGTCGAGTGGGACAGAGTTTTTGCTGCGGTAAGTTTCAAGTTGGGGTTCCGATTGTGTTCCCCATTGTATGTAGTATTATATTGCAATGTTTCTTCCTTGTGTACGGTGGCGGTACCAGGATAGATACACAACTACAGCAACCAACCGCGGGTTTCCATTAACTAGTAGGGGTTCCATGACATCGGGTTGTGGTTTGGTGTCAGCGGGGACAATGACTCAGAAAAGGAGCGACTGGAGCTGCCCCGCAGCAATAAACCTGGACCGCGTGGCCGAGATGTCGTATAAGACCCTGCAAATCGAGGTGGCACATCCCATATTAAACGTTCACATAAACGTGCTGGTCACGTTGGTCCATGCGAAAAGATAAAGGTATATTCTTGATTGTGTTGGCGAGCCGATAGAGGCTCAACCTACTAGCGCTCGCCTCCTCGTGACACATGAATATTACGATGATGCTGTCATCTCGTAATTTCTTGTAAATTACGTTGTCTCAGGTTGAAACCTCGGCAAAGGAGCTTATGCAAGTAACCAGCGTCGCGGAATAACTATCCAATCCGAACCGTTAGGTTTTCCCAACCACCGATACACTCGATTGCCATGAAAACATGGATGGGTTGCGAATTTCATTTCTGGATCACAGAGGTACTCTGTATGACCCTTTACTATGCGTATCCATCTTGTTAAAGCGAGGAACACGCCCAAACATTATCAGTCCCACTCAGATCCTGGAAAGCGGGAGAAAGTGCATTTAGTGAATACTCTCCGACTCTTGGACAATGACGCAATGACCCCATCCCGGTAAAACCTTCATCATATGACATTGGGTATAATGATCACATGACATTGGGTATGGAAATGATTGCGACACTGCCCCCGCCCGTATATATGTTGTGTGGATCTCACGCTACGATAGACGTGCACCATAATTTTTCTGAGCTCCTCACTTAAGACGCTCCGTACCTCACCGAACACTAGATTTTGAAAGAAAATAAAAGTGCTATTATACCCGATGAACAATCTCATTACCTTAATCATACCCTCAATCATACCCTAACACAAATGCAACTGCAACTGCAACTGCAACACAAGAAAGAAGGTCGGCGGAGTTTGAGGGAAATAATCCGATCGTTCACAAAGCCTTTCTGCTCAAATAGTGCTACGTACCTCTATTGCAGCACGCGTCGTGTAGTGATATATATATAGAGGGGCTGCCGTGTAGTGATATATATATAAGCTGATCGCGCCACCGGCAGTCGCTTGCAGTACAATGTTGACCTTGTTTCTACACACAGGTGCCCTGTCTTCCTGCTTCCGCCCTGAGGAGTGCGTCACACGTTGGACGCTGGCCCTCGGCAAAACGGTGGCTGGTCTCCTGATGTAGAGCATCGTATGGTTCGGTGGTCTATCAATAAAATGTATTTCTTGGGCAAACAATCTCGTAAAATACCGTGGTGGCTACTTATCGCAGGAACGTTTCCCATGGTGGCCGATACCCGCTGGGAGAATTGGCTTGATGGCCGTTTCCAGTACAAGAAATACCGTCATTTTTGCGGATGTCTACAGTGGCTTCCGCGAGAAAAGCTTTCCGAAGGCGGGTTTCCACACGTAATAGCCCGTGATTTCTCCAGGTGGCTAACTCCGGCAGGAAATACTTCCCCTCCTGTAGGTCCAGAATCGATATCGCAACTGCCCTGGATGATTTATGTTTGATGGGGGATTTTTCCATCCTGGAACTATGGAACCCTTCTTTGTGACCGCCGGTGAGAAAATGCGATATAGGCGCAACAGGTTGCAACACAAATAATCTGCCTCCATATAAGGTTACACTGCCGGTTGGTGCTTCGCACTTGCGGCCACGGACGACTACTGTCGAGGGCTTACTATATTCCTGCTTCAACGCTACATAAGTTGGAGCAAGGGTGCCAAATGAGATCAGGTTCGAGAGCGGTGTGCCTGGTATAGTGTAATCCTTTATTTCAGCGGTGGCTGCACATCGTATTTGTTGCAACCGGTGACACGTACATCTGGTGTGCCGACCAGGTTAGGTAATGGTGGCAACAACACATCCTGTAAGTAGTTCATACGAGGGGTACTGCTCTTTTAGTAACGGAACTCGAACCCCGAACGTTCGCCACCCTGAAGAGGTCAACGACATCACTCCTCCAATATACCACCAGAAGGTGCTGCTTGTGGCAGGCGTCGAAATATTTGCCTTTGCGAGGAGGCCTCGTAGTCCGCCGAGGCAAGCGTTTGGCGACGGCTTGGCCGTATGCCATGTGTATGCCTACTGCGGTTGCGGCCGGATGCCTGCTGGGTAGCAGCAGCCATTGATAATTATTGGCTCTCGTCTTCCTTGAGCAGCCGTTGCAGAAGAAGTGCGGTGGCGTTCGTAGCGTGGACCGGTTGGGTAAGTTTGTCTGAAATTATTGATAATACGGTCATGCACCACTGCCGACCTCTAGGCTGAGAAGGCGTGCATGGGGGTGGCAGAGTGGTAGAGTGCACGCCAGAAATTGGAGGCAACTCGAGGGTCAAGTCCGCGACATGGTACTTGGCCCCTGGCTGGATGGCTATCAGGCCGCAATGAAAACCTGCCTTCGATGAGCCTTCGTTCACGGCGATAGTGTTTTTCTCGTGGAGATTATTTCCCGAGGTGTGAGTGCAGTTTATCTCATCAGTAACCACCTGTGGCTCCTAGATGAAAACAGAAGAAGGCCCTATGGGAAGGGTGGGGGGGGGGCGGTCAAGCGGAGTTTCTGGTAAGGTGCTCGTGACGAGTGTACCAGCGCGACGGGGACGGGTGGTCGAGAACTGGCAACTGAGGAGGCGGGGGGGGGGGGGGGGTAGGGCGGACCAGAGCGGTATCAGCAGTCGAACATATTTTGTGGATTAATATTTTAAGATCGGGACGACCCGCGAATGTCGTACGGCTGTCGTGAGTGCACTTTTGATTGTATCACAGCAGCAGTGACGTCGTCTGGCACTATCGTAGTGCAGTAGGCGGGACGCGTCGGAAATGGCCAAGGGTGGTCGAAGGAAGCACACTGCCCGTTTGAGCTCCGAGCTCACGCGCGATGCTTCGCTGGCCCCGCGCCCACTGTAGATAAAGGGATGAAACCAGAGTAATGTACAGCACACCAAGGTTGTTCCTTGTCGAACACAGGCTGGTTTTACAGAAGTGACAAATCACAGACAGGCATGCATTGTGGATCCATTTGGAACACATACCCCGAACGAAGGCTCGCAGATAGTTGAGACGGTAGTAAACGCCGCTGCAGAAGATGAGAGAGCGGCCTACTAGCTGCGCCTCGGTCGCTACGTATTAGAGTAGGATCTCTCCATATATGACAGCTCTGCTTTGAGTATACCCCTTAAAATGCAACATCCTTCTGGGATACAAGGGTTCCTGTGTATGGCCCACAATACATACCTGGTACCAGGTACGTGCTAATGCGATACTCTGTAGGAGCTGGATCCTATGCCGTACCCGAGTTATCGTACAGGAGGTGATTCCTCATCCGGACAGCAACCAGTAACGACCCCCGACATAGGAGTCCAGGGATGGGGTCTGGGTTCCCCTAAATCACGGTGGTACCCGTCGGTCACACGTTCTCGGCACCTATATGATATCTACAACACTCCTACGCATAGCACTTCAAGATAGATTATATACCAGGTAATACTTACTGTATTAGCCATCATTTACAGAGAAGCACAATGTATACTGTACAGCACTACTGGCGAAGCTGAGCAAACCGTCACTACAGTAAAGCAGGCACGGTCGTCAGAGGAAGAGAACACCACCCCGAGTGCAGCTCTGCCGCATTGAACAAAACACGCATCGAGCAGACCAGGCCAGATCCACATCCCTGTTGAATCTCATCTCTATTACTGCTGCACGCGGTAGATATTTCGAAGAATATATGTCCCGGGTTTTTACGATCAGCACAAGCGACGAGTGGATCGTGTTTGTCGGGTATGGGATCGGTTGGTTCGGCTCTTGACCACATCTTTGGAGGGTGGGGTATGTATCGTACCTGGTAGACCTCATGCACATCAGCGACGAGTATACACTCGTAATCGAAAATATAAGACGTGTGGTACATCCTACAGTACGTAGATGATGATCTACTATTTCAATATTAGATGATCTACTCGTACGACGTATCATACGTTAGGCCGTGCGTCTCTTGCACGATGAGTGGAAATACATCCGTCCCCATTTCCCATCTAAAAAATATTGCAAACGTATTATGCAGACCCCTGTCCAGATCGACAATTTTTTGGTCCTAGAATTCCATTTGTAGCTTGCGTGTGAGATGCTTCCGGTAGTACCCGGCATGCGTGGTATAACACAGCCCTAGCCTTTCCGCTGAGTGGAGAGCTAAGACGTTGAGGCGCGGTTACATCGCATATTTCTCGGTTGTCATCCGTGGTGCTAGTCTGGGGCGATGCTATCGTCTTGGGTGGTTGGTTTCGTCGTGATCGAATTGGGCGTTGTGCTACTGGCGTATTTTTTCTTCCTGGAGCCACACGACTCTAGCGATGCGCAACGGAGAGCACCACGCTCCCAAAGTTTGCGGTTACGCATCGAGAATGGCTCTGGGGGGGGTGGAGGGGGGTTGGGATATGATCTCAATCGCTCTGGAGCTCAGTCCCCGCGCATTTTGACCCTCCTGACAACGTACCATGGAAGAACGGCCTTTGCAAGGGCTAACCGAGAGGCGATGGAAGAAAGAGCGGACGGGTACGAGTCACTGGTGAGCCATCGATCGGGGAAGTCTCGTACTGCTGTACGTACTTGTTACTTTGGGCTTGCTGTCGCCAGCTGCTTGCCACTATGTACTGCTGTTGGGTGGAAAATACCATACCCGCGTTTTCGACTGCCTGCTGTTGTCAGCTTTTATCCTTTTATCCGGCTGCTGTTGTCAACTTTTTGAACTTTTTGTTCAGTTCTAATTTTTTACCTTTTTTATACATATCAAACTCGTACGTACGTACCAGGTACTACGACGAGTACGTCGTATACGCGTATCATACGAGTACGAGTACGGAGGGAGTACCGCCAGTCGCCGGCAAGGCTTGCTGTATACCAGAGTTTCGGCTGTACAGAGGTAGTATTAATACTGCTGTACACTGCTGTACTCGTACGATTGCCGCTGTTGCAGTTCGAAACATGACGCACGGCGGTCACAAATTTCGCTCCTAATATCACCTTCTCGTGATCCTGTCGACTCGGTACTGCTGTAAAAGTCATAGCGTCACACATACCTCATATGTGCCTCGCATGTACAGCGTGACAAGTACCTGTGGTACCAATCTGGATCGAAATATTAGTAGGTTTTCCATTTACATTCGATGCAAAGGATCCTTATATTTTAGGACGGAGTGGATACATAGGGTTGTTGTTGCTGTTGTCGTCTTTATGGGTGTTGCTCAAGTACGGGTATATACTCATTGTGTTGTTGCTGTTGTCGGTGTCGTTGCTGTTGCGTACCAGATATGTTGTAACATCGTTGCCGCCGTTTCTGCTGTCGTTGTTCTTGTGTCGTTTCCTACCTGGTATTGTTTTGTATGCCCTCCAGTCTTGAGAACACAGGGGCAAAAGCTCGACTGTCCCTGGTTGTTCTTCTCGAATTGGCGATTTCGTCGTTTGTGTGGCACGTGGGAATAATCACAACCTGCATACATGTTGACACAAGTCCCTGGGCAGCTTGTACGTACACGTTTCCCAACATGCTCGATATTGAATTCATATCGTTCGATGTGGCACGCTACCGCGTGCACAATCCCTGTCACATGAGTCGCGGTAGTCTCGACCATGTGTTCGTTCATTTGTGCGCGCACGGCCACGATAGATGTTCGTGACGAGCGACGAAGAGGACCAAGCTGAGGATGGAGCCGTCGACTATAAGTACGGTCTGGCTGACAACCATCGCTTGCTAGGCGCGATAACCGAGGTAAGTACTGTAGGTGATATAATACCCTTATACCGGGGAGACTAAACTATCGATAATAGTTTGTTTGTTTTATTGCCCTCACTCGTTCCCTTAATTGCTACTCTTGTCGTTCACACGCTTGTTCCTCGTCTCGGATGCTCAAGAACGTGCTGCTTGCAGCAGTAGACTGGCTACAACAACAGTAGACGGGACGATGTCACGGTGAAAGAGCAAGGCGGGGGGAAGGAGTCCCTACGTATACACGATGAATGTATATCTATCGTGATAAAGAGGGTGTTGTTGAACGTGCACCCGCGAATTAGTTAACATATTACTTGCTTTTAGTGGGGGATCATTTCTGCATGAAGGTTGTGTGTCGTGAGTTTCAGGGTCGATGGGCAAAAACTTCAACAAAGTCATGTATTTCCATGTACGTACCGTTGCAGTATTGCAAATAGGTCAATTGTGAGTGCGATCAATTGCTTGGTTGAAAGTTTGTGTAAGTAGACAACGAGGGTCGGAGACACTCGCCGCAGGAGCATATACCGCACCCTGGTTACAGTACTTGATACCGTCGTGCCGTACGATGATTGCAACGACCTAAACGGCCCTCCTCGGTAAAAAGAAAGTTTAGTTACCGCTCGAAGTATATGTACTACCGCCTTCGTACGTTGTCCCTGACGGGGTGTCTGGGAGGGCTGGCCTTGTTTTTCTCCGCTGCTCAACTCCCATATGATCCATCAGATACCCCCTCTCTGCTCCCTGCTGCTACGCTGATCTGCCTGTGGCCGTGCTGCTGTGAGCTGACTCCATATTTCCCCGCGCAGCGATCCGTATACGGCATCTCTGTTTTTATATGGTTCCCCTCCGATGAAAGTATTATACGTACCACGGAGGGGCTACATAAATAAAACAATCTAACAACAAACAATTCGCCGCTTCCCCATTGGACGGCCGAGAAAAAACGTCCTGATTTTGTCGCCGTACGAGCTTGTCCATACGAGTTCGATAAATACCTAGTATGTCAACTTGAAACAGTGCAGTGTGTTTTATATATCACTGCTATAAGCCAGCCTTTCCCCACAACCTTTTCTCGTAAGCGTATCATCGCCCCTTCCTATTTTTCGCCTTAAAACGGAAGTATGATATCGCATTCCTCGTCAATAGTCCATCTCCACGTCATGCGCAGCCGTACGCTATCTTTTCGCCCACCCCCTGGCGGTCCTTCGGTGCAGGTTTGGGCCGGTGGGCCGTAATACGTTCTACTCACGAATACCATAAGGTGATAATCGATACCTGCTCGATGATACTTTTTTTCGAAAAGGCGTTCCTTGCAGACGCCTTTCCTCCCTAGGAGTGACCTGCCCGTCTCTCTTACCCCTGCTGCCGCCAACTGGTCGATTAGGTGGCTGCATTCCGTTTTCAAGGAACTCAAATGTTTCTACGACATTATTTGTTCTAGTGGTGGCGCTACCCGCGACGTTCCATGGTATTGCGCGTCATTCCGCGACATTCCGCAACATGTCGCGGCATGTTGCGGCATGTCAGCATGCCGGGGCAAGCCCCCCGGTAAGCTTGACGGCAACCCTTTCCGTAACCCTAACCCTAACACCGACCCGCTGGCCTTGCCTTGGCGTTACGCAATACGCCGCGGCACATGTCGCGGCACGTCAGAGACATATAATATACGTTTTTTTCCGTGGCAGTGCCCGCCACATGCCGCGTCATAAACAAGACGGATAATGTTTGTATGTCCCTGGTTTGTGCACCCCAGAAGTGGCCAACAAGTCACGGTCCGCCTTTCCTGGACGCACGTGTCACACCCTCTGTGCCTTTGCATTGGTGACACGCAGTTGTAGACACGTGCTGCGATAGAGGCAGCATTTTGTGGGTTAAATGTGTTCTCAATGACCTATTGAAGGCTATTAAAGGCTATTAAAGGCTATTAACCCCTTAACAACCGGTCCCCCGTTTTGGGGACAAGCTACTTGAAGTTAGTGTGGGATAAGTTTTTTCAGTTTTGAATGATCTATTAAAGTATTAAAGGCTCCTTAACCCAAAATCCACGGAATTTCATTTTCGTGTCGCAATATTTTTCCTTTTTCGCTTATCCAATGGGATTGTTCATCGGGTATATATGATTGCACTTTTATTTCCCTCCAAAATGAGTTTTGGGTGGGGTATACTCGTAGAGCTCCTGAAGTGACCAACCTCAGAAAATAGATGGCGCACCTCTACCGTAGCATGCTGCAAAAAATCTGAGGCCTCCCCTGTCGACAGCAACACCCGCTCGGACATCCTTGGAGGCATAGAAAGCACACCGCTAAAATTTTGATGATGGATCAGCATCCGTTCAAACCAGCGAGGGAACTCGTGTACCAGCGGCTGGAGCTACTTCATATGTGCGCCCCATATAGGTGGCATAGTCGTGCAGCGTATTCACGCCTCCTCCGATACACCGCCGCAAGGAAGACCCGCGGCAGGATTAATTTCCCACTAACCGCAGCGTCCCGTGGAGACGAGTCGGAAGCCGAGAAGACCCTGGACGAGTCTGCAGGCCTCGCCTCTATTACTCGTATATCATCTATGAAGGTTTCCACTAGATTTGGAGGCGTCTTCCATTCAAGAGCCAAGTTCTATTTGATATTCCGGGAACGGCCATCTTGTTTGGAATATTGCGTGGATTGACTTACGAACCGAAACAAACGGCGAACACGTGAAAGGCATATGTGGATGATAACAAATTGGGTGTGACGGTGACTGGTGTACCTATAGTGGAACTGGCATGCAGTCAGCGTTTGGTGAACCTGCTGATCGGCAAATATCCGTTTCTGTTTTTCTCTTTTTTCGGCCATGTCGGCCCAGGCGAACACAAAATACTGAATTCAGTACCCCACTATTAATAGTATTTCAGAGACCCAGGCAGGAGGGGGGTATACTAAAATCAAACAACAAACTACAAATTACTGTAACTATTTTCTGCAACCCGAAGAGAAATCGCACTCCACTGGTCCGTTCCGTTTGTGTCTCAGTTTCACCTTGAGGGGGGGTGTAGAGCCAGTGTCGTTTTCTCTTTGTGCCATGTGTCCCTGGCTGACGTGTTTATCGTCGACACCGTGCGTTGATTTTGCAGGCATACCATCGACATAAAGGCGAGTTCGACTGGATGGCCATAGGCGACGACGACACGGTGTTCATGTACAACAGGGCTAGAGCCTTCCTCAGCCACATCGACCACACGCAGGTACCATTAACCTTGCGTTCGTTTGTCGTTATTTGTTGCCATAATGGTCTTCAAGATAAGGGACCGTAATTCGCCAACAACTTTCTGGATCGTGCCGAGACTCTGCTATACTGCTGATGCCCAACTTCGCCCTCCAAACAGTGATCGTTTCTGCTGCCTGGGTACTACCAGAACATGTCCTCGATACCGCTATATCTGGTTGCGTTTTGTTTTCTTGTATTGACCTTGAATCGTTTCCACAGATCGTCACGTCGTGAACCCTACCATGCCTACGGGCCGGACTCGTTTCCATGATGAAACATATGCTATCGGTTTTATTCGGGTGGGATTTTGATTATTTTGTGCAACATGGGTATGCCACTCTTGTGTTTAAGTCACACGGTGTACCCGTGCGGGTTGGTTTTGGGTCGTGTTTTGCGCTTGTTCGGAAACACACATCAAGTTTTTGAAAGCCTGTGGGAATCGAGGCAATGACACATCTCTTGTTTGCGTAACAAGTGTAGTATAGCCCTACCAACTTGCTTTACGGCCGCGTGTCTATGTGCTACAGCAGTGAATTGGTGGTATATGATATAATACTGTAGTGTAAACGTGGCTGCATAGGCTAGGGACGAGTGCTCTGTGACCGTGACCATTTGTAGTTGAAATGAGTATACGATACTAAGGCCATCAGCTTTAGTTGGATTTCGACTGACATAATGTTCGCGTGCGGTCGATACGACCCCCCCTTCCCCCCGCAGCCGGTGGCGCTGGGCTCCGTTGATGGCATTCACCCCGAGATCGGGCGTGCAAGACCTATCGCCACATGCTTCTCGCCCTCGGTAAGAGTCATGCTACGGCCTGGCACGGTATGTTACGATGTGGTACCTATTTTCTCTCTGGTTTCGGGCATGGGCAGCTCTGTACTTCACCCAACACACGATTCCGACACATGATGTTTACGCCCGCCGGCCGATGGGCAATGCTGCTACAGTGACGTATACATATTCCAAAACACAACACCGTGGTTTTTGTTTTTTCGTCATTGTTTTGCGGCTGACACTATTAATACTCCCCTACGCCCATGGGTGGCAAACGCTATCAGGTGTTTTACATAGTACAGGTGGGGCGGAATATATACTGGGCAGTTTCTTAGATCAGAACCCCGTCAGAAGTAAAATGCTTGGCCGAAACAACACGTACGGACTCGTTTTCCCGTAGCGTGGGCCCGTAGCTGGAAACAAGGTCACGAGGTGCTTTGGACAGTATGCAATCCTGTCGTTAGCGACGAAGTTCGAGCTGTTCTCGGTCATCCTGATGGCCGAGGGCACCCTAATTGGGCGCTGATTGCAAGACGTTGCCTTTTACATTCATAAAGCCGATATTTCGCACAATTTACCTTCAAGCATTGCACCCCCAGGCAGATCAGGGATCTCGAGTAGGAACACGCCCTCGTCCGCCCTCTGCCTCGCTACCGGTATGCTGCACGCCTTGGACTACAAAGCACAACGAAGTCTCCCTTTACGAATCTAAGCATGCCTACGCCGTATATGATGCTGCTCCCGCAAGTCCAAGTCTCCCCCCACGCGTAGGCGTAGCGCCGTGAACATTCGCCTCTAGTTAAATCCAAACCAATGACTAGAATTGAAGGAATGTTTACGAGTTGGCACGCCTTGGATCACAAAGCGCGACGATTCTGCATTTACAACGCTAGGAAACCAACACCGCATATTTTGCTGCTGCTCCACGGGAAGCCGTAACACCATGTTCCCCCCCACGGGTAGGCGTCACGCCATAAATAGTTGCCCCTCGTTAGAGCAAATACCACTTCGAGAATTGCAGCAATGTTTACGAGTTAGCCCTGCTTTGACCTATTTCGTGAACGTCCACACAAGCCAAACACCATATTATATTGTGCGTCGAGAATTTTCGGAGGAGGGCGGGGATATCGTTTGTGTTACCGATGCAGTTGTGGTTTACAGCTAAGACTGGTAAAACAGTATTTTTGAACGTACGACATAGTCCAGACATAGCTCGAGACGTCGGCTCGGCTCGAATCCAACCATTGAAGCTATCGAGGACGGTCGCGTCATTGCACCAGCGGTTGAGCTGGTACAATGCCCGCTCCGTGCATATGGTTTCCTCGCTTTATGCCGTCAAGTGTCGCGCGCAATCGGTTGTCTGAAAACACGTAACACTGCTGCATGTTTCATGTTGTAATGTGTGTGCATGTCGTTTGTCAGAAACAAAAACTGTAGCGTTCCTTGCTGACTGATGTCTTATGTGCGCGTGCAACATGCTACCAGGAAAAGGAAACCGCGTCTTATTCCACTGGCGCGGACAAGGGGTGCTGTCAAGACTTCACACACCCATGCGAAGTTCCTGCCTTCCCAAGCACGTCAAAGACGGCTCAACACTTGCTTAGGCCTACCTGGCTCAAAACCGATCAAAACAAGGACGTGTTTGACCCACGTCGCTACTGGACTGTGGAATATGGAAAGGGCGGGTTGTTCTGGTCCTACGGAGGTTCGGGCATGTTTTTGAGCGCGGGGCTAATTGAGTCGGTGGGACAAGGCAGCAGTGGCACCGGGTGGGAACGGTGCACGGAGATGTTCGGTATCGGCTACGACACCGACGTTCAGGTATACATCTACAGTAGTAGAAATAGTGCATGTAGGAAGTCTGTGGGTTTTGGACGGGCACTCGTTTTTAATATGTTGTCTGTGACACATGCTACGATAGAGGTGCACCACGTTGTTTCTGAGTTCCTCGCTTAAGGAGCGTCATACCTCACCGAGAAACAAATTGGAAGAAAAATAAAAGTGCTGCCGGATGATAAATATCATGACCGAAGTATACTTTGAAACATTATTCGTCGCAAAAATGAAACTCCGACGAAATTGGGTTAAGGAGCTCGATCGTTCAGAAAACGATTCAGCCAAAGCGTGCTACCTCTACCGTAGCACGCGTCCTGTACTCGTAGGAGGCTTGTTTAGTTAGGGGATGCTTGTTGGAGAGAACGCGTATGGCTCAGGTTAAACTCGCAATCAGGAGAGAGACACGGCCGGGGCATGGATTGTAAATAGAGAAGCGAAGTGCACATTAGTGGAAAGGCGGCTCTTTTCTACCTTTAAGTATCCCAGCTACCGGTATATGGTAGGTAGACTTGCCCCTAAATATATACGTGGTAGGTGTTACAGTAAGAATAGTAGTGCTAGTACCATACGAACTAGATATACATTTACGTTCTCAAACTTACCCTGCATGTTCGACATCGATGACCATACTTACTTTTAAGCGCATACCGTCTGAATGTCAACTCGGTAGCGTCGCAGTGCAACAGGGGCTCAGTAGTAGCCACGTATACCTCCAAAAGCATAGTGTAGACCCACGAAAAAGAGATAACAAATGTCGTAAAGTTCACTACTTCGGGGGGTTGGGAAGTAATTTGGACTTAACAATCGCCGTCAGCGGCTAGCGCTACATAATAGTCTATGCTCAAGGTTGTTCAAGGGTGTATCCACAACAAAATGCTAAGGCTTTCTCTTATGAGTATTGCTTGTGGGCGTGTTTGTGCACCGGTGCTTGCCCACACGTGCGACAATAGTGTAACTTCGATCTTGCCCCCCTTGTCCCCTCTTCCCCTTGTGTGGACTTCGGCATAGGGGTGCGCTACCCCTTCTGTTGACGTTGACAACGTGGGTGGAAACAGCTCGTCCAACTCTTTAGGAGGTCGAGGACCACGCTTAACCTTAAGAGTGCTTTGATAAGCCGACATTCATTAAGAAGTCTCCTGACCACACCGCGCATACCACTTGTTTTGCGTCATCCATTAAAATACTTCCTGAGGAGAACCTACAATACGCGTGACTATTTCGTCGCGCCTTTAACAGATTGGAGTTTTGACCATCTCATCAGAATCTGCAGTGAAATGCTGCTGGGATGAAGCCGTCGATATCCATTCACGTAGGGTGTTATCGCAGCGTTAAATCGATTATTTGATACCACTTACAGTAAAATCGAACGATTGTGTCCACCAGTTCGGTAGACCACGCAGCGCACGGGTGTCTTAGAAAGGCTTCTCGAATCTGAACAACGACACTCGCATGAATGCGTGCTCGTGCTGTCGCCCGAACATCCATGTGGTTTGAAAGCTTGATATAATTTGTCACCCTTGCTGATCGTCGTGCCGCATCCCTCTCCTCTTCTTCGCGACGGATTTGAATGCCACGCTTGGAACATACTGAAACGCATAAACACGTCGGAATGGACTTGCGCGGGGGGGNGCTTGGAATGTGCCTACGAGCTCATGGCTTCTCCACATCCACCTACCCAGAGGGTTTTGACAGATCGTGTGAGACAGCCGACCCCGACGAGATCGGCGATCGCCTTGCTGGAAATTGCCAGGTGACACTCTTAGTAGGGATGCCTTTGGAATGCCGTATGAAGTAGTACCGGCCCTCGCATATAAAACGGAAACACTGTCCCAGGTTGTACTCGAAGTAAGTATGTACCTTATTTGATAAAGGTTGTGATTCACAGTAGCTTCCGTACAACCGCTCCGACATTGTTTGGTTTATTGATACTCTATGGCGGCAGTTATGACGCAGTGATCTCCCACGATAGCTCCGCCATAGCATGGAGTTGGAGTTGCGGAGTGTACCGGTGTTAGGGTTTGAGAGGCTCGTCTCTCAGGGTATCTCCAGTATCGTGGTGGGTGGTCATCGAGCATGGCTAACCTGGTTCATCTTTTTGGCCCCAGCCGAATGTTTGGTGATCAACAAATAAATGTCCTGAGTAGTAGCGCTTCCTCTAGCTCATTATTGCGGCCTTCTATGGCATATTCTACTAGAGTGGGTTGGATCAAACGTCCGTTGCAAGGGTGCGTACTAAGGCAGGCTAAGACCTTGGACGGGTATGTGTTTGGATCAAATGCTCAACAAGCTACCCGACTACCGGGGTGTCCCGTCGGTTCCGGTATTGTGAGGAAACATTATGCACGGCGGTAGTTTTGGCTGGCCAGGTTACCCGGGGGGGGGGCACCGTGCGGACCTTTCCAACCAAAATGTGTTGGTCGATTGCTTCATTTTGTTCGAGCTACAGTGGACTCGAGCTAGAGTGGGAGGGTGTCTTGAACGAAAACCTCCTTGTGTTGGTTTCACATAATTACCCCGGCGGAACTATCGCAGCGGCCTGCCTGTCGTTGCCTACGCTATGCGACACCTTTGGCGTCCAACCGACCGCGCACGAGGTGCCATTCCAAACCGTGTGCGCAAACAGTGGCGATGTATCGCCCCTCGGGGGGTTATAAACATGTTAGCCTTCAATTTGTGATAAATTACCAGGCACGCATGAATAGCTCACCGACGTTTTGCTTGTTGTGTGTTCGTACCTTTGTTGTGATAAGACCGGTGGATACACGGAGGCGCAGTAGCAATGATGTACAAGGTGTGTATTTGGCCTCGCCTGTGCCTGTGGTATTTTCGTACCCTTGTTGTCGTAGAACCAGTTGATGCATTCCATCCCTCTTTTGCTCGTGCTATACTTCTACCTATGTTGGCATTTCAATAGCTGAGATAATGTTTTACTCCGCCGCCTCTCTTTTGGTTGTGGTATGGTCGTGTCTTTGTTGTTGTCGCGATAACGAACAGGTCCTTGGAATACATCTTGGGATTCGCCATCTCTCGGAAAGCACTTCGTATACCCCCGACGCTTTTAAGGAAGCAGCCATTGCCGTTCACGAAGAAGACCAGATGTGGACCTCACCGTCATACCCCTACATGGACCACTGTCCGAATGCTTTCGACGCTATTTCTATGTGGGAGTAATGAGACCGGAGACTGATTTTCGTATTGGAATAGAGGTGGACGTTGACCTTTGACGAATACGTTTTATTTGCGAGCTGGGCGCGTACAGGCTTGGGTTGTAATTGGTTTAGTGGGGAAATCTCCCTGCGATGTGCGTGTAGGGTCGTTGTTTTCACAGTATGTTCACTTGTCTCTACTTCCATCGGTCTTTCCGGCTGTACGTTTGGCTGCGAGCATCTGTCCGTGTGTCTGCCGAGTAGTCTGTATTTTCTATCTTTCATACCGGTCAGTTTTCTTGTTTTCCTGCCTACCTGTCTGTATAGTGGGTCTCGTGTCGTAGTATAATATGTTCAAGTCTTGTAGGAAGCCGATCCCCACAAACCCGATGTCTGCAGAACATATTTCGATGTAGAGGTAAGTTTTCACCGTGTGTTAGCTGCTAGTAGGTTTTAATATACGGATTGTCGCCCCCAACGGCATGGTGCTACAGCTGCATTACGGTGGTCGTATATATGTATCTTTGTGTTTTCAGCGGCTCAAAGTCATTCAGCAGAGTCACTGTGAACACCCTACTCGTTGGAACTCTTGAAGTTCGAAGCTTTGTTGTTGTTTTCCACCATTCATCATTCGCGAACAATATATTTATGTTTATGTCCAGTTTTAAATGGGGCAGAGGAGCTACTGGCTCGAGTGGTGTAGACGCGGTCGGGTGCAACGGGGGGGGGGTCCCCTTCCGTAGCACCAGTCGTCGGCCTTTGGTGGCAAAGGTCCTTGTCCACGAAAGCTGAAGGGGATGGCACTCTAGGCCTGCCTTGGACGGCTATTTTGACATTTCTTAGTGTTTGGTTCGGAGAGAAAATAAAGGTGTTACTCACGATGCCCGAAACTGCGGCCTGATATTGGTGACAGGTCGGAGAAAAACTACAAACGCCCACGAGTTCGCTCTTATCGACTCCCAGTGCCTATAGCTCTTTTACTGTAGATTACCGTTTATTCACATCGAAGTGAAATCGCTGGTAAATTTGTTCAAGCCGCGTGGTAGCCAGCGTTATGTAAGAAGCGCTGGGGAGCGGAGCTGCGCCCTACAAAATAAGTTTTCGTCGTTAATCGTGCACGTTATATCGCCAGCGTTGATAGCGTATCACTTCACATATGTATGTACTATTCCGTATATTAGCCATAGTGATGGTGACAGATATACCGCCGCTCAGCCACACCTTTCCTGTGGTTGTATGGACCCGTGTGGTACAGGCGATATTGACAATTACTGACATCGTGTGCAAAAAAAGATGATCCCTCGTCGAGTTTCTTCCTTACAAAGTAATTTTGGAAGACGTTGGGTTGGCGTCCTTACAGTACACACAAATGGCTCCTGATGATGCTGCAGTTGGGTTTGGCATTGCAAACTCGTGCCCCTTCGCTCTGCCCTGAGGCCCGTCGCCACTTACTACACGGTTTGCACACGTGCTGTGTATCGTAGATACTCCGTATCCTAGTTCAAACGTTTATTCGAGGGCATTCGTTTGTGAGACCCTCAGGCACAGCGCTCACTATACTGTCATGATCGCATCGAAACTTTGCTCATCCATGCAAACCTGCTCGTGCCTCAGGTAGCACAAATTCTTGCTGACCCGTGCTACGATAGCACTACGTACTGTAGTACCTAATTTGCGGAGGGTCTTTACTTGATCTCCCATTACAGCAATTTTGTTCAAAACATGTACAGTACTACACACTCCCAAGGCTGGCATGACCCCTGTAGTGTAATATAGTTATGAAAATAAGAGGGATGCTTGAACCGTTCGTAGCATGCGCCCTACAAGGACACAGCAGATAGTCAATACCGAACAGGAGCGCCGGAAAAACAACACTTCGTTGCGGCTGAGCAATCTACGTTGAAATTACAAGCACGGCAATTCATGGGTGCTCTCCTTGGCAGACGCAAGGATCCCAGCGCCTCCTAGACGCATTAACCTGTCAGGACAGGGTATTCGTCGCTTTGGAGTTAGAGAACGGGACCTAGTTGTTGCTTTGTACCATTTTAAGGCAGAGATGAAATGTCAATATTTTACCTGGAAAGGTATCGCAGCTGTCGACGGTGCGACCTGCACCGTAAGCAACGCGATAATTTTCTCATTAAGGCAAAAGCACCCTACGTAGATCTTACGGTCTCGAGATCAGCAGCTGGAAGTGCCGTTTTCTTGATGCGAGTGTTCAACGTCTTAAGGACTGTCCACCCATGTCCGGGACAAACTATATCGTTTTACAATGAGATATCCGCTCCAGTACAGTAGTGCATCAGAAAAACAGTGAACGCTTCACCGTTTGACGATTAAAAAAACCCTCACTCCAAGATGTTTGTCAAGAAAAGGCGTTTATGATTAAGACTACAGTACCCTGATTCCAAGTTGTTTGTCCATAAAAAGCGTGAGTGGCTGGGTGGATGCCGTTTTGAAACGTAAATTATTTGTTCAGGCACATAATCTACATTTCTTAGCAAACCGTGGGAAGTGCCATTTAATCTTGTATCGTATGGGACATCCCATGAAACCTTAGACCACCCAGGGGACGTACTATAAGACGGCCTATAGAATATCCCATGGGACACCCCACGGGGCATCCAATGGAACGTCCCATTGATAATCGCGTGGATCCCATTAGCCACACCACGGGACACGCGGCTACCTCACTGAACATCGCATGGAACGTCCCAAATATGTATTTCGGCAAGTCGTCTCATGCGTCGGCCTGTGGGCGGTCCATCTTTCTATTGGGTGCCCCATGGTATGTTGCACGGATGACAATGCATCCCATCATGGTAGAGTCCTGCGATGTCCCATGCGACGGCCCATGGGAAGGTATTATGCCTGTGGAGCATGCCATAGGACGTCCTACGGGCTGAATTTCGATGCATTCGACATCCCGTGGGCCGTTCCATGGAATGTCCCCCATGTGGCAATGCACCCATGCGTCATATCACGTGACGTTCTCGGGGAGCATGTTATCCCATTGGAGGTCCTTCGGGATGATATCATTCCCATGCCTCGGTCGCCCCATCGGCCTTCCCGTGGGTCGTCAGAGAGGTATCATGCCATCCCATTTCTTATCCGCCTACGTCTGATGGATTATCCAATACGCCGTTGAAGTCCCATGTAGGTCGTCCGATGTGTTGTCCCATGGGAGTTCCCTTGGCATTTCCCACGGGACAGCATACTGCCTACCGGGTGCACAATGAGACGACTCAACCTTCATTCTTGGCAAGTCCTACGGAATGATATGGTACCAGTGGGAAGTCCTATGGGGATGTCGATTGGAATATGTTGTTACAGTTGTTTTGGGCTGACTCATGAAATCACCCATGTGACGACATACTATCAATTATTTATCCCATAGTATGTTTGCGTCCCAATGGTATTCGCATAGGTCGTCCCATGGGGGTTTCGTGGGATGTGTTGCGTCATGCCAGGTATGTCTTATATGGTGAGTGCTATACGACTTTGCGTTGTCCCGTGGAACGTCCCATGGGTAGCATGGTTGCCATGTTTCGTCCCATGGGTCAGCCCCCGAAACGGAAAGTGTCCAACGGGGCATTGATAATATTTTCCACAGTGCATCCAGCCCATATCATAGGGTATCTCACGGGAAGACGTATTGGACGACCGGTACGACCATCACGGGAGACATGCCACGCGTGCCCACCGGACGCCTTAAAGGGTGCCCCATTGGGCGACATGCTACCCAGGGTCGTTGGCTATTTCACATACAGCACTCAATCCATTCCAATGGGCGATCCATGAAACCTGAACGGAATTGATTGCCTCCCATGAAACGTCCCATGCGACTGACAATGGAACTTAAACGGCGTATTATATGGCCCATGGGATTACCCATTGGATATTCTACAGCACACAGCCCGTCCAATAGGATGACCCACGGGCCTAACAAAGCGTTTGAGATGCCCCAAGGAAGGACCAATAAGATGACACGCCACAAATGAGTCCTCAAACTCGACAACCCATTGGTTCATCCAATGGACACAACCTATCCCATAGACACAAGCCATGGGACAGCCCATAGGCTACCATGTGACCCCGTGGAACATGGAACGTCCAATATCCCTTGCCATAAGATATATCATATGCTATAACGAACAATGGAACGACATGTGGGACGCCAACGGCATGGATAACCACCCATGGGGAGATCGGCTATCCATGGGTCGTCGCGTGGGACATCCCATAAGTCATCGGATAGGACAAATCACACCTCATTGTACATCCCGCGTTATGTACAACGCGATGCCTCGTAGATATTAGGGAATCCCATACACTATCCCATATAGACTATCCCATAGGTTATCCCATTGCATGCCCAATGAAAACTTCAAGGCGAAGCCCATAGGCCGTATGTGATATCTCAATGGGATAGCCCATATGCCGTATGGGATATATCATGGGAGAGCTAGTGCGGCATCTCATGCGATTACTTATGGAATATCCCGTGGAGCACGTCATGACACTTGTTATGGGACGTAACCTGTAGGACATTTTATAGAAGTGTCATGAATGCCCACGGGACGACAAACGAACTTGCGAAATACAAGGGACGCCCCTAAACCCTTGGCGCTCCCCATAGTATGTGGGGCGTCCCGCCGGATTCACGAAACCTGTAATATTTCCCAGATATCGGGTGCTGCAATAAATATAGCGCGTTTGGGCTACAACACGTTCTGAATTACCTACTAAAGGCTCCTAAATCGAAATTCGTAAGAATACCATTCTATTTTTGCCATATTGATGTTGGCCAAGGGATTGTTGATCGTGATCGGCTTTCATTTTGCTCTTAATCAGGTTTGGAGAGCTTACTATTTCTGTAGCGTAGAGTCCCTCAAGTCAGGAACCTCTGAAAATAACGAATTGGTGAATGTAATGGTATGGGCTAGGAAGGCCGGTAATTACCTCTGCACAGGTATAGGTAATTGGTCCGTTTTCGTATAACTTGGATGGCAGTCGTATTCGGGGTATTCATAAGATCTGAGGGCCATACTTGAAGTCCGTCCGAAGCAGATGCCATCTGGCTCGGGGATTCATATAAGCTGCTTGTCTTCTACGCTTGAATCTACGGAAAGCGAGTAACACCAAGGATGCTTAGTAGACAAACCTGCAATGGGATACTCTGTGTCTCACCTAGTCTTATCACACGTGTCGTCTGTGGCATTGCGACTGGTCTTTTAGCTCTTTGGTCCGAACCTTTTGGGTTTTGTTTCTATCTTGTCGAGTAGAGTTTCGGGTACGAGTACACACGGAAAGGTGGTATCATCTATCCCATCGAGCCTTGCCCCCGTCTTCCTCGGATGGCACCTCAAAATAGAGGGGCTTCTGTTCCCCCTTCCGGCTTCTTAGCCTAGCAACTTAGAGGTGTGGGAGGGGTTTTGAGGAGCCGCATCTTCGACTCATGTTATAATTCCGGGAACTGGGATTTCCCCGTTTTCCCCATAGTTCCGCATATATAGACGGCTCATCAGGGTGGGCTAGTGTAATTGTATGGTCTAGGAAGGTCGGTAATTACCTCTTTATAGGTAATTGATCCGTTTTCGTATAACTTGGATGGCATTCGTATTCGGGGTGTTTATAAGATCTGAGGGCCATACTTGAAGCCCGTCCGGGGCAGATATCATCTCGCTCGAGGATTAATATAAGCTGCTTCTCTTCTAGGCTTGACTCTACGGAAAGTGAGTAACACCAAGGATGCTTAATAGACAAACCTGCAAGGGGATACTTTGTGTCTCACCCAGTCTTATCGCACGAACCTCTACCTCAGCATGTGTCATATATATATTGATTGGCGGTATTTTGTTTCGTTAAGGACAACCGGTGGGGCGTCCCATAGATTTTCTGGTTATCATGGGATGTCTCACGGCGCATGCCATGGGAATTCGAAGCCTTTGGGACGCCTCAGTGGTTCTCCTATTATCGACACGTTACATACCTTCAGAGTGTCCCACATATATAGAAATAATGGAAATCCCAGGGGGATATACATGTAGCGAAAATATGGCTCATCTAAATATCTCGTCGATATTGTTCTGTAGGCCCTTTGTTCGGCGTTCACACTCCACCGGTTAGTGACGAGTACCGCCTTGTGAACCCGTCTTAGAGGATGCGGTATCTTGCGTTTTGTCAGATACTGGTACACGATACCTGGCACGCCTTTTCCCGTGGAGAATAGTGTTGAAAGCGCGACCGTGATGGACATACTGCTGCTGCGTACTCGTAGTTAATATATAATACAATTTACATACGATACTAATACCGGTATGTATGTATACAAAGCAAAAAAAAAAACGTGAGAGTATATACTATAGTGCAGGGAATTTCGGAAGATTGACGGGCACATATTCGGCAACCAGCAAGAAAATACGGCTTCCAGAATATTCCATGGCATCGCGCTTCCGCGAAAATATTGATATTACGTGCCATAGTAGTGATACTGGTATGTTTTTCGTGACTTGAACCGGCTCTAAGAAGTAGGTTATGTAGGATGGCATATTGGGCCTTTCGAAAATTAAGAGAATGTGTAACACATATAATACATACATTTTGTATGTACCTGGTATCAAGTGTGCGGGAGTCGAATCGGCCCTAAGATATAGGTTTCGTAGTGTGTCGCTGTCGGATACCAGGTACGATTTATTCATGTGCTATAAGCACATACCAGATATCATGCATGTGTGATTGGAGGCGGCCGCATACTCGTAGCATCGGTTGAGGGTCGGCATATTGTGGGGAAAATGTAGAGGCAACTGGTCTTTAACCGACCCATTAAAAAAGCCATATACATTAGACTGGCCAGGCAGAGCCATTTCGGAATTGTGCGCCCGCATTTGCATTTTATGTGGGACCTGGACCGGCCCTATCTCCCTGGTCAGGATAATTTCTCGTCGTAGGGGTCCAGCACGCTGTGCCAACTTCCACGCGGAGCATGGAACAGCCACGAGCAAACGGCATGTGATTGCTAAGGATTTTCTGGGGTCGGTCATATTGTCATCTGGGCTGAGTCGTCCTAGCGCAGCCAGGAAGATGGCAAGGAGAGGGCTGCTACGTGCGGGGTTCTACTTGGTTTGCTTTGGCGGTTGCCAACATCAGCCTGCTTTGCATAAAATGCCACGGGGGGTGACGTTTGCCCGAGGTGTTTTGTTGGAGGTTATTTCCGGAGACGGCGGAGGGAGGGTGGAGCCAGCCCGGGAGAGCTCAGGGCATACATCCGCACGCATTCTGACGCTCCTGACTACGTATAATAAGAGAACGGCCTTTGCAAAGGCTAACAGAGAGGCCATGGAGGAACGAGCAGACGGGTACGAGTCACTGGTGAGTAGCGTCTGAGTGTGTGAGTCAGTGAGTGTGTGGGTCTGCCATGGTGTGATGTGCGCGGGCCGTGGGCAAGCTGCGCCTTCAGGCTTTCGCTGGTGTTGCTGGCTTGGGTTTGCGGCCGATACGGCATGTAATGTATTATATTACAGTAGTGTTCTAAAGTATTGCTACTGTAAACACATATATACTTCGACCTATATATATTATTTTAGTGTACGAGTATGTGTTTGGTATTGCTACGTACCGCTGCAGCAGCTGAGCTGTGGTCTGTCGTGAGCGTGGCGCCTTTCCCTTCGTCCCGACCAAAACGTATAACTTGGTAATGCCTCTTCATCCGGAGAAGAAAGGGGCAGAAAACAGCTACAACCTGACTACGTAAGAATACCGACACGTATATGACGTTTCTGGACTGAGTGCAATCGGACATACTTTGGGTACCAGGTATTTGTTTTTACTGCGAGTTTGTTTTCACTCATTTTGTTGCTGTGAGCTTATTATCTTACCTTGTCTCTGGCTCTTTGCTTTGCTCGCACACTCATTTCTGCCATATTATATTGTAACACACACCACGATAGCCACGCCTAGCTCGGTAATCCAAATACGGTTGGCACCACTAATGTTAATACTGCTGCTGTTGTCGTGTGCGATGCACGGCAATGCACTACAGTATAATAGTACACGTAGGCTCTATTGTCAGAGTGAACTCCTTAAAGTAAGACTTGGTATAGTTTTCCGCCGGAAAACAAATATTCACGGAGAGGGGTGGAACTCACATGTACTGCTGTAAGACCAACTGTCACATGCACGTATTCGTATAGTACCAGGTAAGAATTAAGAGCATGAGACTCACCCCACGGTAGGTCCGTAGGGGTTGGTCACCCTTACCCTTTTCGCGCTTTTGCGGCAACATTCTAATCGTCTGACCGGTTGAGCTGCTAAACCGAGCAACTGCCGATTCTTGTGATGATACGTTATACTATGCACATCGTACAACTGCTGTGTAGGATACCGTTACTTGTTTTAGTGATAGTGAGGCCGTTTCCCCCCTAGTACCTGGTATGTATACGTTCATGAAAAACAAACAACAACAGCTAGATGTGAAATAGAGGATGTCGTAAACACTCATCTTGTAGAATACGTATACGTCGGCAAAAGCCTTTCAATACCGGGGTGCGTACAGGCTTCCATTATTTTATTGTGCTGTATGTCTACTGCTTTATGTGCGTGAAACCGTCTCGTGTTTTTGAATTCATGATTGATTGCGAGAGTTGTACGCGGACGATTTGCACACCCCAGCGTCTACATAAACGAGAGAGAGATTTCCCAAACGCGTGGGATATATTCAGTGGCACGCCGTCTCGAGGTTTGTCCCGGTCGCCGGGCTCCTGTGGTCGTGGTGGCGTGGTTTGACTGCGACAGGATTTCGTATTTGTTTCAGATTTGTTTTTCGAGCGCACGAGGTCGGCCGCAAGTAAGGGCCGCCTTGGCTCACTTGACGTAACCCCCTTACTACAGCAATGACACTACAGCGGGGGATTGAAATGCTGGTCGGGTTGCGCGTAACAACTTCCTCACACATTCATGTATCGGATGAGATCTTGAGCTCATCGTGCGAGGAGTGCAGAAATACCAAAGGAACCACTCCTACCTCGCCCGTCCTCGCCCATGGCATGCGGTTAGACCATACCATGGGGTATGAACATGTACCTCGTAAATTTATGTAGTGCGACGACTTTGTTCAGTTTATTTGTCGCGGCCGTCGCATGTTATTGTTGTATTAGCGTGGTTCACTGGCCCGCGTGCGCTCCTTCTCAAGGCAGATGTTCATCACAACCGACGAGGAGGACGAAGACGAGGATGAAGCCGTGGACTACAAGTACGGTCTGGCCCACAACCATCGGCTGTTAGGTGCTATTACAGAGGTATGCTGGAGTGTGTCATACACAAAAAGGTATCAATTTCAAATATAGCGAATCTTCTTCCCAGAAGGTACTCGTATGCATTTGCCCCACAAAATAATGCACTCGTGAGATATACCAGGTACGGTATACCAGTAGAATACACCAACTTCCAGTAAAAAGCACGGTGACTTCGTTGTTTCGCTCCGCCTGGCACTCGCCACTGTGCACGATACACGATGGGCTGTAAAGGCGATCAGTCATTAATGCATACCAGGTACGTACGTGGTATACACCTATCAAAGTAGGAAGACAAACCTTCGGGAAATAAAAACGGAATCCGATAGTTTGAAAGCGATTGCCGCGGTGACGCGCATCGCTCAACAATAAAGGTGATCCCAACCGTATTACACAACTGAAAGGGTTTGCCGGATACTCTCGCTTGGACGGTCAGTTCGCAGCGAGAACGATTGTCTTGGGGTTGCTTGCATGTTAGTGGCCGTGGAGATGGTGGTACCGGCAGCATCAGCAATACTCGTAGCGAGTAGTACATCACTGTAGTAGAATAGTATGTATAAAAAAGTAATATTAATAGTAAGAGTAAAAGTACCACGTAGTACGACATCAGTACTGCTGTACTGCTGTAGTATGCACAGTAGTTGCATCTTATTAGTGATACGTAGTAGTACTCGTAGTAGCAATATTCCGTCCTTTTTACTATGGTCCCCCTTAACAGTGATATTCGTAGCAGCAGCGTAGTAGTAGTAGTTGTAGTGATGGCGTGGTAGTAGTTTGTACGTACAGTACTCGTAGCAGTCGTAAGAGTAGAACTGCTGTAATATTCTCTGCAGTAGGTATATAATAATACAGCAGGAGCCCAGGTGTACTGCTGTAGAATATATAGAAAATTCAATAGTACTACTATAACCAGTTGTGGTGAAAACAGTACGACATACCTGCCGGAGTAGTAGTATTACTGATAGTAGCATATTCGTATTCGAATAATATCTGTAGTGGCTATAATCTCGAAGTGAAATACATACCGGTACGAGTACGAGTACCTATACCTATTTGGAAAGCTTTGCTCCTAAAACAGGGCAGGGCAGCAGAAAGGAGATTTTCCAAAGGCAAAACAATTTTCCGCGCAAGATCCATTGTACACGGTATTCCGCTGTGTTGTGTCATTTATAGACGTTTTGCGGATCTGGATTTCGACTGGATAACCAATAATAGTGGTCGGCTTCAATCAACCGGTTTTGTCGTGTAGTCACGCGCGTCATCGATCAGGAGACCAGCAGACGCGCGCGCGCTCAGCAAAAACCTATGTTTCCACTGTACTACCTAGTCGTTTCGTACAGCTTGATATTCTCAAGCGATCACAAATCGCTCGTGTCCCTTTCTCACATGTACGTGTCTTGTGGTCGACCAGGGGATGCCCATGCGCGCAACAATATTAACACATCACCATACTACCTGGTGATATCGTATTTTTATACATAGCGCAGTTCTCAGTTTTATGGACATGGAGTTTGCTCGCAATTCTCGACTGGAATGTATACCCACCTGCTCTTAATAGTACTAGAAGTAACACCCTCGTCGAGGAGAGCGTGCAGCAGCCGCCATCATGCCATCATGCTGCCCGCGTGTCATACGCATCAGATTGTTTTGTTTACAAGTCGGAATTCCCCGCCTACCCTACCAGTATCGCAGGCCGGGCTGCTTCGTGCAGCCGAGGCTCAAACCCAAATAAACTCTATATTATGCCCCACACCCTTGTTCGCTCTGATTTCCAGCAAAAGGTAACTCACTTTTCCCTATGTATACAATGCACATATTTTCCCTGTACCCCCCCACCTTCCTCTATTCTGCAACTCAGATCCGGGTTAACGTAGCGGTCGAACCTCTTATTTCTTCCATTTAATATCCACAAGGCCTGTGTAGCAATGATATAACCGCCATGCACACTCATGTACAACGACGTATACCGTACAGTAGACGAGCACGGCCTTATTTGTCGTCAGTCTTTGGACCAACGCCCAAACGGGTAGGTTGGACCTAGTTGGACCGTAACTGATCCGAGTCTGGCAGGAAGGCTTCTTGGCCTGGGTTTTTGTTGGTGGATGAGCTTCGGAAAGTTTCTACACTACCCGGAGAGATGACTCTTCGGGTGGCTACCCCCACCGTGCCTGGCCCCTTCGGGGGTCAGGTCGGGTCAACATGCTTAAGTCTCCGCAGTAGCAGCAGCAGGGGCTGCTTCTTCCAAGGGGGCATGGAGTAAATTGACACACGACTGCAGGCGGAACGTGGAAGTGTGGAGGGCTTAAGCTTTATTTTTACCCATCCGCCGGAGGATAAGAAAAGAAAACAAAGAAAAACGTCAGTCTTTGGTATGTCCTATAGGTCAGCACGGAGTGGGTAAGGATGTTTAATGAACTGCAGTAGGTTTACCTGTTTATCGTCGACACTCGGCCTTGATTTTCCAGGCATACGGTCGACATAAGGGCGAGTTCGACTGGATGGCCATAGGCGACGACGACACGGTGTTCTTGTACAACAGGGCTAGAGCCTTCCTCGGCCACATCGACCACACTCAGGTAAGATAACGGCAACTTATTGCTCCTTTTCGCTAGGTGTTCGTCCGCACTAGTCGTTAGTCGTTGTCGTCCTGTGTGGGAGCAAGAGCGATGGGCTCGTTCCGTACGAAACGAAGACGGGGAATCTTTCCACAACATGTCTAACTCCTTCTTCAGCCATATCGACCATATAGTCCACACACGGGCGAACACAGGGCGTGATAATACAAGACGAGTAGACCCCTGCGTTAGGACGCCGGGAATTTCATGCGCGCAGCTATGCAACGATCCCCTACTTCACCCGAGAAATGATAGGGTAGAGTTTTTGTTGTGCTCCTTTCTTGAGGAGCTATATAATATTAGGAAGGTATTAGCCTTATTACTATCAATAAGCCACACAGAAGCTGACCCCGGTAAAGCGTATAAGTACAAGCCGACGACTCAGGCACCCAACGATTATGAGGTACAATATTAGTGGTGGTAATATTGTCTTGGTTAGTTGATCAGTTCACGACCCACGGCCGCCAATGCTGTTTCGCTAAAATGTGCTACAGTTCTCATATCGTAAAAGGCCTCTATCATACCCTAAACCCGATATCATGGTGCAGGTTAAGCGCATTGTGAGTTTTGACGCTGCGCCTGTCCTCAAGTGGGAGACTGGGAGAGATGACGGGCTCAACGTGTATTGTAATCCCCACGAGTCCTATCCGCCCCCGTGGCAACACCTTTCATGAACATGCCGTTCTAAAACAAAAACGTGGACGTACTGTAGCTCCCCTATATCTAGGTGTTGGTGCGTGTGCCCGAAAAGGTGTATACTTCGTGTTGAAATACGATACTGCAATCAACGCTCTGTACGTTGAATACCTCAGTATCATCGATCGGGCTGAATACGATATACAGTGGTACTTAACGGGATACATAACGTCATAGCTACAGTAACACATGTAAATGGTCGTACACGCACTGAAAAGTGATGCGTAACGTTATCGTATCGCCGTTGAAACTGCACCGGCCTTGTTGGGTGCACACGCGTTTGGCCAAGGGGCCGAGCGACGGGTTGAACGCCAAGGAGGGTGTACCGCTACGGCAATGACGTTCCTCTGGTCGATCATTGACTAACGTGCAGTGTGTATGAATCCATCTTACAGGAGATCGTGTCCATCTTGTCCATCTTGTCCATGCCGCGTGTTTGCATTTGCTTCCCTCCACGAAGCCCGTGGCGATTGGCTCTGTTGACGGCCTACACCCCGAGAATGGCCGCCCAAGGCCTCACGCCACGTGCTTCTCGCCCTCGGTAAGGAAGGCAGGCATGCTACGGTAGAGGTACAGTAACACGTATCCTAGCTATCGTTGTTTCAAAGGCTCCTCACTCAACGAGGGAGATATTTTCCTCGCCCAAAGCCAGGTTTTGATAAAAAGAAGTCGTTTAGATTTACGCGAAGAGCAGCACCATGCCTAAGATGAACGAGGAATGCCTCTTTGTAAAACGCACGGGGGATGGGCATCTTCTCGGGTGAGGAATATTTTGATAATCATCTTGATACAAATATATGAATGGTTTGGTTCGGCCAAACGTGGGTACACGGCATGCCTTATCGTACTGTAGTACAACGTCAAAGGATACACAGTGCATGCACCCGCGTCCGAAACAAACTCTGCCGTTGAATTCAGCAATATTTGTTTCTCCTGGGACAGGAACTGGGATGGAGGCATCTATTTTACAAACTTCAAGGCATGGTCTTGTGTCTTCTGCGCTTTTCCTTATCCTTGGGGTACTGTATGATTACTGCCACAGCCGAACGCGGACTCTGTTTAACATACGCCATAAATTTGGATAATTACGAAGAACAACAAACTCCTACAGTACGTAGTAAACCCCAAATTCTACGTTCCCCATCAATTTGCTGAAAGAAAAAACATATCCCTTATTTGGTCTTCTTAGTCGAGTGGGCGCCCAAATAGCCTGCCTGCCTCAGATTTGATTCCGGAATGCTTCATATAAGTTTGTCAGAGCTGTAACCCATTATTTTGGGTGCCGGGCTTCGCGTAAAACCTTTGTCACGCTCAGTGGTTGGCGAGGAAAGATAAAGAGCATAACACATCGGTTTAGGGTTACGTCTGCCTCAATGTACAGTAGGGTTACGTCTCCTTTAGCGTTGCCCAAACCACGGGCACAGTACGTCTGCCATGATATATGCGAGTAGATATGTTTCAACGATGCGAGCTGTTATTTGTCCGTGCGCATCACTATTCTTACTATACGCGCGATGGAAGTCTCACACAATGCTTACAAGACTTGTATGAGTTTCGAAAAAACAATTATGTCACAGCTGATTTTTGTTGTGTTTCTATAAATATGTTGTCAGGAGAAGAACACGACGGCGCCGGACACGGTAGTCGATAAGGGATGCTGTCTCGATTTCACGCGCCCCTGCAAAGTGCCCGCTTTCCCGACAACCTCGGAGACGGCGCGAAAAAGTCTCAGGCCTACCTGGCTTAAAACCGAGGCCACCAGGGACAAGCACGAGCAACGCCACCACTGGACTGTGGAGTACGGGAAGGGAGGGCTGCTGTGGCCGTATGGGGGTTCGGGAACGTTTTTGAGCGCGGGGCTGTTGGAATCGGTGCAACAGGGCAGCAGTGGTGCGGGATGGAAGCGGTGCACCGAGATGTTCGCTATCGGCTACGACACCGATATTCAGGTACCTACGTACGGGTATAAAGCGACGGCGTCGCAGTTGCACTACAGTGTATAACGACACATTTTAAATACCCGAACGAACGTACCAAAGAGTCACTAGTTGCTAGTTGGGGACCACTTCCGGGTTCCGGAGCATGTGCTTACCAGTGATGTTGACGATGTTCACACCAATTCACCAGTGATAAAATGACACTTATGTATGTGCTGGGCAGTCTGGATTTCTGCCTAGTGTTTTATCAGCTAGCGACCTGTTCCCATTTGACACGTTGACCTATGAGTGAGCCCATTCCAGTTTGGCACCCTACCTCCGACGTAGTGGTGCAGAACGATAGGTAGTCCTCGGTAGGAGTCGCCGGGGGTCCCCCTGGTGTCCTGTTCGCATATACCCTGTTCCAATTTAGTACCATATCGGCCGTACATGTCTATTTCAACTCCTGCTATACATACATACGTAATGGATTTACGTGCAAAGCCAAACAGCTCGGCACGCGTCTGTTTGCTTCTCCCGCCGCTGTCTCACGTTAAATTCGTAGCTCATGTCCCTGAATTCACGCCAGAGCCTAACAATTGTAGCAAAAACGAAACAACGTCTCGATGGAATAAACCAAGTACACAATAACATGACCGGCAGCACCAGTTCAAAAGGGAACGGTATCTATACTCAGTGGCGAACGCTATTCACTGAATGTTATATACCACAAAAACGTTTAATAGTGTATGCTCAAAGCTGCCCCGCGTGTGTGTGACATTTCGGCTTCATCCCGTTCTGCTCAGACCAGGAATTTCTTGCCGTCCTGCCTATCAATGCAATGTGAACGGCTCCTCACTCGTATTACACCTAAATCTCGAAGTGCATCAACGCGACACGAAGAATAAACAGACAGGTTTGATACTGTCGACTACTGAAAGCGAGCCATGCTTCAGTAGGGGTGCATCTACACGTAGCGTTTCTTTTTCGAGACTTCACCAAAACTAATTAGTTGGTTACAACTACATCCATATGTGTTTTAGATGGTTACCATAGCAAAATTTTCAGCAGAAGCATCAACGTTGATCACCCAGGAACATTCCTCTGGAGAACCAGAACCTACAGTAGAATGAAACCCACCAACAGACCATAAGTCGAAGAAACCGAGTAGCATCTCAGTTCGGGATTTCCTTTGTTCAGAAATCCGATCGTTTGCGGAGAAACCATTACTCTCCCTAAAATACGCGGAGTACACTGCAACGTTTTTTCCTCGGCAGTTTGTGGAGGGCCCTCGGGACAACGTAGTGTGCACCCCGAGACCACGATGAAGGGACGCCGTCGGTACAGTGCACATGAAGCGCTTTGACACTTCGACCTGAAGGAAACTGAGATTGCAACCCGAAGAGCAATGCCATTGTATAGGTCATTGTAGAATAATAGTAATCCATCACGGCGGGAGTACACGAAGTGTCTGAAGTATGTTATCTCGCATACCCCTTACTTTACTCCAAGGTACTCGGAGCATCTGTGCATTAGATATCATACAATATCTAGTTGGTACCAGGTATATACATAGGTAGGTTGTTCGCGGTGTGGGGGTGTATATTTAATTAGTTTAGCGAAATATCGAAAATACGATGGGAAAACAGACACCTGAGATTCCGCCGATATTGCGCACACGAAACACCTTGAGGGCCAAAACTGGCAACAACGTTGGGCTAGAGACATAATGAGTCTGTGTTCTTCACATTCAATCGTCTTACCTACCCGTCAACATCCAGCACATTCTGTGTCCGTGCCGGTTCTTCATCTTAGAGAGGTACCAGATGGTCACAACACTACAAACAGAGATACTACGCTGCAATGCCGTGAGGAGCGCAGACAATGCAATGCCATATACGACAGGCACGACCTATCTTGCTAGCAATCCAGCTGCGTGAAAGAGAAAACATGTAGTACGACCCCATTCAAAAGCCAATAGACCTCGCCCTTTGGATCAGATGGAGGAGGTTATAGGGTTTCCCCGGGCTGAGTAATTGGCATGGCTGGTATGACCGGCATAACTTCAGACCTATTACGACAAGGGGCATATTGCTCAGCAAAACGGTTATCGAATTGACGGTCTTCTTCAGCCGCGAAGCTAGGCAATACCTTCTTGCATCGGAATACCATTTGCGTTTTTCAATAGAATCCGCTGTTTGTCTCGGTTAAGAGTCATTCCACGGTAGGGGCGCAGCAGAAGTTTCTGAGCTCCTCGCATGAGGAGCTCAATATCTCACCCTGAAACATGACTTCGGAAACATTCTCTCGCGCAATCCGACCAAACCTTCCAATGCGGCAGTCCAAAAACAAATATACCAGTAACATAATAATAGTATCCGGTGGTTATTCATGTGAGCGGCACAACCGGTCAGAAAATATTGAGCCTAAACGTGGGACCCCTACCGTCGGATTGCTCTTAAATGGTGTTGCACAGGGGGTTGTGTTTTGGAATGTCTTCGGAGTTGAGCTTTGGGTGACTTACAGCGCTCCTACCCGTAACACTATTATATATATGTCTGGATGTCTATATGTGTGTCGTGGAGCCCTGTGGTACCGTACCATGGGTCGCCAATGTCCATCCACTGTGCGGAAGGCATCGCTATTTGTGATCAAAGCTTCATAATGTGTATTTACACGGTCGCCATCAGCCGTTGCCAACCCTCCCGTGCTCGGATGGCTGACCAACGTGTGCCAAACGTCTTGCCATGTATCCTGATAATTTTGAGCCAGAACTTAACGCACACTGACGCTCCCGCATGGATCCACGCGCGCGTTTGGGGGGGTGCAGCTTGGAATGTGCCTACGAGCACACGGTTTGTCGACATCGACGTATGTGGAGGGCTTTGACAGATCGTGTGAGACGGCCGACCCAAATGAGATCGAGGATCGTCTTGCTGCAAACTGCCAGGTGACAGAGTAGATCCCGTTTGGTTTGGGCGCGTTGGGCTGGTCGTGTAGGACGAGGTCGTGGCCGGTATGCTCATCACACACAACCGCGTCGGTGTGATCGTGTTTCTCAAGACTGGGATCGACTATTCTGTGGGGGTGATGGCGGCTGGTAATAGGCTTTAAATATGTTTGGTTGATGGTAGAACAGGTAGTCGGGCGAAAGCGTAGTACATGGATTGGTAGTGATGGGTTGCAGTGACTCAAACAAGCACGCTTCGTTGTGAGTATTCCTCCTTGAATGGAGGTTTTGGCATAATCGTCTGGCGCTCCTCCCCCAACCTTGTGCGGAATATATGATACCAGGTATGCGCCGTTTGTAAGCGACCCCTATCAGCATTTAACGACATGCTTGCAAACAACACGAATATTATATATATATTGAGTTCAGCCTCCTTACCTCCTACGTTTCCCCAGATCATGGAGCCCAGTCAACCGAGGGAAGCTGTTGATGCCGGAACTGCTAGAATTTCGAGTATTATTATATTTCAACAAAATCAAGTACAACCAGCCGCGTGATATCAGTGGCTTGTATGTATCGCATATTGTTGACTCCACATCAATTCCATATATTTGGTATTTCTTCGAGTTCCATGATCTGATAGGAGCTACTAAACAGCGATGGAACCTCATTGTTCGTTTGTCTATGCCGTTCACACCCGCAGCTGCAGATGTTGAGCTTACATCAGTTTGTGCTCGGGCCTATTCGAGTTTGACTTACCCTCTAATCCTGTAACATATTTATCGGTTTTGACTTTTGTATTCATAGACGCTAGCACGTTTTGGCGGATTTTGTTTTTATTTGTGAGTGATTATATACACTGACTAACACACTCCTTTTCAACTGTGTGGAACTGCAAATACATTACTTCACAAACACCACACACAATCTTACCCAATATGGTATAATACGTGGTTTCTAATGCTATTAATAGGCCGTGGAGTGGTTCCTCGGCTTATGCGTACAATTGTTTTTTATCAAATTTCGGGTTTCGGGTGACTGTTATTAACGTCTTACTGAACGTAACGAGGTCTCCAACCCGAGAGGACATTTAGGTGTTGTCAGTAAAAGGCAATCATCTTAAGTTTGCCCTCCTCGGCACCGACATCCATGCTACAATCACTCGTACGATCTCTGATTCTTGGTGAGTTCATGAGACGTGCCATGGCGCATCCCATGGGCATTCAAATAACATAGGACGTCCCATACATAGTCCCTTGGGGACTTGAAAGGCCTATTGAACCTCACAAGGAACGTTCCACATGACCAAAAACAATTGCACCCCCCCCGGTCGTTCACAATACCACACGTTCAGTACACGTTTGTCATGCAAGCATCTCGCCTTTGAAACAGATGCATCACACACTGGAAGCCTGTCCGTAGCCCGCAATAACAATACTACAATACAAAATGACACATCCCAAGTAGTACAAGGGAGTTTTGCTTGCTCTGGAAACACCCGAAACCAAAGTATTGACTGCCGGTATTCACGTACGATCGAGCAGGTACTTGGAATCCACTTAGGCATTCGTCACCTTGTGAACGACGCGCTGTACACCCCCGAGGCGTTCAAAGACGCTGCGGCTGCTGTGCACCGAAAAGACGAAAAATGGGCCTCCCCAGCGGATCCCTACATGGCCAAACACTGTCCAGAAGCGTTGGAAGCTATTTCTAGGTGGGAGTGATACTGGCCAACTTGTCCGGGAGCTCCAGGCGCTATGTTCAATCGGGGCGTACTATTGGACTGTGGATGGACGGCGTTTGTTGGGTCCTGAAGACGGCGCAGCGATGACTTTGTAGACGCAAATGACCCAGCGCCTATACAAAATGATGATACATTGTAAACAGCATAAGGTTCTAGAGAAAAGGCATGCCTGTATGTAGTGCCTCGTGGTGGTCGCATGCAGTGCTCTTTCGTAGGGCTGTATGCCAGTAAGCAGGCTAAGCGTAATCATGCATAAAATATGAATATACTGCTGTTGTTTGTAAACGTTGAGCATTTAGGGCTAGCGCAGAGGGCGTTTCTTGGGGGGTTTTGTTGGTTGCCTTAGTCATTTGACCGTGGGGGGATCTATTGGACTGGGTTGACACCCTTACAACTGAATGCACTTTGGACGTCGTCCCGCAGCATCATTAACAGAATGGTGGTGTAGACTGGTGCTACGTTGCGGGCGTTACGGTTTATGTTATTTGTATTCAGTCGCTCAGAGCGACTCGGCATAGGGGCTACTACATATTTGTTTGCAGTGCTACTGTAGGTGTTTATGGTTTTCGGTTTTGCGATATGCACCCCCATGGAGGTTTCTTTGTCGAGGCTCCAACAATTTAGTAAGTTCAATTTTAGGTGGGATGCGAAGCCAACAATTCTGCAAGTCAGTGTCTCAGTAGGATGCAAACACCAGTCGTCCAAATGGCCCAAACAAGGAAGTGAAAATTGGGATACCCGCCCTACCGTATGGCAGCCCCGGTCGGCACTCCACCCACGTTTTTTTATACACATTGCAGCACCTACAGTGGATGTTTGTGGGACACGCCTCATTCTTTTTCAGAAACTAGCTTGTTTGGGGACCAATGCAGGAATACAACAAAGAGTCGGTATAATACAGTAAAGTAGGTTGTGTCGGCGACAGGCGACAGGCGACAAACGCGTGGATACTAACAACTACCCCCACCGCGAGACAGACGGAGGGCGATGGTGGATCGTTCTGACGTCTGACACGCCTAAACATACGAGTTCGCCGGTAGAGGTTGGTGAGTTATATCGAACCCACCCGTACTGCACCCGAGACTTTCGCCATATCAACGTTGACCACGAAGACAGTCCGGAGACGCCAGTAACTCTATACATGATATCTTCAACAAGGCGTTATCGTGCTAGGCAGGGCCGCCCCTTCAGGACAGTTAGAGGTGAAGATGCCGTAGTTCTTGTCGTCGGGAAAGTCGACACCACTCAGAGCACTGCGCGCAACGCATATTGCCTTTTTGGTAAGATCAGGACTAGCGTTGTCATTGCGGGTTGCTATGAGTATGCCTCTAGAGCTTCGGAGAAGCTGCAGAAGGCAAGCCTTCGAGTGGCACGTCTGGCTGAGCGGGGAAGAACAATGTGCGTAAATTATTACATTAGCGTTTGGGGTGTGTCGAGGACGTTTACATGTTCCTTGTATGGTTTGGAAGTTCCGTAAGAACGACTGTTTGGTTGGTTTTCCCTATGTACCGTGTGAGAAGGTATGAGTCTTGCTCACCTTCCAGTAGCAACTCCCAGGGAAGAAGTCGTTCGCGTCTACTCAGGGTTTGTGGTTGGGCGTTGCCACCAGCAAACTTAGTTGACGTATCGACCTTGGGGGGTATCGCGAAGTCTTTATGGTTGGGAAAAAGCCAAAATCGACTTCGTTCTTGCTTTTTATAGTAGTTGAAAATTCGGATTTGAGATTGAACCGTTGTCGAAAAACTACATTATACTATGCCTTTTGCGTCGGTCGAATCAACTGGGACCCTGGCTGTGGTGGCGGGGAATCGAGGTGTCTGAGGTTTAGCGGAATGAGATGCGCGGTACGGACTTAGCGTGATGATACGTTCCTGTACGGCGACTCACCCAGCCTACGGTACTGTAGATGGATGGCACTCTCGCCGTTCCCGTCTTTTTGCGCTACCAGGTATAGACCTTGGAGGTTAACGCTGAATACCGTGGTGTGCACAGTGTTTACATCGTATATCATCTGGGCTACACCCTGACTGTGTACTGTAACTCCGGTATATCGACTCAAGATTGCCGTAACTCGCTGTAGATTGTAGGGTAGATCTCGCAGAGATTTCTTTCTTGCCATCATAGGTGTCCGGTACTCTATGGTGTGGGGTTATCATACACGGCAAGGATAACTGCCTGTTGTATACTGCAACAGATGGCGTGTACCGTGGGTACTGTGAGTAGGATCGGTCCCAACAGACGGGTCCGACACCTTGTTTCCCTTTGTGTGTTTACTTCCATAGGGTAGTCACGACGTGCTTCCATGTAGTAATATTACACTTCCACCATGGAAGTAAGCTTTACTTTCATGCTGACTTCCGTGCAAGGACAACACTTCCGTGGACGAATATACACGCCCATCGTTTTGTTTTGCTTGCATGTATTATCTTTCCACTTTCGTGGAAGAACGTGGAATCTCCGAAGGTTGGTAGAAGCTTCCCGTTTCCACTAACTTCCACTAACTAATGGTTCCACAGCCGAACCACGTTGAGTGGAAGCTGCCAAGAGCTTCCCGATTCCCCTGGAGACATCCGACTACTTTCACCGGAATCCAAAACGGCCATGAACCTCCACACGAGTGCAACGCGTTCCATTACTTCCCCCAGCTTCCATAGACAGACGTATTTACATCCATTGAACGAGATGTTGAAGTGAGCCTGTACTTCCATGAAAGTTCGTTACTGTACATTGAAGCATATTTCTCTTCCGGGAAGGTGATCATACACCAATGGAAGTCACATGCTATTTACTACATGGTTGTTTATTTTTTCCAAACTAAGTAATTATTCACTTCCATGGAAGCAATTTTACTTCCATGGAAACTTCGATGGACGTGGCTGACTCATCCCACGGTAGGGGCGCAGCAGATTTTTCTGAGCTCCTCACATGAGGAGCTCAATATCTCACCCCAAACATGACTTCGGAAACATTCTCTCGCGCAACCCGACCAAACCTTCCAATGCGGTAGTGCAAAAACAAACCTACCAGTAAAATATGTATAGTGTCCTGTGGTTACTCACGTGAGGAGCTCAACTGGTCAGGATATATGGAGCCAAAACTTGGCACCCCTACGATGGGATTGCTCGGCTATGAACGACCCGTGGGGTGCCGGGGATTAGCGTGGCTGGTGGGACCTCCTAAGGTCTCTGCGGATGACAAATTATATGTTTGCAACTGATGGGTGTGGGCAGGGTGACATATGGCAAGGACCCTCTGCGGAGTCAAGGTAGAAAGTGGAAGCACGGTGCCAAGCGGGGGTGCAACATCCCATGGAGGCAGGCTCTATGGAAGATTACACAACTTCCATGGAAGTAAATCCTACTTGTTGTGGAAGTATTGTTGGCGGCATGGAAGTTGCTGGAGGAATCCATGGAAACTGAGGGTAGGCCCTGAAAGCATCAATCAACTTCCATGGGAGTGGAAATTTCTAGCATTGGAAGTAAATCTATCTTCCATACCTCGCAGAAATTTATTTATTGGCATGGAAGACAATTTACTTCCAATGGTTATTTCCATGGAGGAAGTAAACAAACTTCCCCTCTGTAACAAAATTTTACTTCCATTGAAACGTTCACAGCAGTAAACTCAAACACCGAGTAATGTGGAAGATCGTGTCAGACGCCCGTTGTAAACGTCTGGGAGACAACCCTAACCAACCTCATTCGGCATTCGGTGAAGAGTGTCGCACACTCGACGCTCTGCAAGGGCCACCGTGTATTCCGTTATCTTCCAACTCCCTCCCTCTACCGTGCCGGCCCGCTTACAGATATGGGGGGGTCAATTTACGAATTGGAACCGCAGAAACTGGCACACGGTTCATTTCACACCTGACAGTCTGTTTCTTCTACCCTAACTTCGACACGAACGTTCCCGAATTTTTAGGTTTAGGGAGAAAGTGTGGGCTGGGTTCCTTCTTCGGATCTTCCTTATGAGAGGGTCGGAAGTGTAAACACACACTAAAAAAACCAGAGAGGCGGCTCGATGAAAATATCTACACGTTGAGGGTCACGGTTGTAGTGCCCATGGTTGATGACCTTCACGCCGAGCCGACCACAAGTCACAGCATGTTTCCCAAGCACCGAAATCGTACAATGCATCAGGAGATCCCCGTGTGTTTTGCTGCTCTTCACAGCAGCGTCTCGAACCACGACGCCTGCCTCGGTCAAAACGCTGGACACCTATAGGCATGAAAATCGCAACGATGGCGTAAACTGCCGCAACGCACCATAAACGTGCCTTTGAATACATGTTCATACATACTGGCTGTAGACCTGATATGCCTGAAAAGAGGGGGTATAAGGCCATACAGGAATTTTTTCCACCCCTTCTCATCGGGGAACGGCAAACTCTGACGTCCAGATGTTTATGAAACATAGCGTATTGCCCGAACCAAGTGCGGGCTACTATACACAATTAGGTTCCCGTGTGAGGTACGAAAATACTGAGCTCCGAAATGGGTATAAAAGAGCAAAAACAAGGCTGGCTCTTTTGTTTTTGCATCAGCTTTTTTATCCAAAACAATATAATCCTGCAAGCCTAACTCTTACCTGCATTTAAGTGCGTCCTCTATTATTCGGTAAAAACCCTACTACTAGTGTACACGAGAGCACATGGTAACATACTTCGTACTATTCCTTAGGGTTCCTTGATCCAAGTTATCCGTGCTCAAGCACATTTATTTATGAGCCCCACGGAACACTCCATTCATTTCGCAAGTATTTTTCATCCCACAGGAAAACTTGCATAGATTCCTGATCTTGACCACAACACCACGACATGTTTAGCAAAGGAAGGCCTAGCATACCAGTGCGTGCCTATCCGTCTACTATTGAGCATAGTTCATACAGGCATACCTGGTAACTAGGACATGCTTGAACAAATGTCTTAACAATGCTTATTAGTCATTTTGAACGCCCCAATAGCAACACCAACATCAACAGAATACCCTCTACGACACAACCTCATTCTTCTCGCTATAAGAGTTGCAGACTACTCCTAGTCTCTCGGCGATATTATAAAAAGCATGGATGGCTTAAGGGGAAGGCCACGTTTTTTTAACACATGACGCAGGACAAACATTTTGCTCCGTTTTTACTTACTCTTCCAAATATTACTGCCTTTCGTCGCCCTTCGAAACAGGCAAAAGACAGACCACAAAAGAGCGCTTCATTTCCAGCCATGCTAACAGGAGGGTAACTATTAATATTACTCCTAATGTTCTCGCGAAAACGTCCGGCTACACGAAATGTAGGCAGGCTGACAGTTCCGGGTTTTTTTTGTCGAGCTGTAGAGGTCGGATCATCCAGGTGCACGGGTGCTCGGTGCCTTGCCTTGGCCACGCAGAGCAGTGGGTATATCCTCAAGGGGCCTTCAGGCGGTAACACGAGAGGTGAACATTGTACGCTTTGAACGACTCAAGTTCAGAAGAAAACTAAGCGCAGAGGGCTGTACCCCCTTCGTCCCTGGACCCCGTAAATTTGGTACATACTTGAGTATGCTATTTTGAGCAACCCATTCGGGAAGCATACATCTTAATCTTGCCGCAAACTCCGTGCATGACTCGCAGTCACACAACTAACACGAATCCGGCTGCTATACGTATCAGACATTTGAACAATACGACTTTGACCAACAGCTATGCCCGACAGACTAAGATCAATTGTATACAAATATTGTACGTTGTATTGAAATTTCGAGCGATAATTCCATGCAGAATGAACACTTACATCTACTGAAAAGTCATTGTGGTATACGAAGTATTCTCCTCACAGTACGCTCATAGTATACAGTAGCGCTATCAATAGGAGATTTTCTGTATTTTACTGTTGTACCCGCCCCGTTCCAGGACAACTATTTAATATCACAATTCAACAAACAAACTCCGCGTTTATTTGCCGTTATGTAATCACTTGCTAATATACACACTGCTGTTGGCGTGGCGGGGCTGGAAGATCCAAGCCTTCCGGGATTATGTTAGAAATGATTTGGGCTGTACAATTGCGCGACGCCAGCGGAAGCGTAGAACAACGTGTACCATTTTCAAACACGGGAAGAGTGACGCGGCAGGGGTGTGGGGTTGGATTGAGGAAGGGGTGCGTGGAGTAGTAAATACTGCTGTAGTCTAAAGAATAGTAGAAAAATGGTAAAACAGTACCGGCGGAGAGGGAGTATCATTTGAGTGTTTTCAACGGGTGTCTCGAATGGGTTGTGGATAGGTTCAGCGCTGTCCTATATCTTTTTTTCGCGGGTTTCGAAACTATCCGCGGCGGAGAAAGACGAATTCCATAGTAGTTTATGTTCGCGGAGGGAGGTTTGGTGGTTTCAGAAAAACGACAAGTTACGGGAAATCAAGATGGGGACAGGTTAGAGGTGATATTCAGAGGATCGACATGGAAAGCAAGTAAGAAAGGGGGGAGTTCTGGTGAGGATACGGAAAGGATCGGGAGTGGGAGAGGAAGGGGGGGAGTAGTTGGTCTGATGGTAGTCGTTCGGCATGTACGATGGCGGAGAGTTGACAAGGAAATCTACTTTTATATCGTTTTGGGGGGCAGAAGAACGGAGGGCATGGTCTAGGGGGTAGGCAGCCCAATGGTTGACGAGTACCATTACCGACGTAGGGAGAAAGTGGAGGCGGGGAAGGAGGGGAGCGGGGGTGAACCTGGTCCCAGAAGAGCTCGCGTTGTATTTGGGGGGGGGATCTGGTTGCCACAATAGTCGTAGTGAAGCTGGAGCCAAATGCGGTAAATAAAAACGAAGGAAACTGGTGTTCATCTGCTTTCATGGTGTACGTGAGAGTAAACATGGAAGTCCCAGTTTGGGTGTCAGAGGTAGTGTGGATGTACGAGAAACTGCCAGGCCAGGAAACTAAACGGGGATAACAACAGACGATATAGGCAACGAAACCGCGGCCTCGTGAGGGAGGCGTATCATTTGCGGAGCGCGACCTGTAGAGACGTCGACAGCCGTTCCGAATCATTGTTTCAGGGGAAACCTCCAACGGGAGGGGGGGGGGGGCAGTGCAGCCCCTCCTCTTTCCCTCCAACCGTTGCTCTTGTTACAGGTGTAATGATATCGTATTCATGCGGGGGGGGGAAGGAGAAGAACCCCCCCCCCCGTGCCAGTCCAATCTTCGCGTAATACAAGGCATCGTTCGTGCAAGTAACAAACCAAGAAAAATTTTGGCTTAAAGGTATGGTTTTGTTTGGAGGGCGACAGGGGAAATATATGCGAGTGGGTGTGATAACTAACGGCGGGTTCGACACAGGAACAATGGGCTGTTTACTACGGGGTAGCATTACGGCATAGAAGGGACAGGTAGGAACATACGCACTTGATATAGAAGAGGGGTTAGAGCAGTGGGAGCGACGGAGTCCATAGCTATCGGGCGACAATGCGCATTAGCAAGGGGGAACCGGGCACGTAGAAGAGAGCGGCAGAAAACCGTCGGGCATCGCTGTTTTGTTTCGTTCACATCCACTCTCCCGCATTTACGCTACCCACGCCGCAAAGAAAACAGCACCAAAACCCAAGACAGTGATTCCCGCCGGTGCTCTGCTGCTCCCAACTCGGAGATGGGCTCCCCCTGCACGGTGCTGTGCTTCGGCCGATAGGCCTGTACTCCCGTTATCTCGCTTCTCCCGCTTCTCTACTCTATTTCATTTTTCAAATTCGTTTCTTCCTATCGGTTCGTTCTGTGCCGCACAATAGTGTCCAGTACTACCCCGTGATAAACATGTCAGTGTTCCCGTGTGGAACCCTCGGTTACTTGGTCAACTCACTGAAACAATTGTATACCCCTTGCTCTCCAAACATCATTTGGTCCCTCAGACAACCTTTCTCTTGAACAAGGAATTCCCCTTCCTGGTATCCAGCTACCGTGTGGACGTTGGAATATTTGAAGCCAATAAATACATATTTTATCCAGGTACCAAGTGACAGTTTGACCGTAATCAAGACACATGTAGATACTGCATGCACAACACTAAAAACGAGGGTTGAGCTTAACCTAGGTTTGGGTTAAACTAGGTTGGAGTAATAAATTGCTCAAAAAGTGGACGAGATGTGTGGAACATTTTGAAGTAACAACATGGGTCATTATGGCCCGTGGCGATGTTGTCCGGTCGTCATTGATCAGTCTATTGTCTCTTACCGATTATATCCGGAAATAAATGTAAACTTCCTTGCTATATATGATGTACACTAACACATTGCTTTCATCTCCGGACAGCGTGGTATATACCCGATCCAATACCTTGTACCAACTCGCGAGTCGCGATGCGCTTGCCCGTCTAGAGATCGGAAACACCCCCACAACGCCTACGTAGTGTCCTCGCAAAAGTACCTTAAACCTTACAAAAAAGCGGGAGCCTTCCAACGGTAGGGGTGCCACTGTTTTACTGCGTATTTTCTGACCGGTTGAGCTCCCCACGTGAGTAACCACCGGATACTATTAATATTTTACTGGTATGTTTGCTTTGGGACTAGCGCATAGAAAGGGTTGGTCGGGTTGCGCGAACGAATGTTTTCAAAGTAATGTTTTAAGTGATATATTGTGCTCCTCATGTGAGGAGCTCAGAGAATTCTGCTGCGCCCCTACCGTGGGATGAGTCGCGGGGACAGTCACGCACTGTTATACGCTAGTAAGAAGACGGCAGATAGAGTCTTCTCTTCGTCAAGACACAAAAAAACACAGCATGCGTCTGTTTTTTCAAGCTACAGGTAACCCAAATAGGTTTCGTATCCGTGGCCCAAACACAAGCGCAATACAAGCGGAATACTTGGTCGCCTACATCCTGCAGGTCCTGGGGCTCTGCGATCAAGCACATGTAAAAAACGCGAACGATGACGACGGTGTTAGGTCTTCGCTTGCGCCATGGTAGAGGGAAACCAGACGAGGGAAGAGGAGGGCTCCATCGATAGTGGGCGAGAGAACGGGCCGCACAGACATCCTCCAGTGGACTGTAGACGGTTTCTTTCGTTCAAGGCGGGATTAGAGGGAAGGGGGTGTATGACAGACATCAATCAATTAAAGAGGAACTACGTACGGCGCACCGATTAAACGTCGAGGGTTTCGGGGAGTATGACAATTCTTGGAAGGTAGAAAACTGAGGTCGTTGAGTTTTTGGTTGTGGATGGTCAAACTATTTGCCTCTTTGGTATTTGAAATGTTTGTGTTTTGTTGGGATGTTATTAAGGATGTCAATTAATTATGAACGATGTAATCGAGTATTTTTTTTCCTATGAAGTTGAAGACCATTCCATCCGGAAAGCTGTGCGTGTTGATTGCCAGAATTACGCATGAATAAAGCCTATAAATAGCTTAACATTTTTGGTTTTAGTCTGGATATTGGATGAGTTTGGTGTTTTTACAACATGGGGGCTAAGGGTGCGCGCGGATCTGAATCCCAGACACCCCACTACCGCCCCCCCCATATTGGAGGGGAAAGCCGGACCGTTGTGATCCCAGGAAACAATAAGGCAATTATTTAGTATTTTAATAATCCCCCCCCCACCCCTCCTCCCCCTGCCCCCCCCCACCAGTGAAAACAAAATAGGGGGTGTCTATAAAACCAAGTGAAACAAAAGGAACCAAAAACAAAAATTTGCTTATTTCGTCCTATGATCACAGCGATCCGGTTCGATTTTCATTCTGACTTTCCTAAGAGTGAGAGGTCGTATTTTTTTTTTGTCGCATACCCGTGGGGGGGCAGCTGTTTTGTTGTACAGTAGGTGTTTAGATTTATGTCGTTAGAGTGATTGTACTACTACTTGTGGCGTCACGGCAAGATGCTTCAAGTGTTGGATAATGGTGCACCTACTCTAAAGCGGCATATACACTATTTTGACGATGTGCCGCGGTTAGGGAAGCTGTCGGACATAGCCATTGAGTGCAGCCCTGCAAATGCCTGATGCGTATATTTGTCGGATTAGTTCGAGGTGTGTGACTGCGACACATATACGGAGATCGCGCCGGGATTATGTTCCACCGGATGTATATATATACTATATATACGAAGTATATGTATATGCAAAAACGGATGTGTGTGGCTTGCTTTGGATGGTCTCAGGGTATAGGGGAACAGAGGCGTCCCAGTTCTCACTCAATCTTCTCTATGGAATTTGGATAGGATAATCGGTAAGAGGTCTCCCAGCTTTCACTCAATCCACTATATGAAATTTAAGGATCATATAATATTTGATGTTGCTCTCTCTTTCCACCGCCTTACGCCACCTTGGCTCTGCACCCACCGCTCTTCGTGGGTAAGGCGATGTGCCAAGCACCGGTGCACCTAGATGATGAAATATTGAGCTCCTCACTTGAGGAACTCAGAAAATAAGACACCACCTCTATTACGTAGGGCTTTGCACCTGAGTTCGGAGTAGGCCGCTTACACCTTCACGAATATCCTCCCTATATATGTATGTACAGCAGTACAGGACACCTAACCAGAAACAGGATATCTGGTCCTGGCTTGATTTATTCTTTGAGAGAGGGTGCTTTCGACAGTAATATCAAGATAACGCCTCCCGGATTAATTATTTTCCTCTCAATATCATCCCGGCTTTCTTATTAGCCTGTTTCTTAGTAGGTGTCCTGTCCTGTACAGTACAGGAAAATTAATCAGAAACAGGCTAATATGGAAGCCAGGCTGACATGTTCCAAAAAATAAGAAAGACGCGAGGCTGGGCCTCCGCTGCAAAATAAGAAAGGCCTATTACCCCCTGTGAGGAATCCCCGACGCCTTCGGAGAACCCTGCTGCCTGCCTCTGGTGGTCGCGAGTAACATATTTCAGGTTTTCAGCGACCATAGGTGTTTCGAGTTTGACCCGCTACAGCGTTACAGCAGTGTGTACTCGTAGATTTGTCATTTTTTAAATGGATTTTGTTTTTGGCCGTTTCATATTTTCCGATTTATTTCACCCCACAAAAACGTTCGTTGTGACGCGGACACCCGAAACAAGTGTACTGGGTGTATGTTTTCCAACATCTCCGCGGAGGAGAGAGAAGAGACGGGAAGAGCAGCCTGTAGGACTGCAGCAGACCCAGGACAGAGATTTTGCGGCCCTCATTTTGCCAATGATGGCGTTCACGGCCAGACTCAAATCGCTCTCCACATTGGGTGAATTGAGACACAAGGAGAGCCTTGAATGCGCAGCAGTTCGATGAGCTAATAGAACCGCGCGCGAAGGCGGTGTTTCTGCCGAAACGTTTTCCGTCCTTGACACGCTGTTGGGTCTACGATGTGACGGCTCCCTCAACGAACAGGAGTACAACAGCGAGCTTGGGGAGCTTCTTCGTTTAATTCGACCATTACGATCGGACGCGAGTGCTCGACAAGTAAGTGCATCCATGCAAAGGCCGCAGCCTTCGGCGAGTCTTACAGCGTCGAAAGTTGGCAGAACCCAAGCACGTGCGACTACTGCAACCGGTGGGTTGAAAAACCGTTCAAGGCCACCATCACAGGTGGTTCTGGCGTGAAGCCCACGGAGACGTCCATCCTTTTTGCTGACAGTCTGCACGGGCAGTAGACAGAAGAGTTATAGAAACAAACTCAGAGAGGAATGCAACACTCTGCTTTGGCTGCTGCCATCAGAGTACACGGATGAGGTGCAGCCGTTCGATGCAGGATACGGAAGGCTGGTCAATTTGGGTGCTGGGAAGGCTGTCGAGGCATGGTTGGAGAAGGATGACAACGTGGAAACGTGGGACACCAACAAGCTGTCTGCCTCCGACCGTGGGGTTTTGCTGGCACACTGGGTGGGTGAAGCCGTCGGAAAATTCGGTTCGTACCAGCTGCAATGTAGACGCCTGTTTGAAAAGACTGGGCTTGTGATGACAGCAGACGGCACCGACGATAACCTCATCAACCTCGAAGGCTTAGACGGGCCGTACACGTTCACTGGCGCCAATGCCGGCAAGGAACTCCCGGATGACGTGCAGCCGACTACTCCAGCGGACGAAGACCATCCCGAAGGGTCGAGCGACGAGGAAGGCGAGAACAAAACGGAGGATGACAACACCGGGCGACTTCGTGGATCGGACGTTGCTTGACGATGATTATGACCTCGGCGCTGATGAAACAACAACTGCTTCATGAATGCCCACCGGGTTATGCCTTTGTCCGCTCACCTCCTCCGGCCCTCGATGCATCACTCGTGAAGCAGAACATGATGCCTTGCCGGGTGCTAGGGGTTTCATCACTCGACTGGCACAGGTCCGGTAGCGCCAATAGTACGACTATGGGGTGTCAATCGAGCAAACCGGCACGACGCTCACTATGAGGCTTCCACTCGGGAAGTATATTGCTGTTGGCGAGGCCGCAGTATACGTTTTGTGGGTGCTACTGGGTGAGGCTATTTCGCTTTCAATAATTATTCAACGTGAGCTACTGGCGCCACCGCAGGAAGCGGGCAACAGCGATATCGACCGGGGCGGCCGCCCAGGGCGTTGCAAGGCGGACAATGATAACGAGGGGGGTAATGGCAGCGAGGAAAGGAGACAGGAATGTAGAGGGGGGGGGGGTACTTCATTATTCATGCATGGCAGTAGTCGTATGACCATAGACCCCCGCATCCCTACAATGCCGGGACGGAGCATGTCGGGTTTTTACCGACCAGGCAGACATTGCTAGCACCAAGCGCGAAGCGCCGTGAGGTGTTGGGCGAGTCCCATGAAGGGTGAGCTGCATCCTACTAAGAACCGCTTGTCAGGCGGACTTGCATATGGATGAACAGCTTCAATGAGTTAATTTAATGTCTGGTGTGGCTACTTCCTGAGACAGCAATGGGAGCACTATATATCTGCCTCATGGATGCCTTACCATATCACACTACGTGATACGATCATTCCCCTTGTGCGGAGCAAAGGTTCTCCACCCCGCACAAATGATCTAACTCGACGACCGGCCTGGGTAACCGCAAAAAAAAACAAGAAAAAAAGCGGTACCCTGGTTGTCTAGCTCACGCAGTGAGAGGCATGTTTTACAGCGTCGTCGCCAGGCGACGCCAACCCAACCCATAAAAATATAATGGTAGAGGGGGAGGGGGGTTTACAGCGAAAACAAGCGGTTTAGAAAAGGCCGGCAGCAGCAGTGGTAGTGAGTGGGAGGAAGGGGCAGGAGCGGATAGAGAGCGTCAGGGGAGTGACGACGAGGAAGGGAAAGAGGAATCGGGTGTGCGCGGTGTAGATGTCGACAGCGATGATGGTGGTTCCGTAGAGAGAAGCTTTCCAAAAGCGAGGAAGAGGGTGAAGGCGGGAAAGAGATTTCTGACCACTATACCGGAACTAATTATGCATCCAAGGAGAAGAGGCGAAAACGAAAACGGAAACGTTCTAACTCCGTTGCCGAGCACGTTTCCTCGGCGTCAATATCCCCAGTAAGAGTACACGCCGAAGAGTGCGAACGCCGAACGTGCGCATGCGCAATCGGTTAGGGGCGAGCGGTCAATGGCGGTATTAGCATGAGGTATACCAAATAAGAAAACAGCCCGATTTTCGATTTCTGCCTGGCAAAATAAGAAAGAGGCTCAATAAGAAAGAGGCTCATAAATTGACAAAAATAGGAAATCCAGGCTGAGCCCGTATTCCTGTTTCTTATTAGGTGTCCTGTACTGTATATGATTGGTTGCGTTGGGTTCTTCTTGTATCCAACAACGAAACTGCTACCACCGGTCGGATCCGAACCAAACGCTGCAATGAGCTAACTGACACAGGTTTTAGGCAAAAAATGTCCCTTTCGACGACAACAACTGCCACGACCCAATCCTACGCTGCTGCTACCGCTTTCAAGCAAAGATGTCAGGAGACGGCACTTTGACCCCTTGACTGACGGCAATTTGTCTTTTTTTATCCTTGACTGACGCCAAACGATTAGGTTTTAGTGTAGAACACTCGGATCCACACGCTTGACCGATGCCCGTTTTCCCTTGACTGACCGTCTCCTGACATATTTCCTTTCAAGCAGTATATTATTGTTTGTTGTGGATAATTTACACTTTCGGAAAAATTGATAACGTTTTTTGCAACAACTCGAACGTTAGCATTGATTGATAGTATTCTCGTACGGCTGATGTGCCGGGGATAACATCTCCATGCGTTGTGTTTCCCCCTGCCGATAATGTGTACGCAGCATAAGAGAGCTTCAACGTTGATCACTCATAACCACTCACTCAGAAAGAAGAAAGCACGGAAACAAAAGGAGCCCTACGTATGCACTATTAATACGTCTAGCTTCTCTCTGTCTGTATACGTATATTTACCTGCCTTCTTCTTACGTACTAAGAATACTCCATGGCTATCTCCATTTATTTACTCATAGCTTAGTAAGTATTGTTCTTTTTTCCCTTCTCCTCCTGTGAGACAAAAATAGCCGGCTGGAAATTTAAAGCGTTTCATTCAGTTTCATCGACAATACGTTATTTGAAATTTAAATTGCCTGTCAGTTGTGGTTCCTCGTTCCGCCTTACTTAGTGTGGGACAGCATTGCATTTTACTGCTACCTGTAGATGCATCGATCGGTGGAGTGTACTCGTATACATGATCAAGCAGCAGGGTGTCATTAGTTATTTGTGGCAGTACTACTTGAAAAGAAACACGCAGCCAACGCGGGAACTGTTTGTGTGGAGGCTTGACATATTGTCCGGATACAAATACGCGTAGTAAATGTTATACAGCTCAGTAGTTATATACATATTACAAAGCATTTTCATAAAAAATATAGCATTTCGAAATTTGCATTTTTCATTTTTTACTATTAACCCCTTAAGAACTGGTTCCACGTTTTTAAGGACAAAATACTTGGAATTAGTGTGGGATATTCTTTTCAGTTCTGAATGGGTTCATAATAATAATATATATATTGCATATATATATCAATACTAGAAAAATACGTACGGAAAACAAAACAATAATACATACGTAGTAACGACCAACGCACCAAGCATACCACGGCAACAACAAAAACGTCGGCGCACATCATTCGTAGTTTACATGATTCAAAGAGTTATTCGTGCTGTTTATGCACCTTAACCCTTTATGGACTGGTCCCACGCTATTTGCGCATTTAGGGACAAACTATTTATTACTTGGAATTAGCGTGGGTTGAATTTTTCAGTTATGAATGGATTAAAACGTACCAGAGGTACAAAACAAAATGAATGGGTCGAGAGTTTGTGATGCAACTGGCTGTATGCCCACTGCATTTGGCTTCGTCTTGCTACTGCTGGTACGCAGCCACTATTATCTATCAATACTATTAATACCAGTACACTACAAGTATGCCCGTGAACAATATAAATACTTATATTTGTATACGTACACAATACGAGTACGTATAACATACTTATTTTGTGGACGTTGGTTCGTTCAAAAATCGAATGACGTCGATTTCTGCCCTTTCCAGCCCATTCCCTTCGTTCGGCAACTGGCACCATTCATATTCCAGCACATCAATCAGGGCACCTCCAGGGGCTCGTAGCGCCCGTCTTTTCCTCTTCCTCTTTCATTTCACGAGTGCGTTGAAGTGTATAGGTACGAGTATACCAGTATGTTATGCATGGTATAGACGTTTCAAGCTTAGTCACGACGGGAACATCATCAATTTGCAGCAACAGCACCATTGACACCGCCACAACACGCCCGGCACGACGGAGACTTTTTTGGTGGTTATCTTAACAGCGGTGAGTGGTTATCATCATCATCAGCTGAACTGGCCACTTTCTCTGTCCTCAGCTAACCGAGCAACGCCCAAGATAGGTAGGTATAGGTACTACTGTAGATAAGTCATGAACAGGGTCGGGTGCCTCATGTCTGTGTTGGGGCTATAACTTTTTACCTGTATTATCGCATCACCCCAGCCCTATAACCCTGCCCAATCGATTGTCCTACTATAATGCGTACTGCTAAATACTTGGTCATGGTCTCCCTTGTCGCGGTGCAATGGTAGGGTAATGTGCCCACCTCTCTCTGCCACGGTGTGGTAGTTAACGTATGAGGCTATTACAGCAGTGCGGGACACCTAATAAGAAACACGCTATCATGAAAGCCAGACTGAGATTGGCAAGAAAAAAAAGAAATTCGGGAGTCGTTATCTTGAAATTGGTGCACAAAGCACCCTGTCGCAAATACGAAATCGAACCTGGACCAGATTTCATGTTTCTCGTCGGGTGTCCTGTACTGCTTTATGTACATACCATGTGGCACATCATCTTGAAAACTGCTGTGTATGCTGTTGTTGTGCTGTTGTGGGGAGTGAATATAATATTCGAGCTTTTGTTGGTTGTTCGCCGCCCTGATAAGAAGTGTCCGGAGTAGTAAGGACCGTTTTGTTATCGACACTACTAACCAAACGTGTCTTGCATTTCCAGGCATATTAATGTGTACTAAGAAGGATGTTGTCGTATTTTCCTGTGCCAAGAGAAGCCGTTTGCTATACTGGCACCCCACCAACACACAAACTTCGTATACAGCAAGGCATTTAGTATCAATGTACCAGGTACTATACACGTACAGCAGTACCGCACTCGGAGCACGTAGTCTATAATAGTACAGGACACCCCAGGCCGTCAAATAGGAAATACAAGAGTCGGCATCGTAAAATTCTCGTGTTGAAACTCAAACAAGAAATCCTGCCTGGGCCAGCTTTCCTGTTTCTTACTTGGTTTCCTGTACCTGTACTGCTGTACACCAGTCGCGGCTGGTACGTAGGGTTCCGCGGGTTTAGGAGGAAGGGTTCACGCAGGTAGTGAAGCCGCGCTGAATTACTTGCGCGCGTATATATATATATATATATATGTACTCCTGATTCTGGTATGGCTGTCGTACCTGGTACAGCCTGGTATGTGATATATCGAACACGGCAGTTAACCAGCAGTACAGAGTAGTACTGTACTGACTGTACACAAAACCCTGTGCTCGGTGGGGTTATAATCGTAGGGGAAAGTTCTTTTTTCAAAACTAAAATGCGAATATATATTATTAATATATTATTTTAATACTACTATTTCGAGTATATTATTAATGTAAATAGCTGTGATAACTGCTTCAGAATTATATGTTTCGCTGTGAATTAAATACTGGATTTCTTTGCGATTGCTGTACAATATTTATCGCGGATAATATACATATGTATGTTATGTATGCTCTCCTGCAGAAATCGTAGGCATTGTGTATCATTATTGTTGGAGAAGCAGAAGCTATCACGTGATAGTGAGATCGAAAGTCGAAAACACGTTAAATATTAATACAATAGGCGAGGGTGGTCGATTTTTTTTTTTTTTACATCTCACAGAATTTTTTGTTCGTTAGGGGGGGGGGTTACTAAAACCAAGTGAAAAAAATGAAAATAAGGATTATTTTTTTTCCATTTTCTTATTTTATGATGTTGTCACAACGGTTGCAACGGTTTTCTATTCCGACCTCTGGGGGTGTGGTGTGTCGTTTTCTCTTTTTTCTGGACGCCCCTGCAATAGGCCATAATATTTTACGTGCAGTACAGTACACCTGATAAGAAAACGAGCAATGATAAAGGGTGGCTGAGGTACTGCAGGAGAGAGTAGAAAACAAGAAATATGGGGGTCATTATACTGAATTTAGTGTAGAACGCGGCTCACATTTTGGGAAACGGTGTTACTAAGAACTTTGGAATAATCGCTTCACTAAAGCCTACAGATCTCATACCAGGTATCCTCAAGGTACTTCGGATGGCCTCACATGATTATTGTTCTACGGCTTGTTCAGGTTAGGTGCGTTTTATTACTGGGCCCATACTTATCTTACTGCTGCATGATGCTTGTTGTGCTGTACTTCGCATGACATTTTCCTACCTGGTATGTACGTACTACCACACACATACAAAACCATTTGGGCAGAAACGAAAACGCCAATCTATCAAAGAGTCATAGCGTCATAGCTACTGTTGATGCACCTGGGTAACTTCAACTTCAATGGCTTACGAACCTATTATCAATACTATAAAGTAAGAGCTGTGCGGTCCTGTGGTCTACGAAACAAAGTGACGTATTGTGTACGTTGTGGAGACTTCCAATGTGCCCCGTGAATATAATCCCCATCTGGATATTGCTATATTGGTGTGAACAGCAAACGGGCATTGCTTCTTTCCTGGCATGTTTTGCTCTTAGCAGCGCCAGTATTGTTATCGTAGGTACGTATTCATAGGTGTATGTGACACCTGTTTACTCCTCGATGGTACAATCGCAAAGCTTACGAGTTACAAAAGGACACAACATACGGTGTATGTCGATGGGCATTGCCACTATAATCTGATAGCGTAATACAGCTAGGATTTCCATATGCATAGAAGCTGTAATTTCGAAGTATACAAGGTACAGCAAGCAGTAACGGCCCTTTCATAAGAAACTTTAAATCGGGCTCAGGCTGACGTTTTCCTATTCTGGGCGCGCACTAAAGAACACGTTCTAACGTTGCACCATCTCATTTCGGTCCCCAGAAAGACGTGTTCCCCATGATTTTGTTTACTCGCGCACATTTGTTTTCCTGCACGCACGATGGCCTCTTAAATTATTCCGCGCACAGTATTAGGGTACCATCGCCCGTCCCCGTAGCGGTAAATACCTTTTACGCCTGGTCTGTCCTGGCCACGGGATGTCACTCCGATTGCGGGCCACACAAAGGAAGTCATCTTGTACTCTGACCGAGCTATTCTACTGCACAGGACTACATTATTAGTGGTCTGTTCGGCGCACGTTTGGCATGCAAGCCCAGCTACTAGGTGATGCGATCGGCGCCACCCTCTCGCTCAAGACGACACGCGTGCGCCTGGCCCTGGGTTTCAATTGGGCCTCTCGACGACTTCAGCACATCGCTGCCGACGTTCTCGTATTTTTGTCTATTTTGCCATCCTCATCTTCACAACGTCTCTCTGCCCCTTCCTGGCTCTCTTTGTCAGACCCACCGGCCTGAGCAGACCACTCCAGTAACGCACTATATCCCTGACCCGACGAGTCGTAATCGGTAACAACGACAGTTTCACACAGTTTCACAACGTGTGTGCTGCCGCCGCGGTCGACAAAAAATCTGTAGTTGTAGAGATGGCGGAGACGCGCTGGAGCCTGCCGCCCGATGGTCCCCATGAGCCATCAGATACCCAGCTGCTGCACAATTGGCCTCTTTACGAGTGCCGCGGTGAGTTAGGCAGGTGGTGAGCTCACGAAGACGTAGCCTATGGGGGTTTGGAAAGGGAGGGTCTCCACGCCTTCACCGAGGGCGTTGCCGACGTCCAGGGGCTGCTATTTCGTCGTTCACGCCGCGTTTCCTTGCGGAACATTTCCTCGCCAGAGTCAGCCTCCCCGTCGCTGGAACCCAGCGGGTGTTCCTCGTCGGCAGCGTCAGGCGAGGCCGGCAATGCATCCTGCAACGGCTTCGGCCTGCTGTCCGCGTCCATGAAGGAGAACCCCCCCTCCATATCCTCCAGGTAAATGAATTTGGTCATCGCTTCCGTCTGCGGTTATCGTCAGACCAGTCTTCTCGCACACGTTCCTGTGTGACACACGCCGCTCACCTCCACCTCGATCGTCTGAAAAACTTCAGCGACCGATTGAGTGATCAAAATTGTACGCGGGGATTCCGTGAGCGTATTGGACTCTCACAAGTCCACATGGATGGTCAGCGTCCACAAGGGATCGCCTTCCGCCCCGTTGAGTGAGTTCCCTCTGAGTGCCCATATTGTATTTCCCCGGGCTCGGTGATGAGGAAAAAAGGAACTCGTTTGTACTAAACACGAAGGGGCAAGTAAGAAAAACAATTGCAAGAAAGCGTGGGTATTATACGTAGACAAAGCACCAATAGCAGCTGATGTACTTCGATATATCGAGAACATTCTGGCTGTTCGCCTTCTTGTTAACACCCATGCGCGCGGTCCAAAACATACATGCTCTAATCTACAGTAGTTATTAAGAGGATCCAATTTTCAGGCAAAAGGTGCCCACTCTGACTGCTGGAGGACTCGCTGACCCCCACCGCTTGCGTGCAAACACCGATGATGATATGACAGGTTTAATACTCCGCGATAACACGAGATAAGACTCTGTAACCTTAATCCTTCAGGATGAGCGGACGACGGCAACGTTGCCAAACTACGGGAGGCGTTTCTGCTCTCCTCCACCTACAGTCTGCCCCCCGGAGGTGCGAGGTTCTCTCGTGGGGATACAACCGCGACACCCCTAGCGGGAAGAGGGACATCCTCGCGACGACGATGCTGTGTCTCCTGCTAATCGCCACAGCATTTGCCATAAACGGTTTCACGAGCGCCTTGGAACTAGTGAACGTCCAAACAGAGCTGTGCGACACTCAAGAGGCAAAGCTCGCGGACAATCGGGCGCGCATGCACAACGTCACGAACTACGAGGCGGCCTTCAATGCGACATCGTACAGGGTCAACCTCGCCAACGATGCCTTTGCGTCTGCGAACTACACGTACAACAGACTGCGTACGGCATTCACGTGGCCTGAGGCTTACCAGCTCTCCGAGGAGGAACGCCAGGTTCGTTTGGGTCAGAGGGTGCTTTCACGGTTGCTAGAGCACAGTGGAGGTGACTTGTGCTATGACAAGGTAGTTCAAATGCTTTGGCGGGCTCCTCACTTGAAGACATCCCTACTGTACTTCAACCTTAAATCAACGAAACACGCCAACAACATGATAAATCCTATGACCTTCGAGTAGGCATACAACTAACCCTATCGTAAAGCATGATGGACGGATTTTTTTAAGTATTAGCATTAATTCTTGAGTTCAGGAGTATACTAGAAATAGTAGTCAGTTAGCAACCCTTCGGCTGAAACGCGATGCAGTACCGCTATCGATATGTTGTACCATGTATCAGACGCATGTTAACACAAGCCTGTAATGCCTGACGAGGAGACTACGTTTTCTGAGAGTTGCGGGCGAAGCTATGTGTCCCACCTAAAACCTAACTTTGAGGAAATAATAATTTTTCGCCACAATAATTATTCCCATGGCCTCGGTGCAACGTATACAACCCATGTTGTCCGTACACACACGTTGTCGTTAAACGCAAGGGTACTCAAATGAAATTTGATATATGTGAAACGGATGCTGGTTGGAGCACAATCGTTGCTCCAATGGCTTTGGGGAGTCCTGGAATGCACATTGTTCCTAAGCACAAATGGATGCACACATGGTACTCCATCGGCCTTGGACAGGTCGTCAGTTAAGGAGCCCGACGGTCAGTATCAATGAAACTCTAGAAATGCTGGTGTGAAAATGTACACCGAACGCAGCGCGCGTTGTGAGGCGCAAGGTCGGCGTCAGAACGTCAATCTTCGTGCTTGCTGAGTTCTCGAACTTGTCACATGACGAAGCATCTCGAGCTCAAATTCGTTTTCACCGGGGGTGACAATGCACTATGCACATGACGTATGCTACGGTTGCCTGGATGCAGGTGCACAGTGTTTTTTTCATGATGGTGGTCACTTGACAACCTCTATACCTCGCCAATAAACGAACTCTGCACGAAAACAAATCTGCTCCACGATCAACAATCCCATGGCCTAAGTCTTCAATGAAAAATCCTTCAGGGCAAGAAAGAAAGTCAGACGATTTTGTGTTGAGGAGCCAGATATTTCATAAACCGCTTCAGCCAAAAAGTGCAAACTTTAGCGGAAACCCGTCAGATATAAAAAAAGTGTGTGCCCGTGCTGTAGCCTTGCACCCGGTACGATTCGATATTACACTCTATCACAAGCCCGTGCTATTTCCTTTGACCTGACACGGTTGACACGGTTATGAAACATCCAATCTCCAGGATTTGGAATCGCAGGCGACTTCGGGAGGCGACTTTTGCGAGCCCATTTGTGTGGATGGGGCGGTGGGGATTATCGTCGGAATATTCGGTGACCGTTGCAAGGAGGTGCCGTGCCCAGACGTCCGGTCAACCGAGCTCCTCGTGCAGTACGACGCGTCCCAGCAGGCGCTTGACTTGTTCGGCGTCCCCGTGACGGTCGACGCGAGTCTCTACGAGGCGGAGGTAGACACCGCGCTAAACCAGGCCACCAGCACTATCTCCGTCCTCGTGGAGAGGATCAACTTTGCCTCGTCGTGCTACGTGCTCTACCTGGCATTCCTGGTCGTTTTTCCGGCGCCTTTCGTGGTGTACAGGTACAGTCAAGTACTGGTAGGGGGTAACGCTTGCTGTGATAGGGTAAATGCCTCTTCGTATAAATGCTTGTGACTGGCGGGACTACTTAGCTGAAATGTAGCCACAACAAAGCATGCCTTGTCGCTGGAATATCAGTGGCGTTTCCAATTGTTTTTCAAATGTGCTTACAGTAGAGACCATGTCATTCTCCATTTTTCACGATATCGGGCTTCCGATGACCTCATAAAGCATAAAGTATAAAGTGCACGCCGACCATTACATGCATCTGCGCCTATCAAGTGATAGGCGCCAGTGGATTGCGGTCCCGCTTTGTTTGAGTTAGCTTAGTGGTATGTTTTCCACGGCATGTGTATTGCTACTGTGTAAGGGAATTTGAAAGGTTTGGGTCGTAGCAAGCCGCGTGCCGCTGTAGAGCTTTCACTTGTTCGGGAAATGACGTGTTCATTGAGGGGTTGAGGGAGAGGAGCTACCCAATGAACTGTAGTTGGATGCAACAGTGTGTGTTGAACAGCATGTTATGTGAGGCATCTTGCGCATGGCACCACGCTATGCATCGGAGTTAGGTTACAATTGCTACCCAAATGCGGTTGTGGTGCCAGGCATTGCGCTCCTATACTACAACCAAGTCAGGACTCTCAGAAAGGTCAGGTACGATCCCTACCGTACCACCCATCATTTACAGGGAAATTATTGATGGTGAACCAAGTATGGTGCCACGCAATTATAACTAGCTACGGATGCCTTCCTGTTGATGTTCGGTCTTGGCTAGCGAGCGTCACTTGCACCGAAGTCACCACGGCCTGACAGATCATCAACACCAGTCCAGCCCGAGCTGTGTAACCACAGCTTTGACCTAGACCTGTAAGCTCTTCATGGTTCTGATAACAGTCGTGGTCAGAATATGGGGCGAAGATATTTTCCAGACGACACAAAGGCAGCCATGACCATAAATAATGCAGCAATAACCGAGTCATTCTGTAACGATCGGAACGCTCCACAGGTGCCGGGACCCCCCGCTTGCACAATGTGGGTGTAAAATGGTCCGTGTCAGGGCATTACACAATGTAGTATGCCATTGTCCAATGGAGAGGTTGAGGCCTTGTGCGGCGTGCTACATTGCAACAAATATACCGCCGGTACCGGTATAACCTATCGAACTTGCCTTTGGAATATTGCTTACAGCAGCCTATGCATGAGAGACAAACTCAACGATCTATTAGTAATAGCCTGGATGACTGGAGTTTTCCAGACTGGCACTACAGGTACCGGAAACATGAACAATCGTGGGGGCGCCACTACTTGAAGACCTTGCAGAATGTAGCAACCCCTAAACGGTGTCTGAAACCACTTAATTCAGTACACACAATGCTGCGCGTTCTTGAACGTCTCCATATGGATGGTGTTACCGCCCTCGGTTTGTCAAGGGGGGCGTGTGCGTCCACCATTCTCGTGGAAAACTAATGTGTGCTCACCATTCTCGTGGATAACTACTATACGTATGCATACCGTGTCTTAGCATCATCGATCAATGCGCATTCCAACCAGTGCATCGCAGCCTCCGACGAGAGGTGAAACACGGGTGCAGAGATCACCATCTTTCCCGACACTTCCTCCCCTAACTCCAGCATGTTTTGCCTTTAACCTGTTGTCAAACCCTACACAGAGCTAACTGGAAGCACACCTTCTACAATATCCTGGCCAACGTCAATAAGCCGATGTGGATCGTCATCGTGGTGGTTGTCTGGTACGCCCAGGGAGCATTCAGGTCAATTCTCGACTCCAGTCTGTACAGGGTAACGTGGGCCAACTTTGTTCAGGACCCGTGCTGGGCAGACGCCTCATTCTTAGTTGAAACGGCGAGCACAATCAGCCAAACGTGCGTCAATATAACCTCGGCGCACAACCTGTTCAGTCAGGCCAGCAACAACTACCGCTACTACGAAGCAGGCAAGACACGTACTGGTACTGACCGTTGCACGGGATTGAAACATGCATGGACACATGCATCATGGATTACACGAAACGAGATACGTGTAGGGTGCCTGCTGGTTTAGAAAACCCGTGCTGTTTGTTTTCTATTTAGTACCGGAGTTGCCTTTGGCAGGAACGCGCTGCGCTTAGCCTGCCTCGCATGCAGCGATCAGAGCATGGTGTTGAGGAATTATCATTAAAAATAACCAGAATGCGCAGTACTAATATCGTGTACCACCACCAAGTAACCCAACAACGTCGATTACTATGAGCACTGCTACAACGTCTAAATATCGAACGTACCCCTGAAACATTATGTTCAGTAGTACCACTGCTACCATTACAGCGAACGGAAACACGGCTTGGTGCTTCCACTCCTTTAGTCAGCGTTCATGCTGTGAGCAAGTAGAGTCTCCCTTCAGCCTAGGAAGGCTACTACGTCACCCTTTCTAGCCAAAGGTATCATACACAGCAAATTACACACACGCCTATCATGCCCCTCTTTTGGTCCTCCACTGCCCTGCCTTGCATTGTATGTTTTTTGTGCGGGTCGGTTTTCTTGACACAACAACTACATAACGTGGTTACAACAGTGGAGAACACTTGGGAGGCGGCCGGCCCAGGGCGAGGCCCATTCTACGCCGAACCAGGTACGCAATCCGAGCCTATCACAATTGACGCGAGCCTGAATGCGGACAGAGTGTATTGGCCAAACAGTATTGACTGACGGAGCCCCCCAATTGAGACTGCGGCGGTACCCAAGGGTTCCCCTACATGGTTACGAACCGGTTTCAATGCAATATGTATTTTCCACTGGAAATCGCTAGAGTATATAATCTTGGCATAGTATGGAGAATGATGGTTAGCATACCGTGTTCCTCAAGTGAACAGGCTCAGCCAGTGTACCAGTAGGCGCTACTTTTACCGTACCTAGAGTATTTCTATACTGTCGGGGGAGGATATCCAGCATGGAACAAGTCATTGTTTCGACCCCCGCGGCAGCCTGAATCAGCCCAACGAGGAATAGCAAGAAAGGCCGCTGTAAGCGTTTCCGTCTTCGTTTCGTGATCGGAGCTACATTCCAGGGAAAAAAACTTATCACTGTTGTGGTGCGATACCTTCACCCTTATCATCATCATCACCACCACATTATTTAAATTCTAGCTGCGCGGTTTTAATGATCTATCCTCGCGGTTGGCCTCTACTGCCACCTATCTGTACTTGCTCCGCCTCACCCCGGAAATAATGTATCCACCGTAACGCTACACCTACCAGACGACGTGTTTGTGGACGAGTTTCCTGGGAACTGCTCCGCCTCTACGCTCCTGCACGAAATCCAACCCAGTGACGGAAACGTCGACTGGTTCCCGCTACTATTCTACAGCGGCGCCGCTGCTGCTCTTCTCCTTCAGTTCATGCTGGCGAACTGGTTCATCTCTTGGTTCACCCTGCTAAGGCCCCTCACCGTCTGCCGAGGGCGGATCATGCTCCCGTAAGTGCGCTGCCGATAGATGCTGCGATAGGGACCGACGGGGAAAGGACAAAGTCAGAGTGGTTGTTGTACTATTTCTCCTACAATGCTTCCTCTGGTAGGGGGTTGAAATAGTGGGTCATGCCCCGCCGGTAAGAACCCAAGCGACTAGTGTTCCACGAATATGTAGTACGGTAGTACGTACGCGGCTCTTTCATCAAAGAAGTGGGATGTTCCCAAATTATTCCGTGTTTTGGATGTTGCTGCCTTACACAATCGGTGCAGCTTCGAAATACCAAAATCTCAAATACCTATGCAGGCATATTACCAACGTTAGTGTGACCTTTTGTTAATCTCGCAATCTTGAACGGGGCGCAGGTTTGCCAGCGAAGAAGAGCACAATAATAGCCGCACGGGAAACGGAAACAGCAGCAGCAGCGCCAGATCGTCTGACCTCCAGGCGAACCTTTCGGACGTGCGCGATGACGTGCGAGGGTTCATTCGAATGAGCGCGGTGTTACCCCTGCTCATACACACGGTGCTGTTAGTGCTGATCCTGTTTAACCTTGCCGTCGCCAGGAGCGAAGAGGGCATGGACGAGAAAGTGCTCTGGTCGGCCTTTGGTTTCGCCGCGCTCATCGTGCTGACAGCGATGTTGTTGTATCGATCCTCTGATGAAACGACCGACGCGTTTGTCTCTGAAGGCCGCTCTACCGGTCCCCGCAACGGAGTTCCAGTGCGTCCACCGCGTGTGAAGATAGGTATTGCCGAAACCGGGACTAGTCATCACTAGTAGTCGTCACTAGTCTTGACTAGTCCTGACGGTTACTGCCGTAAGGGTATAATACTTTGTTCGAAGTGTTTCGGACTGCCTGTTTGATAATTGTAAAGGCTGGGCACTGTCTTACTCAATCAGTAGCAATTATACCGTCGTTAAAATATATCAGTATACAGGGTTGTGGCAGTACACTGCCTCTCCTCTCTTCTCGTTCCTCGTGAAACGCATTTGGTGGATGTACGAAAGATAGCAGCTACTGTCGAATATCCTGGCCGGATCAAGCAGTAGATTACTACAGACAGTAGATTAGTACTGCCAGTATTCCACTACTGCCAGTAGACTACTACGGCCAGTGTGTACTGTGCCTGCACCCAGCTCAAATCGTATTCGTAGCATTATCTAGGAGTGAGGAACTAGACGATGAGGCATGCCTTGTAGTTGGCATGCAGTTTATGTTTACTATCGTATATGTTCGTGGTATTACTAATGATTCCTAGGTTATAATCGGGGTTGTTGGTCAGATAACGTTTTTTTTCTTCTTAAATTACGTTTCAGGGTGAGGTTTGAAACCCCTCGCATCAAGTCTCGTGGAAGTGTAGTCGCTCCGATGTCGTACGCAGGGTTTGATAAAAGCCTTGACCGGGGTTGCCGAATGTGTAACGCGCCGTTAAAACAACGCACGCGTAAAGGTATTGGAAGTTCCACTTACGCCCAGGTATTATGTACGTAGATATATGCCCCTAATTCGCAGGTGGATTGCTTGCCTCGGATTTGTTTTTTGCATGTTGTGTTTTGTTGAATCAAGTCTTGACAATCGTCTTCTTGTTGTCTCCTACTGTGTGGGGGTTTGTCGTCGTCGACTGATTACCCTTCTTCTACGACCAATTGGGACGAGTTGATGAGGTTGTTTGGATGCTAACGATTTCGTGACATTTGTAACTTGTAAATGCTCTCTATATGTGTCGTATACTCACCCAAAGGCGTGCTTCCTGAGTACGAGGGGAATCTACAGTAGTCCGTAATGCATTCAAGCTATTAGTAGCGCCAACTTCGATAGAGCTATTATAATAGTAGAAAAATATTTTCCACATCCGACGTTCGTCTGGCTGACAGCGTTCCTCAACCATGTCAATCGAGGAACTACTGAAGATCCGAGAAATACCACTGGTCTTTGACAATACTTACCTTTACGAGCTGGTCCAGCCATAAAACAGATATTCATTCGATCAGACGGTTTGCACTCATGTTAGCGTATTTCAGCTCCTAATGTTGCACCGTGATTTCTGAGCCCGCAGCGCGTTTGCACATGCTGGGATTTTTGGGATTCGAGAATATTTCGTCCAGAAATGCTATGTCGAATAAATCCCGTCGTGTACGGGGATATCTCCATACTACAGTCCATACGAACCACCGAAAAAACTGCACGGCGGATGACGCTGATTCGCGGTGTGAACATTCCTTAAGGCATGGAGAAACGATCGATATCCTCCCCATCACCTAACTCGTTGTCTATCAAGAGATATAAGGTGCACATGATCCGCCATACAAAGTAAAGATATTACGATGAACGACCCAAAATCCTGATTTCCCAGCTGAATTTATCGATTTTTAGTCTGATGTTTTCAACACGTGATTCGCATCGCTCTCGTCGACACGCTACCTGGGGCTCCATTTTTGTCCGACTTTTTTTTTCCGGTACTCTTTTGCCAAAATGCCGACCCTGTTTGTTCTTAAAACGGCCATAATTTTGCCCATCTTCTACAAAACAAAATGAAGCCCCAGGCAATCGCTTCGTTATACTCATAGGAAGCCCCACACAAAATATCAGTTCGAAATTTGCAAAACTGAGTTGGGAAAACGCCGGCGAGTACCGCCTCGCGAATACAGCTGGACCAACTCGTATAAGCCTACAAAGGTCATGGGAGCGTTCAACCGATTGCACTCGTATTCATTGGTCAAAAACGGTGTTTGGGTGAGGCACATAGTGCTCACAACAATGAGGTGTTCCCCTACCTTGGCATGGCCACAAAGATTATCGTCCAGGCGACTCAATTAAAGTAGCAGTACCGCCGCTAGGACCAGGAGCAGAATGTACGAGGGTTGTTCGGGGGCGTGCTAGAAGAGGGGGTGCTTCTGCTGTACCACAGCTGAACAACTGTTGACTGTTTCACATTTCCATGTAGGACTGGTGGAGAGAGCATCACGATACCAACGTGTTGTCACTTCTGCGAGGTTGTCATGATTATTGGGGGTATTTGAGGACAGGCGACGACCAGACGCTGCTGGTCGGTTGTTCAAACGACTCATACAGATGATGGCAATACCACTGTAGTCATGCTCAGTGGACGTAAGGCTTACCCTGCCATGGTGCAACGTATGTCGGTTACGGTGTTCGTGCTGGTAGGACGCATCGTGGATGATAAGGCGTCCTACGACGGTGAGGGTTATAAATATAGCTTCTGCACGGAGATGACTATGCTGAACCAGCCGGAGACGTGCCACGAGAGAGGACGCCCTGACGCGATTGGTAAGCCATGGTGACATATGTAACGACAGTCGCAGCACGTAGACTGCACGCCACCCAACATTCGAATGTATTTCGAAAATGATTAAGCTAATGTAAAATCCAATAGGATATGCATGCCTAGCGAACAATGTAGTCAACAACCCACACGCATGCGTAGTGAACTAGTTCATAAAAGAGGCTCCTCAGTTTCAATAGTTTCAACGTTCAACGGCCGAGGAGCTCCGTCAGTAGTTTTCAACGAACGTTTCACGCCGATACTGGGTTTGCCCGTAGTCATCGAGTGCGCCGCGAATGACCAATAAGCTTTGCGATTGTATCGTCGTTGTAAAACAGGCACGATAAACAGGTGCTTGATGAAATGACCGTTACACATCATTTCCGGTATCAATCGTGACAGACCTATACTTTTAGACAACACGGAGTAGTTTAAAAAACAGCAGCACTATTTGTTTTTGTGTTTTTGTTTTTTTAATCTCTCACGTGACGACGTTTTGCCGTGCAATCCCAGCGTACAGCTAGACGGCACATAGACAGCGTGTCTGGCCACTGCTGCGGGTAGTACTGGCGAATGCCCCAGCCCATACATTCTTCGCGCGCCTCATCTTCATTGCGCGTTCCGAAATACCTTCAGTTCGCGGAGAAGCGTGTTTCATACCATTTCAGTGTAGATTGACCAGCCCCGGGCCACGAGGTCTTGCTTATCCGAGCTAAATCTCTAGAATTCATGACAAATTCGCAGCAAGGCTGTCTGTGGCCGATCAAGCTCGTGTTTTCGCTTCCACGGTAGGATGCGCACAGTCCACGGTCTCCGTGGGTTGCCGCGCCGCCGCGCGCTCTCTCTCGTGAGCTGGCGGTACTGACAGTTTGAACCTTCAGCGGAAAGGCTACCAAATCGTGCTTTAGGTGAGAAATGTGATTAAAATATCGTGATAGCAGCAGCCCAGAAGAGGCCAGAGTTGTTTTTCACATCGATCAAGTACTCGCAGCTCCAATCTTTTAGCAGCCTCGAGATTAGGCTGTTTATGACCGATCAAGCCCATTTCTTCGCTCACACTATGGGGATGTGTACGAGAGTACGCTTTCAAGGTTTGCTACATCCCTGAGACGCAAGCGCACTTGTGTGATCATCTTCGTGGCTACATCTCGGTCTGGTATAAACAAGTACCAAAATTAACGGCGCTCACGGGTCATATACCCCAATTAATAGTGGAATAATGTACAGCAATGGTTTCCTACAAGATATATACACCTTTCTTCTTGCTGTTGGTTCGACCAAACATATCTCGAGAATTGGTCGACGGCCTCGAAACAAGGCTGTTCGTGGCCGATTGAGCTCATGTGCTTCGCTCACACTATGGGATGGGTACATCCCACTTTGTAGGCGAGTTGCAGCCCCGCCATACGATCGCTCGTGGCCGAGAAGTGAACTGGCGAGGATGCCTCAATCGCTAAAGCCGAGGATTCGGTAGATTATTCGGAATTTTAGTCGCTTGTAGTTTCAAATTTGGTCGTGGCCAACATGTCGTCAGGTCGAAGTCGGTCTTGATGCAGGAGACGTATTACCTTGTGACCTCCCCTGTCCAATACTGTCTCCAACTAACACGCTAATATATCAAGAATAGCATCATTTGATGAAGAAAGTATTCGATCATATGATATGTGGTAGCAATATTTATCGTATGTGTTCATTTACACATACATGTAACGTACTCTATTACCTTACAGGAGCCACAGCACGATGTATCGTGATATCATGTCTCCGCGCATGCTTCTAATAAACAGTAAATATAGCATTTTAGGACGAGCTGTACCACAGCAAACAAAAACAAATTTGTGATCACGTCGCCAGTGATCTTCTCCTTCCCAGACGCCGTCAACAAACACGATAAACAGCCCTGCAGAACCGATACTGTTGTATACAGCGAACAAGTATCACTCTTCCTCGCGGAGCGTTAGCGAGTATTGCTGTGATGGCTGAGGGTGCATACTGTACTATGTAGTCAGAAAAAAAACGGCCTGTTTGGTTGGATATTTCGGTCATCCTCGCGAGAACACCGTTGACTATCTATGTATTTTGTCTACCAAAGCTGAGGGGCGACGACAACACGTGCGATTATGACCAAGGTTTGCGCGGGCACTCGTCTTCGCCTACGCGGTGATCGGTGCAGGTGTGTTATGAACAAAGCTGTACAATTTTTTCCGACCGGGTTGTAGATCGTTAAGGGCACGGGGGGTAGTATCCGCCGCCCGTCCTCGGGGTCTCCGGGTAACTCTACAGTAATCTCAATTAATAGCTGTCTTATCGGTTCATATTGACCAAGGCCGATTCCGATCAGAGGGCGACAATACCCCATACTGCCCTCCGTACACGTTTTACTCGTAGTGAGCCACCCTTCACCCCGTCCTCCCCGAGAGGTCCTCCGAGTAGTTGAACAAAGTCCGTCGAAATGTCTGGGTCCTCACTGAAGCGTACCAGCACGGTGTGTATCAAAGCAGTAGCCTAACAAAAAATTAAACGGAAGCGGTGACAGGCCACATCCTCCCCGTAGCCCCTAAGTGACGTCAAAATATTCCGAGTTATCACCGTCATCCATTGGCACACCAGCTCGCATGCCTTTCGTTGTGGAATTGGCGGAAGTATTGTAGTTTCTTTTTCCCATCTCTTTTGTTATATGTTCGCCCTTCTAACGTTTCTCCTTCCTAGTCCTCACTCAGATTCAGGGTCATAACGTAGGGTCTTCTCTCTCCCCCACTACGGTTCGTGTCTTGGGTTTTTATCGCGAGAAGACTTCGTCAGCCCTTCCTTTTCTTCGTCGAATCGCACCGAATTACGCCTACCCACGTGGCCAGAGGCTCTTAGCAGGTTATTCCGTTTAATTAGTCGTTTTGAATACTCAAATGAACTCAAAAGTTGTGATCTTCGAACTCAGGAAATCGACTCTAGCAGCATTCGAGGGTACCACAATTAATATTATATATAATACGTACCAGGTACACCTGGTATAGGCTATCGGGGCGACCTCGTTTTTTGCACTACAGCACGTATTCATACGAGTACCAGGTACGAGTTAAATACTCAGGTTTTATCTGGAGTTGTGAAACTACGTATAATATGATATGAAATTATGAAAGAAAGGAATTATGAAATTATGGAATTATGATATTATGACATTGTGGAAAAGTACTATCAAAAGATTCCAGCAATATTTGGTGGCGATATAGAGTCGGGACTACAGCAGTACACACTACTCGTACACGGGGCGAGTTCGCCTCTGGTCACTGGTAACACAGGCTAATGTGCCGTTGCTCGCCACAACGAGACTGACTCTAGGCGCACACGGTGAGTCGAGCGAACGCGGAGAGTGATTTTGGACACTGTTAGACTAACAAAGCTTTTGTGCCAAGAGATGGGCATGTACCGTGTAGATAATAGTATAGTGGCAGACAATCGATTAGTTGTGAAATTGTAAGAAGTAGTTACTGGCGATCCTCGACCGACAGCTATATTATAATAATAGAAAGAACGCTATTATTAGTTGTTTGGCGCAGAGAAAGGTCAGAGAGTGACTGTATCTTGTCGTACAGTAGGAGTTTACGATATACTGGAGCGAGTGTGTTCGTACATACTAAGTAGTATAACACACGTACATGGTGGTAGTAGAGTCACGAAAAGGGCATTTCGCTATTATCGCAGCTCCTTCTGTTCAGTGATTGGGTTCACTTTTGTTGTCGATCACCCTGCCCAATAAGATAAACATATATACAACAAACCTTAAACGGCCTTCTTCTATTTTCCTGTTGCTTCGACCTGGACCACTGCCTCTGGCGTACTATCCAACCCTCCCGCTAAATTCGGAAGCCCGCCACCTTCAGGCGCTGAACGAACGCTAGTCAATTAACAATCGGAAAGCCAGTGGTACACGTACAGTAGTAATTAGAACTCTATCCCACGGTGGAGATTCGTTTGTGTTTGCTACCTATTTTCTGGCCGGTGGGGACAAACTACCGGTTAGTACGATAATTTTACTTCCTCCGTACTTATTTCAGGGCTGGCCCATAGAAAAGTTGTCGGGGCTTTGTGAAGAAACCTCTTCGTGCTAATGTTTTAGGTACATGAGATGGGATTATATTCAGTACCTCGGGTTAGGAGCGCGGATAATTAGCCACCACTCCTATAAGGTGGTATTAATCGGAGTCATACTCACCACCATGTCAGATATATATGTGACCTCCTGTGACCTCCCTTGAGTTCCAAAGATGTCAGATTTTGTTCCCCTCAAAACCCGTAGTTCGCGCGATCGAAGTATGACAGCAGTATCCCACTCAGCTAGCAAATATGAGTTTCGATAAAATCCTCGATGTCACAGCTAGTTGTGGTTTTGTTTCAAATTTTCTAATATATAAATCAAACTGCGTACAGTCAACAGCGGGTGCGGTTCTGGTTAGAAAATCGTTCAAACACCCCGAACCTCCGTAAACGAATACCTGGTATATTACAAAATCCCTTGAACAAAACTTGCATGATATCCTGTTCCGTCTATAGATTTTAATCGCTAAAACATCACCAGCCGTATAATTGCACGCACGTGCTCGGCCGTTCGGATCTGCACGTAATTTCCCACCATATATACCCTTGCTCCCACCCGGACCTGATCCCACCCGGATCTGATCCCATTTGGCACCCTGCTCCCACCCACAAGGTGCTGACATATAATCAGCCCTTCGCAGGAGCCACCGAAACTACAATACAACAAACAAAAACAGGTATGATACTGCAACCAAACACACATCGTATATAATCAACCTCCAAAGACATTACGAAAGTAAAGGGGGAGTCTAAATTAGTCCAGAGACGGTTCGGCTGTTCAGTTAAACTATTATAACAAACAACAGTAGTCTAGTGCGTTCAGGATCGAACGTACCATATACCCTAAACCTAATCATTAAAAGAGTTGGCCTAAAAAGCCGTGGGCAATCCAAATATGCCATTTTCGGTTGTAGAGGGGGGCGGAGTCCCTTACAAAAAGGAGTGCGTGCGAATTGGATATATTTGGTTCAATATTCTTGGTAAACCACAACGATAATGACTACCAGGTATACTATACGCCCCGTATGTACGATACGTATACGCAACTCGAAACTCGAAACGAGATAATAGGAGTATGAAGTCAGAAAAAACTTAGAAAATAATCGTTGTTGTTGATTATGGTGTTGTTGTTGTTGATGTTGTTGTTGTTTATCACATTAACTCATCATCATTTTTTGGAAAGTATTGGATATTGTCCGTCGTCAGAGGAATTTTCACAGGACAGATTGCAGTTTCCGAGAGACACGCCTTGCCGGCAGACCGGAGAACAGTGTGCCGCCACAATAGCTCAAATGACGCCGGCATTTGACAGACAGGAGCACCATGTGCTTATGTTACCGAACTGGCCTTTCTTCCGTCGAATCGATCGGTGGGACAAAGTTTATTTCAGGACAGTTCAGTGTTTTTGTGATTATACGAAGGAAAAGAAAAGGATCTGGAAGTTTCCTGGAAAGCACGTGCCCTTCTCAGATGACAATCCCTGTAGAATTTTTCATGTTAGTTAGTGCATGCACTGCTGATATTGTTATATTGTACGTATCTGAGGAAGACTCGGAAACGAGCTTTTGAGAGTACACACCAACTGTTCGACTCACATCACTTCGATCGAACACGAGTTTTCGTGCAGCTCGAGCTACCAAGATACCTTCTAGTATGCACGTATGCCCCTATGCGCCAGTGCCAAATATAATATGCTACACAAAAATATCACACCAATCGGCAGCTGCTCACTTCAGGAAGTCAACCCGTCACAACAATATATTGAGCCAAAACGTGCAAGCCCTACCGCAGGAGGAGTCAGGTACACAGATTCGCCGCGAGCACCAACCCCTAACGCAGTGAAGGCCTACTGCATCACACCCTCTTCCGCGGTACGACGCGAAATGCACGACAATCCAGTAGCTATTCCATGCGGCATTCTTAGTACCTGACACATGTTGGAGCTTTATGCTTGAGCCAGCCTGTCCTGCACGTAGCTTTTATTTTTGTTTCAGATAGACCACGTACTTTACACCTAACCAACATATCCACGACAACGCCGAGTCCGCGAGTCACCGGGTACTTTTTGCCGCCCCCTGTTCGTTTGCAATACAGCAGTGGTAGTAATGACTATAGTTGTACACCAAAATGGATCTAAAGACCCCCGATCCCTTTTGTTCGTATTGGATACGGAGTAGGAAATTCCTGATTTTGATAACAGCGTGGGTTCGAGTTTCCTAACAACAAACCCCCACATCGCATTATTGTCAAGTGGCTACAAGACATGGGATGTAATGGAATCGAATGGAGATGCATGCTACGGTATAGGTTCACCCTGTTTTCCCATGAGGGTGATCACTTGAGAGATTCTAGACCTAACTCCAAAAACCACCTTTGGAGGAAAAGAAAGTGCCACCCGAGGAACAATCCCGCGGCCTAACTATACTTTGAATCCAAATTGCACCACAAGGAAGAATTCAAGACCTACCAAGTTGGGTTAAGGAGCTCGATCATCCAGAAGCGTTGCAGCCCAGAAGTACTACCTCTACCGAGCTACGGTACAGGTAACACATTTGGGCCAAACTGATGTGCTTCTGACTGGCGGATCATTGGAACACCATTTATACTTGTAGAATGGTTTGTTTGATACCTAGACCATGGCCTTGGTCGTCGAGTCGTACGTTCATTTCTGCCAAATGTTGCGTTTGGTTGCGGTGGGTAACCCCTTGCGTGTGGAGCCTCACGAAATTAAACTGATAGCCCTTGTTGGGTACCGTTTGGGTATCTCCCTTGAAACATGCGGCAGAGTTGTCCTGCGTGCTACGAGAAGGTTCTCGGTGCCTCTGCTATGGAGTGAACTAGAGACGCATGCTGCGATTGAGGTGCACACACCATGGTATTTCCTTCTGAGGGTAGTCACTTGATTAGAGTACAGGAGCTCGATACCCCACGAAAAAGTATTTTTTAGACCAAACCAAAAGTGCTACCCGACGAATAATCCCATGACCTAAGTATGTGTACTATGATACATTCTGCAACAAAAAAAAAGAAAACCTGACGACTTTCGTTTCAGGAGCCAAAACAAGCTACCTCTTTCGTCTCACTCGAGGCAGATGCATGCCAACCGTGGAAACATACGAGTACTCGGTAGGCCAACCATATTTACACAGGAAAGAGCCAGCCTGGAAAGAAGTTGAAAAAAAAAGTTTTGTCTGCCACGGACATCTTGCCCACAAGCGCTACAATAACAGCGACCAGCAGCCGTGAAATCAGACACCGTCTTAAATATGGTGCGCGAGAGGAGTGGCACTATTTATACTGTGCGCTGGAAACATTCATCGGCGGCAAGCCGACACGTTAGAATTGCTGGTAGCTTGGTGGCCGGTTGCTCTGGACATACAACAACAGCGAACAGCGTTATCGCGTAATCCGTCCCACGGTCTGCGGCGGGACGAGGGTTTGGCAGACCTTCAGCATCTAGCGGCCAGCCTGGCCGGTACCGATCGGCTGAGCTCATGGTACAACACCCTTCAACACGAATCCACCGTAGATGAAAGAAAATACCGAACCCTTCTCGCGATTGAAATGCAAAGCAGGTGCGATAAGCGGACGGGCGCCGAGAGCCTACATATCATTTACGACTGGGAGAGAGCAGGAACAAAAAGAGCAACAACAGTATATGGATGGAAGGAAAACAAAAAACATAGGAAACATACCTGTCGCTATGGTGCCTGAGCTTTCCCCATCGCCTGGCACATTACGCCCACTCCTGCTATGTATTAGGTGCACGAAACACTGTGAACAAGGCCCCTTCTTTTTGATCAGAAACTTTACGTTTCGTTAACTGAAACACGCCTCTGTAATTAAAAAAACTTAGTTTTATATTGACATTGCTTTCGTTTGTTTTTCAGGCTCGCGGCACGCCATTTGAACAAAATACAGAATTATGTTTTTGACTGGCGTCAAAACTATTTTTGGCATCGTCGCCTCTTTGATCCTCACCGCATCGAACGTCGCGTCAAAGAGGCTGGACGTGATCGACCTGCCGGATGGATTCGTGTCAGGCGGAATAACGAATGGCGAAGGGTGGACGGCCTACGTCGGGTCAGTAGCTGGTGAGAACATGCACGTAAATAAATATATATATATACTATTACAGCGGTAGCTCTGCCGTCTTTGTTTCGCGAATTTTCAAGAACAGTATCGTTGTCATGATCTCGTGTTGGCGTTCGTTCGTTAACGATAACCTAGATTACTGAGAGCCTCCTGCTTTAAACAACATGGTACTCTTTATGCGTAGTATATAGAGGCGGGAGAAGATCTGGCCCCCCTTAGCAGAGATTCATTATGAAGTACGGGGAAACGTGACACCGAGCGTTTCATGCATGTGAAGGACATTTGAGTTGTCCAAGCAATGTCGCGAATACCATGTGGATCACGTACGCCCACCCTCACCATATCCGCGTTGTCTCGCAAGGGATGCGTTGTCGATGGTAAAATGTCTACGGCAAGCAACCAATGAGTACGCCCCCCCCCCCCCTGGGAGTCACGTAGGAAATTTTCCTCGGGGGGAGGGGCTGGCTTTTCTTTCATTTTTTGCATATGTGCGGGGTATTTCCTGCATGCCAGATAATTGTGTCGACGTTCACTTCCCGTGATTGGTGCTCGTGTACATCGTTTGGCACTAACTTTCCTACTTTTTTATGGGTTAGGGAGAAGGGTGCGCATCTGCTGCTAGTTTCGACAGACGGCGATCGCCTACGCTACATGCTTTATATATACCTAAAATTCTCTAGGCTAGCCTTTCCTTGCAGTCTGTTTGTGTACAAGAGGACATATATTGTAAATGACGATACATTTGCTAACCCCCGACATGGATCTTAATTCCAGCAAAAACCCTTCGACATAATTTCTAGTGTGATCGCTAACATATCGCGTCAGGCAGAACCCTCCTCCTGTGTAATATATTTTGCAACCAGGAAGGCGTTGGTCGCGAGGCCAAGCCACAAGGACGCTGACCGCCGTAAGCATTGTACTCGTTGGACGAACAACCATCTAGACAATGTTGTTGAACAAGATTTGAAAAGTACCGGTCAATTCCAGGAGTTATACCCTACAAGTACATCGTGCTGGTTGTGCGGCTCCCGCTCGGCAAGAGGAACTGCACCCCACAGATCAAGAGTAGGCCTGCCCTGAAAGTTCTTGATAACGAGGTAGAAATCGATGATTGGTCCGAGGAATGAATCCTCTAGACGCCCGTCATTATACAAAGGTGCCCGCCATCACCTCAAGAATGGGCAATAGTTACTTTCATCATCACACTACTACAAACAAATTAAAATAGTCACGAACGTCGTTTCCGAACATGTTTGTATGTGCCGCATATACATTGATTTACGTACGATATACCGCAGACGGGTCCATCTGGAAGGGCGATCTCAGCACCGGCGAGGGAGAAGTCGTTCTCGCTGGCAGGATTCCGTACGATTATGACGTCTGCTGGGATCTGGGGCTAGGTCACTTCTTCTCTGGTGCTGGGTGTCTGGGCACTTCTGTAACTGGGCTGGACCACGACAGGCGCTCGGGCTATCTGTTCGTCGCCGGTGGATATACAGGTACTGCAGTAACGCTTACACGTCGAGTCGTCTAACGACGAGAATGTACGAAGCCGATCGCATCACCTCGTCCGCGAGAGCCGATCAACCCCGAAGTGCCTATAGTGTCAGAAAACGGTAACGGCATGATACAGCAGCACGGGACGCCTCTGTTCGACGGAAACGTTAACATACAACATATTTGAAGTATACAATTTTCGGGAGTGAATCTACAGACGGCGATGCCCTAAGTAATCAGCCCTTTCTCGAAAACGAAGCTTGTCGTGGGTCAGCTTTCCAGTTTCGTTTTGTATTGTATATATTTGTTCTATTCGACTGAAATAAACAATCATGTCACCTACAATATAGTTTGCACGCGACAAATTCGTGTATACACGAAAAATCCTACGTACCCGAAATGGACTCCGAGTGATAATCTTTGTGTGAATGATCTCGAGCCTCACCGTTATGTTCGTCATTTATGTTGGGGTCCCGTTCATGTCGCAACCTCTGTTCACCTCTGTTGACGATCGTTTCATGCCCGCCTGAGAACATTGTCCGCCATCATCCTCAACACATTGGGCGATACAGCAGCACGCACGATGTTTAACACCTCCTTGACAAACAGTTTTTCTAGACAACGCACGAAATATCTCAACTCCTCGTCTGGGCTCAATTTCGATAAATCATTCTCCAAAGCACGGTTGGTATTTCGACTCTCCCTGTTGCTGGAACGGCCGGGAGGGAAGGTTTAGTTGGTGGTGTGTTAGCTTTCGTGTTGTACCGTATGCCGTAGATTCCTGCAATTACCTCGAGGATTCCTGGGGGGGATCAACGTTTCGTTATCTCGCCCGATTGTTTAATCACCCTTCCGTAGTTTGGCCGAACTCGCGTGGTACCAAGTATATAGTCGACATGGTTGAACTGGAAGTGCTCGAACTAAACGCACCCCACCCGTACCGATGACTTCTTCGCCTTGGCCACCCTCGTGTGCACAGGCATCCGTGTCTACAACGACCAGTTCGACGTCATTGTGGAATACAACTTGCGCGAAATGAACGGAGGAACGGAAAGTTTCGTGAACGACGTAGTTGTAACCGAGACTGCGGCATACTTCACCGGTGCGCTGGAACAGATCATATACACAGTGAGTGGTCGCGCTGAATGTATTATAATTAATGTGTGGTCGATGTTGACACGCACTTTACTAGTAGGCGTGCACCGCCGCAACTATCGCTGACCTCCGATGCATTCAAAAGAGCGCTCTGATTAGTCGGAACAATGTGGTTCACAGCCGTTGCTTTTTAATTACAGTGGGCTTGACCTACTGTGGACCAGACCCGACAAAAAACACACCCCTGAACTTCATGACCATTACCACTACCTTTACTCTACTGCTACGTCTAACACCTCGACCCTAACCCTACCCCTGCCCCCAACTAACCCTGACAGTCTTGTAGCATATAATACATCTCCGAACCGTGTATTTGATATGTGAAACGTCGGTGAGTAGTCGGTGAATCCATTCAGAGGGGGGACTGCATTATTGGTATAAGCTTGTCAAGTAATCAGAGATGATTGATATAGGTTTACGTAAATGGTGTGATGGAAAATGGCTCATGTAATAATAATATTTTGGTGTAAGCTATTCTAAACGCTATGGTTTTAAGAGGACGCCTTCGTACACAGTTCGTACTTGCTGCGTGTGATGCGCATTCTCCTTGAAAACAACGAGTTCCGTCGACTACTGGGGATATATGCCTTACAAGGTGTATTACTTGAAAGATATTTCGCCCACCAGCCTACTTCAGTCAGCGCTGTCCACGGCATAAGACCTATGAAGGATGGTGATCTGCGGGAAAACGAAAAAAAGCCCCGTTGGTGATTCATGATTGGGGAGGCCCAGCGGGCACGCCTTTACTGCTTTTGTCTACATGAAATATATGCTATAACTTTGAATCGTACCGTGTGAGTCGCTGAATAGGCAGCGGCGAGAAGAACGTGGACGTGCACGGTCCATTGCCGCGTTTGCCACGGTGTCAGAGAATGGATAGAAGATGGCATCGGAAAATTTGACTGACTTCGTCACAGTCTGGTAACTCCATGCCGTCTCCCGTGTATTCAATAGTCAAAACAACTTTGACGGTTTTAGTTTGTTAGGCTGCTCATTTGCGAAGCTGTATGCTATTCAAGTATTGGTGACTCAAAACGGATTTGATAGTTACTGGGCGCTCAACCTCGGCCTATCGTAGGTATTAGTCCTGTACAACAGTAAAATATTGAGTGTATTCCAAGGATAGGACATGCCTTATTGGTTTAGGCCCGCCTTATTGGGCTGGCCTTCAGGTGTTTGAATAGGATAATCGTCCGTACCAACCATTGTTTTGCCAAGATAAGATAAAGGACGCCTATACAAGCTCACGTCGAAGAAATGACTGTATTGTTATGACTATTAGTCAGTATTTTCCCCCGATACCCATTCATTTATCCATTTGGTTTCTTACCATTTGTACTATACCGCGCTTCGCCGCAACCGCAGCCTCTGCGAGGGAAGTACTGCACTTGGTAGAACCCGAAGTAATTTCTGTCGTTTTATGATTAGCAATCAGTATTCCCCGATCCGAACAATCATGAGTTTCGTAATTACCTTCTGTTTTATACCACACTGCGCCGCACACACAGACTCGGCGATGGCAGTAGTGCACTTAGTAGAAGCCTAGCGCCGCGCTCTAACCGATATCGTACCAGTCGTACGAGTGTGTGTTCAAATAAAGCTATTGTGCGAGTTCGTTCAATTTTGTCTCTATTGTTTGGCAAACTCTCGTGGCTGTGGCTTGATACGACCGTTGGGATGACCCTAGGGTTGAAAAAGGGATCGGATCTAGGTGGGGTCATGCTCGGGTGGAGGTGTGCCAAGCGAGGCCTGATTTATTTGCACGCGTTTTTTTGTCCCGAGAGTATCACAATCAGGGCACGATCCCTGTCAAGTGGAGGGCCTACTGGACTTACCAGGTATCAGGTATGTAAATTCATCACTCGTGCGTATTTGTTACATTAGTGGGTTGTGTAGAAAAGCAACCACAGCAGCCGTGACTCTGCCGATGTAATATCCAGGTGAGACTCAACGGAGAGGACGGAGAACTCCTCGACGGGCCCGAGCAAGCTTTGGACACCATCATCTTGGAGGATGAAGTGTTCCCGTTCACCGGAGAAGGAATGACCGCCAGCGGTATCCAGGTGATTCTCGAGGCTAACATGTTCGGTTTTTGTGTTTGGTTTTTATGCAGGGTTTTGATATGTGTAGATAGCTGTAATATAACTAAAGCTATAGACGAAGAGCCAAGAAAGTGCTGAACCCATTTCGCACTGAAAGTGCAAGGCAAGAACCGTAGGGAGGAGGAGAGGAAATGAGCCCACTATGGTACCCCGGATCTGGGCGAAGACTATTGACAGGATGGAGAGTTACAGACGGTGCGAAGGTGCTCGGTGTGATAGAAAACGAAACACTTCGCACACACCTGGCACATTAAATATGAAAAACTGGCCACGACTATGTGGGAGCGTTTTCTTAGCCGAGCACATAACAGCGCTGTGCCATATGCAGTTGTTGGTTCATTGTAGTTTTCAACGTTTGTGACGCCATAAAATCTCAAACGAAGCAACGTGTATGTGTTATACCGATATAACCTCCTTGCTGACGAAGGTGAACCAGGATAGTTCTACATTTATGTTCCAGTACAACGTAAAGACACCTACAGAAAGAACGCCGAGCTGCGTAAATAATACCTCGTTTCAAAGTCCTTTCCTCTCCTGGTTGAAGGGATACGCAACAAGCTCTTCATACACGTAAATTACGATGTGGATGAAACAGCAGAGCCCAACCGAACGACGAGATGGCGGGGAAGGGGGAGACGTCGCGTGGAGAAACAGTTCGACAGGATCTCTTTCTGCTATTTGCTTCCCTACAAAGTGCACATGTTTGCAGGAAACCTGTAATTCTCTCCACAATTTTACACCCCTTGAAGCCCATTTCTCTTTCCAGTCAGGGGTACAACGCAGAAACGACACTCCACGTTGTTTGTCGAGTCGCAGACACGCGGGAAGCGGAGACGTTCGTACTCATGTGTTGCTTGCCATAGTCATTTGACCATTGACCAAGCAATTCTTTCACTGTGGGGCACCGTTCCAAATATTTATAGGGACACCTCCAACATTTGGATACATTGCGTTTGCACATATATTTCACGGAAGCCATTTGTTGATTGTATTCCCTCCCGTTTCGTCGGCGGTGACCATGGGGTATCTCGTATGATATCGATCGTCGTTTCGCTACTATATAGTGAACCAAACTTCTCCTTGTCACATTTGTCTATTTTCCTGATCTCCTCGTTTCACACATCCCGTTCTTCCGCGTACATTTCACCTTTTTCCGCTATGTTAGTCTCCATATTGCTTTACCACACTGGCATATATGTGCATCTAGTTGCGCCTCCTCCCGGCTACCGGTACCTCTCTTTCTTATATGTACCTGGGCGTTCCAGGTTGATTACACCAAGAAATCCTAGCTTCAGCGTTTTCACGTCGTAGATCATTGGGCCATGTATATACGTGCTAATTCCTATCGGGGGGTGGGGGAGCGGGCGTGCGCATTAGTTGGTTTCCGTAGTATTATAACCGGTTGATCACTCATCGCTTTCCACACTGAACACCGTCCCTACGCCGCACAGACGATTTTCCTGCTTGAGACTACTGTAGCCTTTCCGAGGGAAGTTATATTCAGCTTTGGTAGTTCGTTCGTTATCAAGTGTTGTAGTTAGTCATTGCTGGTACTTATCCATCCACGAACAAATATTGAAGTAAACCTTAACAGACTCATAAAACGGAAAATATTCAGAAATTGATGCCTACAGCATAAATCTCGAATTACTTGGATCTTCGATCTCTTGAGACTGTCGATGCCTTTTTATTGTTTGCTTTTGCCTCGACGGTTATCACAAAGAACAATAGGTTGCAGTGCATCGTTTGACTGGGAGGGAAATACATCTCTTACAACATTATAAAACCAAGTATATTATTGGTTATCATTCTCATCCGAAAGGAATATCTCAAGCAGGTAAATCGGTTGTTCCCTGATGCAGAGAAATCCCCAACATTCGGGCGCTCAATACCCTTATCATTGTTTTGCTTGTATGTTCCTTTTTCTGTTTCGCCTGATGTGGCCGCCAACTATTCCTTAGGACGACGATCGTTTTCTCACTTAAATATGATGTGCTAAACTTCTGCATGCCTCATCCGTCTACTTACAGGAGCTCTCTTGTCCTGCGAAATATCCAGATATTTTTCGTACATACAACATTCTCCCACAGTACTGCACGACTAATGCTATCTATTGATTTGTCACAAAGGCACGTATACAAACGTAATCACAGTCCCAGTAGAAGTCATTGGGACTCCCCCGTTGTCTCACGAGTCCAAATCATCTTGACGTGCTGAGACCCCATCGTACCAGAGGTAGTGATGACTCAACCCTCGCGACTCGCCAGTGTGCCAGAAGCTGAAATGATTAAGTCCTCGCGAGTCTCCAAGGTACCAGAAGCTGAAATGACTGAGTCCTTGCGAGTACCCAGAGTACGAAAAGTTGAAATGACCGGATCCTCACGAATCGAATACCATGCCAAACGATCAAACATAAACTAACTACTTCTTTTTGGTGTGGTTCGTTTTCACAACTATAGTAAAACTTCGAAAGAACGACAGAATACCAGCATGAGCCATGGGGGAGTCATTGACTCGCGAGTTCGAGTCAAAATTTAGCACTAAGTCCCTGTGAGTACCAGAAGTTGAAACGACTGCATCCTCGCTACTCTCCGGGTACCGAAGGCTGAAAAACATGAACCATCGCGAGTCCCTAGGTTCGTGGAAGCTAAAATGATTCAGTCTTCCCGGGTTCCTAATGCTCCGGAAGAAGAAATCACCGCGTCCTAGCGAGTCCCTAGGGTACCGAACTCTGAACCAAATGCGTCCTAGCGAGCCCCTGACGTATCTTAACCTGGAATGACTGGTACTCGGAGATACTGGTACCCTTACGAACTTTGCACATGTGATATGTGCATCTTTTTCCGCCGTCCGACTACGTAACGATTTTTGTTTTTAGTTCTAGCAGATCTAGAGCCCCGGAAGGGTACAACTATTTCAGCGGGTGTTTTTTTGGGGGGGGCGGGGTGCAATTGTACTGTATCATGATCAAGTGGACAGTTCTACAAACATGTCTATTTTAGGCAGAGAAACGTTTTTTTCCTGGTTTGGTTATCATGCCGAACTGAGGAAGAAGTGTACGTGGTTGGACGCTTCGTCCATTTTCCGTGCTCGCTTGAAACAAATTCCAATTACCTTGTGCACAACACAGAAGGGGTCGAGGGTATTTTCGACCTCGTGGTGTTTCGCAACGTGATGTTTAAGGCCGTCAGTATATTGTGGCCGACGTCACAAATCGTGTCTTGATTGGTGTTGTAAAGCGGCCCACTGCGGTACCTATACTTGCGCTATGGGTTGGACGGTAAAATACATGAATATATATACAAGAGGAGCTACGCCGCGGCGTGCTGATGCCAGATAATGCTCCGCGTGCGGCCACGATTGGCGATGTATATACCGTAAGTATGATAGTGCATCAGCCGTAGGTATGAAATTCGTTCCTACTTTCACCACAAGCAGCACCTCCAGACTGAGCCAAGTAGCTGAAACACTTTGTTTGACACCAATACATTCATGCTGCTGTACACCGTTTTTTATCACGTGTGAAATTGCAATTTCTCCAGGCCACCGAGGACGGCAAGATGCTTATCGTGGGCCACGAAACCCATGGCGGGCTGTTCACCGTCGACCCCGCCACGGGCGACGTTAAAGAAATTTCGCTGGATGGAGGGTTTGTGATGCCAGATGGAATGGTGAGAGACGTTCGCTTCTGATGATTTCATCTTTAGAAAATTACTATAGTAAAGTATACCCTTTCGTCGGGCGCCAGGTGTAGGTATGATATACAAAGCCTGGACGAGAACTGCGGTACCGTGTCCTCTCTAAAATGTAGGTGGCAAAAACAAAAGACAGTTCACGCAAAGCTCACGTCAAGCCCTTGAATTGCGGTTTGGGATACGATCGGTAATTTCGGCCCCTAACCTTGCAACCAGCACTGCTTCTTCCGACCACTGCGAATATGTAAACAGTAGTCAAAGTTTGTTTTTGCAAGAGGTTTTGCTATATGTTGACGTCTTTGCCAAGTTGGTTCATGCGCTAGAATCTGACATGGCCCAAGCTTCGCCAGTAAATTGCTTGCAACCTTAACAGTCTTTGATGCGCGCTGGAAAGAGATTTCCAGCTGAATGTCTCAGAATTGGTGCATAGACAGTTGTAATATCTTGGAGTTGTCGGTCGGGGTGTTTTTCGCTCTCATCCAATGTTTACGGGTGCACACTTCAATATCCGTGCAACCGTTCGTTTCACGGTGTTCGCTCCGCTGAGTTCAACTCAGTTATCGCTTACCAAATTGTTTGCGACTGCAATATTTTGGACCCCGTCGCAAATAGGTGCTGAGAAAAAACACTCTGTGGCTGCTCTACAACGGTAGATGGAGGGGCGTGCCAAGAATCACCGAGGTAACGAAGAGTTCATGGAGTTTGAGCGAACTCCAACGCGCGGAGATAGTGGGCACGAGGGAGGCCCCGCATCCAACGCAACGACCTTCACTAACCGTAACGATTGCGATATAGTATTCGCGGTTGTCCGACATTGTTCCCGTTCCGGATTATTTGAACTCTGCACCTACTGCATTAAGCGAACATTTGCCGAACTTTGTACGCGACAAACACGACCGCCACACTTGACCAAAGCCCACGCCCGCGCAAGCACCAGTTGCGAAGGGGAAATGTACCTTACCCGCTGCCCTCTCAGCACTAACTCGAACGTTTCGCGCTCTGACCCTAATATCCCAACTTTTTCGTACCCCAGATTTCTCTTTCGCGTGATCTAACCTGCGGTTTCGTGGCGCAGCGGAAGCTGAACAGCGACTTGTTCAACAACCCCACAAAAATGATGCGCAAGGGCAACTCGTTCTATGTGGTAAACACCAAGTTCGAGGACGCCAACCAGGGTCTGGCGACGACTCCCTACGAGATTGTCCGCGTGGACCGCGACGATGGACAATACGAATGCCCCGAAGAGGAGTAGTACGCAAGACAATGTTGTGCGCCGTACGTAACGATGCAGCCCCGGTAAACGACAACAGACATATGTGCGTTATAGTGGGTCTACAGTAGCGAACGCTCAAAGCTGTAACGGCGAACAACGAACCTGGTTCGATAACACACACTGGAACTGAATGGTTTTGCGTCTATGATCTCGTCCAGGATTCGTGAATAGGCGTGTGCACGACATGTATAGGGCGCCTTCTTTGTTGAATCATGTGACAAATATGACCACAGCTGCGAAGATTTGGTAGGCTCTGGTCAAACATGACCTAGCCGGGAAGGCTGCTGGCAGAAGCGCGAATTTGTATATTCTTTGCTTTCAATTACTCTATAGGGGTCCGTTTGAGGAATGAACCTCACTCAAGGCCGCGCTGGTGGTACACTGGTTAGCCTTAAATACTACTCGTGCTGATATTCAACGTTCTATTTTCCGTATGGAGTCTTCGGGTGGGCCTTGCTTCCGTCGGTCGACCAGACTAGCCGCGATGGGCTTGGATATCGTGAACCAGGTTATCGCCCTGAACCTGATCGGGACTTCGGAAGGAACACCAGACAAAGACGAGTTCAACGAAAGCGGTGTCACGTCAAATCGTGCCGGATTTGATGGTTCAACCCTCTTCGTGATGTACCTACTGCCTATGGATGTTGTTCATCATTTAGCACTTTTTGAATATCGCAACGTCAGCTTTAGACTGCCTGAATAACGCTCCCCATATAAAAAGGCTCCAAAAATCCGTTGTTACCTGCTGCTCGACGTTTAGATGTGTACGCGCAGTTGTCACGGGCACGCGTGGTGGTGGCTCAAGACATGCCGTATCACATAACATACATATCTTGCATAATTCCTAGGTTGCTTAAGCTGACTCGATTCCGCAGCAAATAGAGACCTTGGCAACCTTCGTGACGAAACCTTTGTGCAAACCTGTGCAATTCTGACAATAATGACAAGGTGTTTTTCACAAATTCCCACGATCGCCGAGGTTGCAGGATGTATCCTAGAATGAGATTGTACAAACTGTTCAGAAATATAGACCTTGGCAACGTTCGTGTCGAACACGTTGTGCAACCTGTGCAATTCCGACAAGGTTGACAACCTCACAACAAAAGACTTTGCACAACTTTAATGCTCAACGAGCTTGGAATGCGTACCCTAGAATGATGTTGCACAACGTTCTGTAAACGATGGACCCTGGCAATCTACGTGTCGAACCCGTTGTGCGACCTATGTAACTCTGGCAAGATTCACAACCTAACACCAACTAGACGTTGCACAAACTTCAACGATCGTGGAGGTTGGAATATGTACCCTGGGATGAGGTTACACAATAATTTAGAGGACCTTGTGGGACTTTGTGCAAGGGATGGCTTCGGCCACCAGTCGACAGATGGCTAACTTGTATAACACATGCAGAAACGCATACAGTAGAAAAGCATGATGTTTTATATCTGCTTGTTTTGTGTAACCCCCCGGGTATCGTAGCAGAATGAATCAACCCTCAGTAACGCACGTTGAATGTTTTCCCCACGACAACTAGCATCGTTGTTGTGTGCATTTTTGGAAGTATGGCATGTAACGCAGAAGCAACGAGTATATTTGCAGACTTGAATTTCGAAATTCAATTCAAATTCGATGTGTTAACGCATTGAGGGGTCGTGTTGGGGATGACACATATTATAACACAGTAATCAGTCGCTGCTGGATAACACAGGGTTGTCTGCTACAACGTAGCTCGTGCTACATCAGTAGGCATTACCCATCTAGGAGTAAGTCATTTGTTCCGTATGACGGTTTTCATGTCATAACATTATCAGTATGTAACAACTGGCTTATGCTCTTGTGTGCACTCGTACATATACGAAGTACTCCCTGGTATCATAAAGCAAATCTACAGTACTCATATCGTAGACAAAAAGCAGCATGACAGCACAAGCGTAGCTACTCGTAAGACAGTACAGTACGTCAAGTACACACAGGTACACATCAGTGGTTGTGTAGCAGCCTAAGCTCTGTCATGAGTATCATAGAAGTATCATACGTATGTACGCGGCGGATATATAAACGAGACTGTCATGATTCGATCGAATACTGTACCCTGACAGGCTGGTAGCAGTCTCGAAGACTTATCCCAAGGTGATGGCTTGATATCTTAATTGGGGCACGTATCCTGTCTTGTTTTGGGATCGAGCTACGAGTCACATTCAACACCCGCCCACATTCTCACTCCTTTTCAGCTCACTTCTACAACATGCTTGCAACGAACTTGTCTGCTGGGCATAACCATCTAAGGCCTGGAGTCACCTTGATCTTCTTCTCTTCTTTCAGTTGAAGATTCTCGTGCAAGCTCACCTTACAGTGGGCCTCTCAATGGTCGTGCATGCTCACGTCACAGTGGGCCCCTCAACGGTAGACTGCGTGTTGACCGGTCGTCGGCAATCGAACCTACAGAGTACACACCAGCTACGAGCTGGTACACATGCTGAACCGTTATACCTGACATATTTAGTGCGGGAACCCGCCTTCGGAAAGCTTTTCCCGCGGAAACCACTGTAGCCACCCGGAAAAATCACGTTATCTCTCGTACGGGAAACGGCCATGACGTAAATGCTGCCAGCGGGAACCGGCTACAACGAGAAATATTGCCGCGGGAAGTAGCCACCATGTCAATTTACGACTTTGTTTGCCCAACAAGACTTCATTAATTGACACACCATCCAATCATCCAATGCTCTACATCAGGAGAACCGCCAGCGTTTCGCCGAGGGCCAGCTTCCAACATGCGGCGCGCTCGTCATGGCGGCGGCATGAAGACTGGGCACCGGTGTATCGAAACAAAGGAAAAAACTCGACCGCAAGCAACTTCCAGCAGGGAGATCACCTTTTGTAATCACTACACGTCAACCCCTTTAGCCTCAAGCCCCTACCACACATCATATATACGAGCGTGGGTGGTGTCACGGTCATCTACATACCCAATATCATGTTTCGGAGCAAATCCTGTGATGGGGTCATGGTATCATTGTTCAAGAATCGGAGATGATGCCTTTGCTGTTGCTGAATGGTCAAATAATACTTCGACCTTGGCCTCTTCTGTACTTCGTTGTGCTGTGGGAGAGTTTGGCGGTAACCCGCTTGAGGGTCGGTCGATCCCAGTTCTCACGCTGTCCAGGATATGATTGGGACTGATAATGTTTGTGCACGTTGCTTGTTTGAATATGAAGGACACACCTAACATTGGGTCGTAGATAGTACCTTTGCGATCCAGAAATGGCAGTTGTAACCCATATATGTTTTCATGGCAATCGAGTGTATCGGTCGTTGGAAATCCTAACGTTTATCTCTGGCCGGTTATTCCGCGACATCGGTTACTTATATGAGCTCTATTGCTGAGGTTTCAGCCCCAAACAACGGCATTCGAAATATGTTAACAGACGCCAGCATTATCGTATTATTTATGTGTCACGAGGAGGAGAGCGTTGCTAAGTTGAGGCTCTATCATCTCGCCCACACAATCAAGAATATACCCGTGTGTTTTCGCATGGGCCAACGAGATCAGCACCTTCATGTGGACGTTGCTGTGACACCTCGACTTGCAGGGTATTCTACGACGTTTCGGCCACAACGCCCAGGTTTATGCTGGGGGGGAAGCTCCGGTCGCTCTTGTTCTGGGTTCATGGTCCCCGCTGACACAGAACCATAACTCGGTGTCATTAACCCCTACCAGTTCGCGGAAACCCGCGGTTGGCTGCTGAGGTGGTGTAGCTATCCTGGTGAGCGCACCACCACCGTATACAAGGAAGAAGCATTGCAATACAATACTACAATGGGGAACACAATCGGAACCCCGTTTCGAATAATTCCGCTGCAATACCTCTGCCCCGCTCGACTGACACACGTTGTCAACTGTAAAGCCCTTGCGATGGTGCCTGCCCTTATAGTTTACCTTTTCACTTGATACCTTTAGTAATCGGTGGGATGGCCGAAATAAACCTGTGTGTATACCGCTCAGTAGGCCGGCACACGTTTGTATTGGCCCACACACACACTTGGGTCAGAAATGAAACTGCAAGTAGCTATGGAGAGGCTCCTGTCCCCCAAAACAACTACAATGACGTCACCATTCGCTATCGTCCCTGTCTTAGTATACCGTCGCTTCGTTCGCTTTAGCCAGCGCTAGACGCTTGCCAAATACCTTGCCATCATCCCTTACATGAAACACAAGCGCAACCAACATCCGTGCGAACCCCGGCTGTACCTCCATCAAAATTGGTCCCGTCTTCACAACGCTTCTGTGTGTAGTCGATCGGCAGAACAGTGATATATTTCGGCATTGAAGGCCGAACGAAGACCAACTCATCCATTCAGACGCGTAGATGCACCCCACCGCTAACACGCCACCTGTATGTACCATCAATGGTTCGGATAGGGTTGGAATTCTTCCCTATCCTAACGCTGGGTCATCGACCTACGTATGTCCTTGCGCAACGAAGCAACGCTCTGCACGTCTATCAATACGCTGCCCCGCTGGCAAAACCGTAAATACAGAAAGTTCAGTTGTTCAGAAGTTACGGACTCTCGACCCGACACTCCATATATTTGGGAATTTAATCCAACCGATCACCCTGCACACCTACCAGGTACACTGGCTGTGTACTCCGCGAATGCTACAAGGAGCGTCGTCGGACAGGGTAAATGCCGCTTGCCCTGTGTCGAAACCACCCCAATCACGAGCCATAAACACACTTTGAACCAATACCGCGACGATCATAACCACGTTCGCAGTGATAAGCACCCCGCCGAGTACTGAAAATGTACCCGACTCGTCGGGGGAACCATCCGCTCGTATCAGGAGAGCTAAAAACATGCTAGACAATATCACGCCGTTACCCCAGCGGTAGAGGCCCATATCCTTGCTGTGTTCAAATGGAGACAACGACTCAGAAACGAACAAGAACACCAACGCGAGCGACAGAACAATAGCGATCTGATTAACGCTGTTAGGAATAAAAAATACCGAAGCCGCGGAAAGAGTTATCCGGCGGAAGCACTCCACTACTTCGTAATAGTATCGTGACGGCCTGTACGTGCCCCAAATGCTGTCGAAAGGCTTTAGGTGTGACATCGTTTGCCGATCAGCCATCTTAAGGAGCGTACGGTTACGCGCAAGCCACACTATGAATACCGAAGGAATGCCTAAAGGGTACATCACAGCCATCAAGCTAGCGTACATAATGTAGGCTTTGTGTTTAGGGGTCCAGCACGTGAGGCTGTAATCAGCCTGAAGGTAGTAGACTCCATCATCAAGGAGATCACAGTTGAACGTCTGGAAAATAGCGGAAGAGACCGAGGAGTAGACAAAAAAAACAACACACAACGCTGCCGATACATATCGACCATGCAGAACGAGCATTTGAAGATTGGTGTTTCTGCCGTTTTTCTGGACGACGTAATACGCCACGCCCAGCGTCAAGAGCACCACCAGTGGTGCGATCGTGGTGAATAAAAGACGACCAAAAAAGTCCGGTGAAAAAATGCACGAGAACCACACAAGGATCCCGAGGTCAAAGGTTGCGAAGCCGAGGTAGGAGACGAACGTCTCGTACTGTCTTGGATATACCGCCTCGGCTATCGACGAGAACTGTATGAAACCGACGGGCCAGGAGCACAGACAAAGCGAAATGGCGGAACGTAGCGGATGCCGGGAAAAACACAAAAAAACGCGCGGGCTGTTTAATTGAAGTATGTGTCCCACCAAAGTAGTTGAAAGCATGCATATATATTGAACTTGTAGGGGTAGACTCGGAACTCAACCACTACAACACTGTATATTACAATGTATAGTACGCCTAGTTGCCCTCTTTGCCAAAGAACGGTAGCTCATTAGCTCAAATAGCTGTTAAACAGTAGTCACATAGCAAACCTCAGTTTCGATTTGCCTCATGCAGTAACCACATTGCATTCGGTTTCGTCCATATGTTTCAACATACGAATGTTTAAAGTCAGACAAAGTACGGTATTCATTCGGAACTATAGGTAAGCATGAACCTAACTCGGCAATAATTTGAGATGCGTTCCAGAGAAGTTGGTTTTATCCGCTAACGAGAATACTCCGGATAACCACTTTTCTACGGCTGTCTGCGCGGCAACGATGATTGTTATGGCTGTGGTCAGTTCGGTTGTGCATACAGGAAGACGGGTACATTCGCCATCGATAACCAGTGTGTGCTCTGCTCCTTTTCCTGTGGGAATGAAGGCAAATATGCTATCTTGTAGGATGTAGTAGACGCTCCAGAAACATGCTACAGTATGGATGTCACCTATGCTTTGCTGGGGATCCTTGATTGAGGAGCCATATATATCACTTAACAACCGACTATCTAACCTAAAATTTGGAAGCTTCAGTACGAGACACGATGCTACGTATTCGTAGTCAAACAAGATGTATCTAAGTCGTCGGAATACAAATGCGCTAGTTAGTTCATTGGCGGATCACAGAAGATCCTACCTCAAACCAGACCCCCGGACATGGTCCACGTGGAATTTCAATCTTGACATGACAGATCACACTTCTTCCACATAAAATATGTATCGTACAACACTGACAAAACATTGTTGTTGTTGGTGATAAAATACATTGTGTGGTCTCGCATGAAAGTGAATCAAGGAGTACACCGTTCGCCTTGGAAAAGTAAACCAGATACCGATGCTACGTTCAAGCGCAAACACTTGCTCATACCTCATAGATGACTTGCTACACAACCACGACGATTTTAATGGCCGATAACGGGAGCCACTTCAGCATCGACCACTGGCGCGACGAACATGTAAACCTTGCGAAACCTCGTGATATATGGTTTTCGCGTACCGTATTGGGGACGGCAACCGCCCCCCAGCTCCGCAGCCGTGAGGTTACCAAGAGGAGAGCAACCACGGCCACTGTTAACATGAGCGCTATTGCGGATCCCCTGCCCGTATTGGAGCATTTCTTGCAGCTGTACGCAAATCCAGGCGAGAAACCTTCCTTACAGATGGCACAGTCTGCATGGAGGTAGGGAGTGGGGCGAAGGATTGCCAAGAAGCAGTTGCGTTACTTGACGTACTGCACCAACTTTTGACATCGAAGCCTCTACCCCTTCAGTTTCAAATTACGAAGATGGAGTCTTCTGCCAATATTCCCGGCGCTGTCAGATGGCACTATTAATGGAAGAAATCATTGACTAGACGGTATAGCCGGTTAAAAACGAATATGTCGAATCCGCCACATGCTTGGGCGTAGTCATATGAAACTGCAAGTAGAGTTGTTGTAGGCGTGGAAATTAGTATGAAGTCCGTGAAAGGTGTCAAACAAGCACCTCCATCTGCTCAACGATGGGCATTTAGTGTGCTGCGCATTCTGCCGTAAGATACATATTTGGGTACCCTTTCTTCTAAGGGCTGTTATTTAGTTTGTGGTGAGCGATCATGATGGCTACATGGCTCGGTGCGCTTTATCGAGATACCGTTTATTTATGCCAGCTGCATAGCTCCCATCCTAACGAAACGAGGTGAATAAAATGTCAATACCGCAACCTAAGACAAAGCCGTCCAACCCGGCGTTACAGGTATTGTGTACTCACATGGTCCCTTGTAGCCGTCGGCACAGTACTTTCCAGGATCGTCACCTCCCACGCACGCTTCTGACCTGTAGCACTCGATGATGACCCTACTCTCGTCGGAGGTGCGGTAGTATCCTTCTCTGAGTGTTAAGCTTGCGACAGTTGTGCCACTCGATACTTCGACGGTTCCCCGGGGCAGATCTTCACAGGTAGGGGTCGTACGTTCATCGCTGAGTTCTACACTCTTCGGGATCTTGTTTGAAACCGTCGAGCATCCTCTACACACCGTCTCAAAACGAGATACATTCTGTTAAGTTGCCAAGCACGAACATATTACACAGGACCGTAGCAGATGTGAATCAGAGTGTGGCGCTATGGGAAGGATACCGTGCTGGCAGGGCATAATACAGTTTAATTGTCAAATTCGTGCTTGGACCATACACAAGCGGCATGTTCCAATGATGTTACCCTGGTATACGTTGTACAATACTCGGTTATTCTTGCACAAACGAAAACCCCTTGCCTGTTCTTTTGTCACTGTGATCAACTATATACATATAATATACAGACAATGCTGTACGTCACACGCCGATGGGTAATACTTTACGTCAGACGACGATAGGCAAGGCAATCGGGATTGTTTAGGTGCGGCTTTTCCTCGCGGTCTTTGTGCAGTTTGATGCGCACCGAGCCCGACCATAGGATTCCCGATTTCTGACAACCGCGTTTCCGAATTTCAGAAGAGAGCACCGAACCGCTCCACAAGTTTCACGATTGCTTAAACTCGCATCGAACCGCACCGTAGGAATGCAGTCGAACTAAACCCGCACCGTATGCATGGAGGTATGGTTCCAAACATCGTTATATCGGTGTTTTAACGGTGCCGTTAAAATTAAAAACTGCAAACAAATCTCGTTTCTGGCGGCCGTGCAACCGTGTTGTACTGTCACGGTTTCGCAGTTCATGACCCCTTTCTATGCCCTTTGGTCTCAAACGTGCTACCGCTAAACTCATTGCTTAAAACACAAGGTGTATCATACACGTCTGTCGCATAAATACTATATATCCTAATTATATGATACGCTTCGGTAGTCTTGGTGGTGACGTCGTTAGGGATATTTACCACTATTTCGGTTTCCGTATGTCTCGCGGGAGACCGTGTCTACCGTGCACCACCCGACCCCGATCGGCACCTCACCCGCGCACGGGGCATCCCACGCGTCAGTCCTGGGAAACTCCACCGACCGAACGGGCCCCGATTCCGAATTCGGCGACCGGGGGGCGGGGGAAGACGGCCTCCCTGGGACGCTTCGCTCCGTTTTCTGGAACAGGGTGGACCCGTGGGAAGGGAGGGGTTCGCAGCGCATTCGGAGGGCTTTCCCGCCCGAGGTCTAGCCCCTACATGGAAATCAAGTTAAAATATCCACATACATTTCTAGATATTTTTTTCAACACTAAAATCAAGCTATCGTTTTTCAAAGAGTCCAAAAAAAGTGCAAACCAAATGGATCTCCAGAACTTCGGTCAGAATCGAAGCCGCCCCAAAACTTGGCGAGATAGCCGTTTTTGCACTAATTCCAACATAAAAAGCTGAGACGTTCAAAACCTGGAGAGCATAAAAAACGAAAAAGGGCCACTGATGTAGAAACGTGCTAGACAAGGACTCCGCATTGCTGCCGGCGTTTGATTTTATCCGTTCCACGTACGTACTACTATTTATGGACCTCTGCTGCTGATGCTGGTGTAGATGGGTTATACTATTACAGTACTACTGCTACTACTACTACTGCTGCTGTACGTACTGTGCTGCTGTATACTGGTTTCACACTGCTGTTGTGTAGGGTGGGTGGGTGGGTGGGTGGTGTGGGTGGGTGGGTGGGTGGGTGTGGGTTCGTCGGTTGGTACGTGGTTAACTGCGTTCGGACATGTTCGTGGTGGCCGGCCCAATAATTTGATTTTGTGTGTTGTTTGTATGCTACAAGAGGGCCAATCGGGGATGCCGGCACATAGTGTGTAAATTTGCATGGTCAGTGCATTGCGTTATAGAGTGTTGATCGTGGCCCAGTTACTATTTGGTATTTGGGTTTTGTCCGATATACCGGCCCCGCCCTGGCATAGTGCGGGGTATCACTAGTCGGTACCTGGTATGTAATACGAAAGGCGCGTCGCGTAATGGGCGATTTAGCCCGCTACGCTCGCTCATCACGGACACAACATTGTCTGAAACAAATTAACAGATGACAAAGAAAATGAGAAGGAAACAGGCGACCTGCAATACCAAGAGCCCCACGCTCCAGGATAACAAAGGTATATGTCCGAAAGAGAAAGCACGGCACCACGGCACATTGCTAGGCGCGGCGCTGCCTTCTGGCTGTGATTTGTGCCGTGTTCGTGACTTTGTGTGTGGTACTTCGTATTTTGAATTACATTGCCCGGCAAAATGTACACTGCAAACGGGGCAACAAAAATAAATGTTAGAAAAAACTAAATGTCCAGGCTGTCATGTTTCGGGTTACAGGTCTAGACACGGTTCATCAGCATCTCTCGTCCCTCGCAACCACCCAATCTTCAGAGCAATGACCCATACAGCCTCGAACAATTGGTGCCATCTCGTCCCGTTTTGGGCGAGTTATCATCGGCCGCGCATGATGCTACGTGCGCACCGCCACGTATTACGAGGCATACTTTGGCGTATTTTACATTTGCGTCAGCCGTCGGCCACCCCCACCGGTATCCTGCTGAGCAAGATGGACATGAAGGACGCCTTCCGGCAGATCTCTGTGGAGTGGGCTCACTGTCCCCTGTTGGGGTACGACTTCAGGGAACTGGTCGTAGTCCATCGGCGCTTCCAGTTTGGATGGAGGAATAGCCCGGGATTCTGGTGTTTGTTTGCGGTCGCTCTTGAACACGCACACGTCCACACAACGTTCCGTAACGCGGTAGTCACCTCCTTTGGTCAGGCGGTCACCCCCTTTAATCAGGGCTCCGTGAGGGGGCGGCATGCGTTACGCCCCGTTACTGAGTTTTCATTTGCAGTCCCACTCGCCTACGCTCGTTAACGACGCCTCAGGGGACGCGATCGGGGAGGGTTTGGTCGGAGAAAGGGTGGTGGTGGAGAATGGATTTCGATTACGACACCCAGGGCCGTCTACGGTCGCACGTGCAGGGGGGGAGAATGGATTTCGATTACGACACCCAGGGCCGTCACGGCATGGGCGTTTACCGTAGAGGCCAAGGCGCCGCCCCAATATGTCGGCGAGAGTATCCTAATGCGGGGCGACAATATGTCATCCGTCTACTGGGTCAATCAATGCCGGGGGGGGGGGCGAGCCGCGGGCGGGCGCACTATTGCGTATTCTCGGCTGCCTCGAAATGCGCAGTGGCTGATGCTTTAGGGCCAATCACATGCGTGGCGTTGCGAAAGTTTAGGCGGACGGTGTATCACGGTAGGATCGTCCCATCATCGCTCCCAACCTCCACGCGCTCTGTCCCGACATCGATGGGCAGGAGCAGCGCCTGGGGGGGGCGGGGGGGGATCTCTGTACCGAAATCTTCTCCTCCAGTACGTCGGGGGCTCATTTGCGAGCTCACCTAGGCGTACATACGAGTCTGGTCACCGATCTTGGCGTACGTTTCTCAGGTTGATGGGTTGTCAGGCGTTCTTGGCGTCGAGTGATTCTTAGGATGTTATATCCTGGGGGTTGATCGAGTTTGCATCGTCGTGTTGTGCGTCGGAAGGTACCCTGGCGAATACGATTTCCGGGAAACTCGCGGCGGTGCAGTATTAGGGTAGGAGTGGAGCTTCCCGTCACGGCTCCCGTGGTCCAGTGTGCGCTCAGGGGTATTGCACGGGCCCATGTGACGGCAGGAACGTTACGCCGCGTCCGCTTACCGGTGTCTTTAGGTATGTTTCTCGAGGGGGAAACCCTTGTTCCCCCGTGGGACCCGGTGGAGAAGGTTTTGTGACTTTGTTTGTGTCTGCGTTGCTTCCGGATGACGCCATCAAACGAAATATTCGCCGCTGATTCGGGGGTGGTGCACCCTGCGCACGGCCTGACGCGGGGGTACGTAGCGTTGTTCGCCAAGGGCACACAGTTAGGAACACGCAAGGGAAACAACCTGACAAGGTAGAGGTGCGTTTTCAAGGGCATAAGGGGGATCAGGAACAGGTTGGTAGTGTGCGCGTGCGGACTCGTAGCGAGGTTCGTGGTCCAAGGTCGTCCTTTATGGCAGACGGCGTGGCCGTTTCCCTTACGTTGGAGTTGATGTCATGTTTTCGTGGCTCATCCGACCATGCCCCCCTTTCCCGATATCGATGTGGCAAAGCCGTAAGAGCAGTTAGGTATGGCCGTGCCCTTCGAGCAGTCGAGGAGGTGGTGGCGAAGTCAGGTCGGAATCCCGATGCGTTATCGCTGCACTCGTTGCATATAGAGGAGCGACCATGCTCGCGGCGGGGGAAGATATAGCGGAACAAGTTATCCAGAGAGAGGGGACGTGGAGGTCCGACACGTACAAGGTGTACACGCGTAACAACAAAACGTGGTAACCGAGTCATCCCACGGTAGGGGCGCAGCAGAATTGTCTGAGGTCCTCACATGAGGAGCTCAATATCTCGCCCGAAACATTACTTCGGAAACAATCTCTCGCGCAACCCGACCAAACCTTCCAATGCGGTAGTCCAAAAACAAATATACCAGTAAAATCATATTAGTATCCGGTGGATACTCACGTGAGGAGCGCAACCGGTCATAAAATATTGAGCCTAAAAGTGGTACACCTACCGTGGGATTGCCCAACCCTAAAAGCCAGGAATGTGTGCCTTCTTTTCTGCCGCCCCACCCCCCGTATTGTTTCTTTGGAAGGGAGGCACGAGTTGCTGGGGTTACGGAGAAGTTTGCGTTTCTTCCGTTATGATTTTACTTGAGTGACATCGGAGGAGTCGAATTGTACCGTACCGTTCGGAGGCTTGGCCATCCGAGACAACTGTAGGCCGTGCTAGTTAGGAACCCGGCCGGTATCATAGTAGGGAGATAGACCTAAGCTACGATGATCGAGATACTCAGGGAATTGCAGTAAGATACGATAAAGTTATCGGGCTGAGGGGAGCAACTTCTCTCTCCCACGACTCAGGAAACGACAATGATAATGCAATTCGAAAGATATAAAAAAAACATAGTTCGTCTTTCTGTTGTTGTTGCTGACTGTTTTGCGTAAAATGCAAACAAAGCGTATCTGGTACAAAACGTTACGAACCCGCGGTTTATTCGTACTCGTAAAATACACCGTAGAGCGATAATGTTGAAAAAACGATTTAGTTCATACCGCAGAAACAGGCGAGAGTCAGGGTTTGTGTATATTCATACGGCGCCCCGTTGAGAAAAGACGATGATAGACGTTTCTTTCTACAGGGGTTATAACCGCACCATAGAAACAAACGTTCAACAGGGGGAACCGCGCCGAACCGCACCGTAGAGAGTTTGGTTTGTGAACAACGTATCGAACAGCACCGTAGGGTTCGCAGTACGATGCGTGCAATTACAGGGGTAGCGCTGTACGGCCAAAGTGGTTGTAACTGACTGGACTTTATATCCCAGTATCGATGGAAGAATATATGTTCACAATGCTATTCGTGAAACACCCATGTCGGTTTTGAGATCGTTCATCGCGTAGCACATCTAGCTTGTATCGAAATAATGTTTCTGGAGACTTACTATTAGTATATAGCTCCTTAAGAGAGGAGCCTCGAATACATTTGGCGCTATTATACCCCTACCGCAGCTCGTGCGATATCTGAAAACCGCACCGAATTGAACCTCCGGATTTCCTATTGGTGGAAACCGCAACGAACCGCAGCGTGAGCTTTTTCCGAGTTCTTAAACCGGTACTAAGTCGGACCGTAAGATAAAAAAAAACTGAAACCCGCACCGCACGGACGGACAACCGTAAACAACGCTGAAACATACTCGTGACACGTACGCGATTCGGAAGCAAACGTCGATTCTGCATCTCCCCATCTCGGTGTCACTCGTGTGAACCACTATAATTCCCGACATGTTCTCACCGCATTGACAGTATCAAAGCCATACTCGCCGCGTGGGCAGAAAAAGGCGTTGTCGGTGAAGGAAACGTTGGAATATTCAACGCGGGACGACGCAAAACTGCGTGCAATAAAAATTGTCATGCCCTCGATGTCAGCCTTGTTGCCCTCGAAGCTTGTACTGACGAGATCAAGAGCCCCCGCGGAGTACACAGCTCCTCCGTTACCTGACAAGTTGGGAGTGGGAACCAGGTTAAGGGACAAAATGTATTCTGCATCAAGTACGCTGTGGAGAGACTTGTTTCATTTACTAACGGGACGGACAATGACAAATAGCTACGCTAGAGATGTTTCCTCAGTTCGATGTGAAACTTTAAAGAAATACAAGGTTTCAGCTGAAGCTCAGGGTGTGAAGCCCGGCCACGTCGAAACACGCCACGGAGTAAAGGCTTGAATGGACCTGGACCGAATTGATTTCACAACCATAGCAGTGTTGCCGACTCAAACCATGCACAATAAGAGCGTATACTGTAGAATGTTTGTGCAATTTCACAGATCGCCAAAGTAAGTATCTGGTAATGGTTTAGTCGAGCCCCCCTGCCCCGATGCCCGGGGGGCTCAAAAAAGATAATTCACCCCCGTGCTGAGTGTGCACTCAGCGCGGTTGCGATCCCGGCCATGAAATACTGTAAATGCAGAAGCTATTGTTGTTTAGCTGTTTAGCCGGGCGTGTAAGATGGTCAGAATTGTTCCTCAAAGGCCTCGATACTTTGATTGTTATGGCGTCTTGAAATATTGTATACCATGTGCTTCATTGTGGCCCAGGTGTTTTAGAGTTTACTGTTGTAACCAGAACTCTACGATCGTGTTGTACGAATTGGTTGACTCTCGGTTTACTGTAGCTTTCTTGTGCACGTTCATCGATCATTCAAAGTAGTGGATTGGCTGAGGTCTCCTGCCCCAGCGAGTGGTCCTACCCATACTTCCTTGTGCTCTGAAACTCTCCGTTTCCTCTAATTCCCCCTGTTAATTGTATCCCCCACACTTGATGTGCCTCATCTCTACCGTGTAGTGCACGCAGCCAAGCCTCCCTGAAAGCCCAGGGACAGGTAAATCGATGACTGCCGCGGAGTCAGTGTCCTGTCTTCGTGTAGACCGTCGTGCTTGCGATCGGATACCATCGTCGATAAGTACTCGTGGTCACCTTCATACACTACCGTGGCCCTTCGTACCTCTTCGAACTGCTGATCTTCATAATACAGTATGCTGCTGATACTACTACGGACGGACCTGCCTGCATAAACATATATACATATATACAATAGTGTTGAACCATCCCTATGCCATGCAGGATAAGTAATTTCTTTTTTCCGGGCCGGCCTCAGTATCGGAATATCGGCACTTCAATACCTCGAGGGTTTTTGTTTTCTTCGAGCGTTCTATTCGAGTATCGGCTTCGACGCCCGTCGCTCTTCGTCCCCCCCGGTTACTTCGCCCTGAAGGCGTGAGGGGGCTGAGAGAGAGACAAGCGAGAAGTAGTTTCGATCTTAGATTTTGGGAGGCTTGCTCGAGCATTTGTTTAATCTTGACAGGGGGAGTGGGAGTGCTCAACTACGAAGGGGTGACTTAAAAACATGTATACAGCAGTAGGAAACACATTTGGGCACTGTGGTAAGTGGTCAGCCCTTTGCATAGTTGATTTTAACACGTACTCGACTTTTACTTACTGTTCGCTTTCAGCTTGACTTTAGTGTATGAACGGCCATCTCGCCAATGTTTGGGGCGTCTTCGATTATGATCGAAGTTCTGGAGATCCATTGTTTCACTTGTTTTTGACTATTTGAAAAAGTAATATCATTTTAAGTGTGATACTATTAATCTTGAAATTAGTATGGGTTTGGAAACTTGAATATCGTGAGGGGGCGATGCCGGGCGGGAGCTCCGTCGGAATACGCTGTGAACCTCTCCTTTCATCCCCGAGTGAGTGTCTACGGTAGATGCACTCTACATTTGACAGCGTTGCCTTATGTCGAGAGGATCGACTGCAACGCCCCTCTCCCTTCGTCCTCTGTTCAATGCCTCCCCGTGAACCGTGTGAACGCGTGCGAGATATTTTTGATAATCAATTTATATTTATTATATGACGAAAAAGTGGAGTTTTTCCAAAGTAGAAGCCACACATACCAGGTATATTCGCGAAGTACCCAAATCACTCGAAGAGTGTTGAAATTGTGTAAAAACAATAGTTCCCAAATGAAATCACTTGCTTTCCGTGTGGACGGCCCGGACGGAGTCATCCGAAAAAAACAATAGGTGAAACCAAAGTGATCCACACGGACATTTCAAAAACCTACGCACGACCTGTAAAATCTTCTGAAGACCCTAAATAATCTCTCAGATATACGCCATACGTAGATCCGCATAGCACAGCAGTACGCAGATAGACGCATTGCGATAAATACCAGGCACGTCCGGCACATTCATCATCCACGGGTTTAGTTTGGATGATGGGCTTTGCTGGTCAGGTAGGCTCTCGGCTGATGGATGTTCCTCAATTGACCGTCACATTGCCACCACATGCACGGCAGGGGAGAACACGCCGCGCAGCGTTTGCTTGAAGTGGGTCAAGCTTTTGTGATTTGTCTTGAGGGGGGTGTGGTTATTACCGCACAGCCACTCCTACTGCTGCACTTTGTTTTTTTGTAGGTGATGCGGTGTCTGATTATTCCGTGGTTTCGTACGCATCGCACACTGGTGTCAGTTCTTTACTACATAACCGCCGACGGCACCCCGAGACAAACTGTATACCTGATATGTTTCCCATACTTTCCGGTCACAGAAAAAAAGGGAAAACCACGCGGTACTGTGCATCATAATATCGAGTGGGTGGGTAGGTTTCGTCTCGCGTGTGCTCGCTATACCGCCAGCACAGCTACTAACTGTTGTCCATGTATCCCTCACAATATGCACGATGCACTATCTACATTATAATAGTATGGAACGCAGTTTCTTGCTGACGGCCTGCTCAAGAATGCGGCGGATCGCCTAACTAAATCTCGGACACGAATTCGAAAAATATCCCGAACAAACAATTTACTTGATTTCATAATACTTTCTCAATCCTGACAACTAGCTTTATTGCGGCGAACCCCCCCCCCCTATATCACATCCACACGGGACTCAATCCCGCTATTAGGTTATGAGCCTCGCAATGCGTAAGCACTGCGAGTTGGCTGGATCACAAGGCTGCGCCTCGAGGGCCTCGAGCTCTTGCTTCCGTGGACAGAGAACGAAGAGCTGGTTGCTGAAGAACTAAGAAGTATTCAAACGACACGATCAAATAATCCTTGCTTCTTCGTCTACGACCGCGAGGAACTGCTACTGTAGGATCATCTCTACTTGGGGGTGAGCTGCTGCTGCTAGTTGCAACAACGAGTCCAGGGGATGTACGTTGTGTGGAGAACGCCACGGGCAACGCCTACGAGTATAGCATCGACGACTTCGACAAACGTCCGGTACGACGAGCGACATACTGAAACATATACCTCGTTTTTGTTTTTCGAGGTCACCCTGAAACGTGACTGTGAGCGAAATGCATATTTTAATTACGTACGCGAGTCGTCGAGGTCTATTTTTGTTTTCGGATACGGGCGTAGTTTGGAGCGACTACGTTTGAGTACATGCCGTCGAGGAAGTCAGGGTGAACGCTTTCGTCGAAAACGTCACGGGGCTCACCTCGACTGCTTCCTCCGAGTACGTACATCAGAGTCTACTTTGAATACTACGAGTACATCAGGGTCTGGCCGACAACTTCAAAGACGGATCGACTACATACGACAAGGTCATCCGCTACGACGCCACGACAGGCTTGGATCCGCGAGTACGTCACGGTCGTTTTCGACGGGACAGGTTCTACTTAACTTTGTGTCGGCGTACGGGTAGCGGTCGAGTTTAAAGCTATCTATACACCACTGCTGCATTCCTGCTGTACTGCTGTGCTGCGGGGGGAGTGAGTTCGACTGTGTTTTTCCTCTACGTAACGGGGGAGCGAGTTGGTTCGACACAACTGTTCCTCCTGCTGCTACTACTGGAATAAGGACGGGTGGACATACGCACGAATGGACACCTACTCGTACTACTGTGCAGAACTATATAGGGCACGAGACATCAGACGTACGGTGGTACAACTTGAGCCGGCTTTACTCGCGCTTGGCAAGCGTCGTTAACGGGGAGCTACGGTAAATGAACTTGTGAGCGCACACAGGGCTCAAATCCAAAATACAAACTTATTCACAGGGGCCATCTGGTCATGACCACCAGGGGCCGCCTTACCATAACGCGGGGTCGCCGAGACGACGGTCCGGGATCACTGTAAAAAAGCGTATGATATTGTTGGAAATGACACCTTCCGAAACCGTCACAGCACTGTTCGTTGGGACCGTCGGAGCTACCGGGTTGCCACGACAGCAGAATGCGGGGTCGCCGAAGAGGTGTCATTCGGGAGAGGGCCACAGTCATCATCATCTACATATGTACATTGTAATTGCCGGCGGAGAACTTTTGCTATTACTCTGGGCTACTGGAACGACGCTTCTAGGGTCGTTGAAGGACATTATCATCATCAGGACTGCTGGAACAATTTTTCTCGTGTCAGTGGACATCATCATCTGGATCGTTGGGAGGGGCATCTGCATCCCAGGACCGCACCCACAACGGGCATAATGTATTTGCTATTCATAGTATATACGTAGCACCATACGTCTTCTTTGTATGGGAGAGCAGCCAGAAACGTGGTGCTTCTGATAGTCTATTTGAGAAAGATTTGTTGTTGTACTATTAATAGCACCACACACGTCTTATTTGTACAAGGGGGGGCAGACAGAAACGTGGCAGGCCGATACAGTGAGTAGTTTTTTCTATTTCGTGGTGAACAAACTGATCGTTGAAATATTGCTGAAATAGTGTTGCATGTTTTGTTTCTGCAGTTGACAGTTGTTGAGAACATAATGAGATACAGCTCGTAATGCGCAGTACAAACATGGGAATCCATTTGTTTTTGGAACAAACCATACACTGGTAGATAACACTGTTGAATTAATCTCATATTATTTCAGAAATGATACATACACGGCCAATATTGACTGGCGTAGTACTTTTTGTAGTGTACGGAGCAAAACCGTACCGAGTATGTCTGTCTTTTAATTTATTTTTGAGACGCACACGGGTTCCAAGGTTATGTGTGTGATATTTGCGGTTTGCACGCTATTGACAGTCCATGCGTCAAACCTCTTTACAACAGTCGCATGCCTTTGTGTCGCCATGTTTTGAATTTTGATCACTGTGTTAGCTGTAGAATAATTGATTATGAGTCGAAAACGAAGCACAGTAACGGTTGCGGTTGTTTCGACTCGGCGAACGAGTAACGAACTTAGTTGTGACATTGCAATTGATCCCACTTCGTAAATATGCAAACAAGTAGTTCGGACAAGAAACTCACCAAGTAACGAGCATCAAACAACTCTAAATAGGTTGATGACACTTGCAGTAAATATCAACTCTAAATAGGTTGATGACACTTGCAGTAAATATCAACCAAGTGCTCCTTAGAACCAAGGGATTGAGTAGTTCGACTGGATAGTTGAACGACTACTTGACTTTATGGCCGGTCCATCACGGGGTCGTGTTAAATATAGATACCGTACATACTACCTGGTACCGACTGCTGTAGACTATCGCTTCGATGTCTTGAACATAGTCTTCTGATATACGTAGCTCGTAGGACACAACAGTATGATGCGCTGTTCAGTCCTGACATACGAGTACTTGGTGTCATAGTATTGTTCAGAGTGTCGGATCATAGTTCGTTGATGTCAATACGTGCTATTTGGGTACAGCAAAGTTACTGTTTATGGCACCTATGTGTATGTCGTATAATACACATGTACATACGAGATATCAAAGAGTCATATCTACTTGCAGTGGATCAGATGTATTGCATTATAACACCAGTTGGTCGGTACACAGTATTTATCACGAGATTTATTTTTTGACACGTACTTGTAACTTGGGGTATTCTGCCGCATATGTAGGGTCTAGAACAGCTGTTATCGATCGAGGGTACACGCGCACACCTCTCTCACTACTCAACAGCACCATTCTTCGTCTCTTCTTCGAGACCGCATTAAATCAACAACAGCACCTGCCCTTGGGGCTTCTCCTTTTACCAGCTCTCCGGAGCTGTGAGCTCCATTGCAACAATTGCAATAGCAGACTGTATCGTCTGTTGGGTGCTTGCCTCTCTGGTCCGAGCTCTGGCATAGCTCAAAGCAACGGCACAGCCACACGGGATTCAATCACCTATGAAACACATCACACAATGCTGCTGTGACTCTCATAAAGCAACAGAGCACAAACCTCGTTCAGCTCGTGTGTACGTCTTGCTCTTACTTGCATGGTTATTGATGAAGACGGAAGAAGCAACGTAGTCCACCCCTGCGCCGCCGAAGAAGTACACCGCTCCCCCTTCTGTCGCCATTTTGTCCTTAAAAATGCAATTCTCGTATACTCTTTGATGGTTCGTTGACTCCTCTAAGGAGATAGCGCCTCCGTTCTTTGCCGTGTTGGATGTAAATGTTGTGTTGTAAATCTTTTCTCCCGAGGTTGCCGAAAGGGCTATTGCCCCACCGCCTGCCCTGGCGGTATTGCTAGTGAACCATGCCGCCCCCTTCGAGGCAATAGATACGCTTCCTCCAGCGCATTCCATCCCGCCTAGTATTCCGCCGAGGCAGGCACACCCACGTGATCATGTCAATTTCATAGGGCGGAAGGCTGTAACTGAGTTGTGGTGAACTCGAATGCATCTAGTCCAAAACACGGGCATTTGCCGTACTACCTTTATCGAGCAGATGCACCAACATTGTCTAGCCTGCTGTATTCAGCAGGTTTTCTTTCAGGGGCTTATCTTACAGAGATTGGTTGTAAGATCTGACACGACTGCGTGGATTGTGGTAGGGGTCATATAACCGGTATGCCATCGAGAAAACATATCCTTCAAACAAATGCGGAGTAGTTTCTCAGACCGTGAACGTTTCGCCGTTTGAGTAAAGACGCAACGACACCAGATCGACCGAGAGCTGTTGCGGATTCCGGTGCCGGAACTAATGTGGGTGAATCACTAAGTCGAAGGCTAATGTAAATCCGTTAGAGCCAGGTTTCATGTCGTTCCGAGGAGGCAATCAATTGTGGCTGCAGGAGTGCACAAACTCAAGACTTCATTTAACCGATCGCTAGATCGAGTTCGATATTAAATGTTTAAAACAATGGATAAAACAACCAGCATACAAACGCCGTGCCCAGTTTATAACTGCCGGTGGCACTGAAACCGGTTGGTTTTTTTCTTAACCTTATGTCGTCAGTTTCCAGTAAATAATGTATGCACGTCCACGAGAATATATAATATACCCATGGAATACATGCACCGCGTCGGCGTCTCCGCGGCGACATTATAGGGTCCTGCGAAACAGATAAAAAAATGGACCAGACAATAGCGCTGCAATATGAACCGACCGCGATGCTGTAGGGGCGCAGTGGGTGTCTCTTGGTAGACAGAGAACAAACCCTGCCATGTCGATGACACGTCTGACACTCTGGCGAGAAACATAAATATTCACCCAGATCTGACTAAACGTCTACTGTAACACATGCAATCGTTCTACTTGAGAGTATTGCGGAATAAATATATCCTCGGTCGACTGCGGAGCTTAGCGGCAACTCCCACAGCTACGGTACGGCAGCCGCCGTCTCTTCTACCGGTAACGCAAGTGGTCGGCGGTACATCGGCATCGGAAATAAACCAGCGATCATGAGTATGCTTGACCGCCGATGAACGAGGTTATCCCGTTGAAAAGTAAGACCCTGTCAGTATAATCAACCTGAACATAACGCTTATCACAAACTTTGTTTGAGTCTAATCGAGTGCCTGCGCAAGGCCCGTATATGTACGTGTTGTTGTTCTGCCTCGTCACCTCCAACGGAAGCTGAATTGCTCACGAATGAAGAATTCCCGTCGATCGTCAAGCTGGTATCGATCGTATACATCCCCCCTGTGAGCACGGGAAAAACGAGAGAAAATCAGTAACAGGAAACGTTGAAGTATTCAAAGCGTGTAGCATGTTCTTGAAAGCTAAATCGGGCAGCAAGTAGTCTTTTATATGTCTGGGGTGGGCTGCTGCGTGTCTTACACATCACGTTGGTCGTTTTCACGCCAATTATTTAGGTGTACATTCTGCGTGCATGATGCAATCGGAGTAGTATACTAGGCCTCATGTGCGAGGAATGAGCCCGAAGTGCACTGGGAAACTGTTGGCCATTCAGACAGACTGACCTACATCTAAAAAAGGCAAGCGTTCACGGTACTAACAATATATGTTTTGAAATTCTAGTACATTCGCGCTGGTCTGAGGAAAGTCTAGGGATGTATTGCGATACTTGTGCTCTTCCAGGCATCCTTCCTGAAACACGAGTACTTCGTGGTGTGCGCTCTTACCTCCATTGAATTCGACTAAATTGTCGACGAAGATGGTGCTTCCGTCCATGTAAATCACACTTTCGAATGCTGCGTACATGGCACCTGCAATAAAAAGCGAAAGCACAGATACCTGTTGTCAGAATGCATGCCGAAAACACCCTGCTATGCGAGAAGTATGGTACAGGGGGTGGGTTTACCCAGACAATTCCGTGACTTGCGGGGTGGCTCAAAAGACAAACCCGCTTATGAATTTTCAATCATCTTCAGGGTTTGAAAACATCATCTTTATACTATATACCTATGTACATCGCACAATGTACCAGGTATTTCTTTAAGGGTTGCGCACACTATTATTACCAGTATGCCGGGTGCTCGATGAGGTAGATATATATTTGTGTTATGAGCTTAAACGTGTTTAGACAGCCGTTCTACCATGAAGTTACCGTGAAACAATATGAAAGCACTAGTGCCGAATTCCCGAATGAAGCCAACACTCTTGTCATAGAAGTGCACGTAACTTTCTTTCAAGACCTTCGTCATCCTGGTTGAGAGTTGAAACGGACTTTCCACACAATTGCCAGTTTGATCATGAGTCATGATGTTACTACACGCCCCATACGATAACTAGTATGTGCGCCTTTACAGACATGGCCCTGAAACACTTGGACATGTCGTGTTCTTTCTTACCTCCAAATTCAGACGCTGAATTGTGAGTAAAATACGTCGTTCCGTAGAAATTACCAGTGCACCCCTGAGATATGAACACGGCACCTGCGCGTAGATAAGTTAAAACCAAAAGGAACAAAAAGTACCCGACACGCGTTAGACTCTGATTGCCAATCACGGCAAACAATGTAAACATGCAAAACATATTGTCCTCAAGGCATAATATATATATATATATATCCATGTTGCGTCCACGGGGCATAACATTCGAAATCGTAACCTCAAGTAGAACCGCATTCCGAAATCATTAACGCTACGATACAACTAAGCATAGTGAATTAAAAGCTTGCGCGTCTTCTCCATCTGCGTGCACTACTGTAGTGAAAATGAGGGTGAAGGTGTTGTGCTTTGGTACTTTGCAGGCCGGTCGTTGCGAATAATCTTGGGGTGTGGGGTGTGTCGATCTGTTCATGAAGAAGGGGAACATAGATTTGGTCGAACGGCACAAATACATGTCACCGCTTCAGATTTCAGTGGCGAAACGTCGGTGAGGAGTCGGTAAGGCCATTCATAAAGGGGACGGCACTATTGGTACAAGTTTGTCAAGTATTCCTGGATGGTTAATAGGTATATGTGAATGTTATGATTAAAATATGAGCAGCACATTGTCAGATGGAAACTATAATAACACTAGTTTATGCGCATACGTTAGGACAGCAGAGCAATACAAACATTATAGGTCCAAGCTACTTTATGCTAAGGCTACAATACTGTACGATAAGTCATATCCTCCAGGCGTTTGATCCTTATGACTCGAACGTTTAAAGGCACGCATTTCGCCCGCACTAGAAGCGCCTCAGTTTTGACCGAATCAGCATTGCTCGTCCATAATAATCACACATCCCAGTTATCTGTACACGCTACCTGTGAGTACATACGAAACAACAGAAAATCCGCGCTTGAGCGCGGGGAGGGGAGTTTTGACGCTACAATTATTTAACAGTCGGGATTCCTTAGCGGTCTCAATTGTTTAGGCATACATTGTCTAGATATGAGAACGTTGAACAATATATTGTGGATGTCATTGTGTGGACTCTTGTTATTTCTGATTTTGCTGAGTGTTGGGAGAGGTAGATACATTCCAAGCCTAGGAACGTGATACTTTCTTACAGTAGTAGCCTCCCCACCGTGAAACATTGTCTAATAACCTAACACGAACATCCCGGAAAAACCTCAAATGATCTTGTCATACAGGTGAATGCCAGGTGGGCACACAGGACAGGACCTTCGTCAGCCTTGTCGGCAGCTCAACCGAACGAACACAAAAGCCGGCATAAACGTTGCACTAATGCTGTAAATGACACGCTGTTTATGGATATATCACGTCCACACGCTCCCTTAAAGGTGGGGTGTTTAGGCCATTCGAATTGCATCGTAGATGTATACAAATTGTTTGTTTCGATTCGTGAACATCTTAAAAACAATATTGCTGCGATATCCGTACTGCAGTAAACAAGCATTTTGACAACAAGAAACTTCACCAGGTATATACGAGCTGGTTCCAGCAAGAGCAGGAACATTTCGTCTTCAGACTTTTGCGCCCTAAAGAAAAACGAGTTGGAAAATGAAATTTGGCAGGGTTGTTCTTCATGACCATACGAAAAAACGTATTGATGGCCTTTTTTGATTTTTTTCTTTTTTGGTGAATGAGGTATATTTTAACGTTTTTTTTTATATTTTCGGCAACTTTGACCCAAATTTACCGACGAACGAAAACGAAAATGAAAAAAGGCCATCAATCAGTTTTTTCGTATGCTCGTGAAGAACAACCCTGCCAAATTTCGTCTTCCAACTCCTCTTGGATCCGGGCACTAAAGTGATTTCCGTGAAAGTAAATAGTCCCCCTAGGGTTTCCAAAGAGCTCGATACATTGTTTAGTACTTTAGCAGGCGTCTATTATAACACACTTGTACACACTTGTACGGATCGCATAACAAAACAAGTATCATCGACGTCTTCCCCTTGTTAATGCGATCATATCAACACGTCTCGCGTCTAATTATTCCGCGTATTGGCCGAATTATGGCGGAGAGAAGAATCATATGGATTTTAGTATTGGCAGCTTGAATCCCTATACAACAACGCCTTCCCAAGTAATACGAACAATTCCCATATCTCACGAACTACAGCTCGGACGCCAAAACCAGCTTCACCGATGTGTTCGCCTTGTTGATGCGGTCTCGTGGATATGCTTTTGTGTTGCGAGTTTCAGTGTATTCATCGTTTTATCCCCCGAAGGTGTAATGTTACGCTTTTTCCTGGAACCAGCTCGTACAACCAACAAGTTTTATCCACGATACTTTGAACGTGATACGTACGAGTAGGAGTCCATTACTTTACGTAAAACGTTTTTGCTATTTAAAGGTTTTGAGTCAATTGTAGTGTACAGTAGATCACGTACACAGGTAGTAGAGAAAGTCGAAGTGTTCGTCAAGTGACGCACCACCGAACCATCCAGACCCGTAAAGACGTCCTCAAGACGGAATCCTTAGCGCTGGAACAAAAAACATTTTAATACAAGCAAGCGTGTGCGTTTCCTTCAGCTACTGCAAATAGCTACGATTAACAAGTAAAACTTGTGCTACCCTTCGGGCGTCGTAACCATCATACATCTCGATTGCCATCGACACACAATGTTCTGCACTTAACTAAAATCCTGTTCCACTCAGCCGCACCGAACCAGTGCCAAGTTCAGCCCAACTTACCGCAAACGTTCTCGCCGCCGATATGAAGGCAGGTGATAGTTCGCACCTGTGATTGCACCTCATCCGTGTTTGAGGAAGTGCAAAAATTGCAATAAACACGTAGGGTATTGACGGACACCAACTTGCTTCGCAGAAACGACGACCATCGAGAGATCAACACGTCAGCAATGTTTGGGTTGGGACATCGCGCTCGTCTAAATAGCATTCCTTCACTCTCCTTTGTGCTAGCGCTACATCCATGTACTTTCCTTTGATAGCTTTGATGAAAACACTTAACACTGTGCCGGCGTGCATTCACCTCCAGAATGACGGGCTGAATTATGAAGAAAGGAGGTGCTTCCGTCCATGTCAACCGCGCTTTCACCATACACTGAAACTGCACCTGCGAAAACGAGCGGGAAATAACGCGAAGTATTCGGAGGCAGTTATCCAGAGAGCATTGCACCTCGGCCACCTCTGTTTCGTTTTGTACTCGTAGCATGCATCTGGGATTTCATTCCTATCGTCTACGAGTTAAATGCGTTCGCGTCCTGTTCCCCAGCCCGCGTGCCCATGGTGTACACACGGGGACGACCAAGGGTCAGCCATCCAAGCGAAAAGTACAAGGGGGTGGGGACCGGACATACTTCCAGCCCAAGTAAGCCTGCCTGACTGTTTTCGTTAGAGTAGACTATCGAAGGCGTTCTCAAGGCCAGCCAACAAACAACATACATGTAGAGCCCGTGAGAGCTTGCGCCGAATTCGAGACGGCTTGAAGCGAAGCCAGCATAGACACTAATTTTCTCAACACGACCGTTTTCAAATCCGCGATAGTTTCTGGCGTTGGTGAATTCCATCAGATCGAGAAAAGGATTGGTGTGGGCTTGGAGCGGATGGTAAGGAGAATGTGAATACGAACCAGCGATGGCGAAGACGAATATGCTCGACGTACACTTTTTCCACTTACGTATAAATCGACCTTGGCTGGTGAGAGGCGTGTAAAATATCTCTTCGAACCGAATCGTTCCCCCCCGTCTTACTGTGGGATTAATTTGTGTTTGAAATTGCGCAAATTATGTTAACGGTCTCCTCAGCCTCCCAAAACTAGTGCAGCCGTAATAAAACTCCTAATATACACCAATCGAACTTGAAGATAAATACAGCTTGTACACATATAGCTCACAGCTGTCATTGGCCCTAAACCGCCATTCAGGGGTGGTTAGAAAACCCAACATTTGTTGTGACCCACGGAAGGATTTAAGATTTGGATTTACGACGTTTCCAATTGGAGCGACCTGAATCGCTAGGATGTGGAACATTCCTGGTACGCTTTTTGTAATTCTTTCTAGACCTCCGGAGTAGGATCAGGGTGTTGTGAGCATTACAGTAGTTAGTTGAAGACACGCTTCACCCGAAAGTATAAAACCCGTCGAGTACGAAAAATATATCCACACCCGTCGGGATTTGAACGTCGATCACTAGACATTAACTGAGCTGAACCTGTAATCATGGGGATGAACCTGACCGATACGCAGAAGACACACCTCGAATCTTGTGTTCTGATACCCCAGTTTACGGTGAATAATAGGTAGTAGCCAGCGTGTCAAAGCTGGCGCCGAAAGACGGTGTCTGCCCCCCCCCAGCGTTCTCAAGCTGACCATATAATTCCATGTACACCCAAACACAGGGTGACCGGTAACTGTCATTTCATCGTGGACCCCTGTCAAGTTCACTGTTAATTGAGAACATACCTTGATAAAATTTACCAACAAAACCACCAGAGCGTGAATCTTCCTTGAGGAGGCGGTGCATTTGCCGGCTTCCTATCGGTCGTTTAGCATTTTGACCATGGGCTCCACAGCCCGTGCTTCCCTACAGAGGGATAATTCAACTGCACCGTGACGCTTGCGGCGAGATAACAACTGCACACCACGAACATGCGCATTGAAATTCAAGGCCCAGTTTTGGCAAGGGACTGGTTGAATCGAAACGCATGTGAGGATTGTCCTTTTGGCTAACCCTGTTTGAATCATTCATGGCAACTTTATCGTTTGCATGTGAAAGCAGCGATGGATCGCGATGTCTCCTGACCCCGATCGAGATGTGTGGTCGGGGTGGGCTTCTAGAGTTGACGCACGTGGCGGTCAAAGCTCGCACGCAAGCTGGTACGAAGGTGCAATGCAAATCGTGTGGGATATAGTTCGCGGGGGTCACCAGCCAGAGAGCGGGACACCACTCGGCGGATGCTGCAAACTACGACAGCTCAACTAGTCCGAGGGCTCCGGCCGAAGCACGGACTCTAGCTAAGCAAGTGATCGAGGAGGGTGAGAGGAAATGGAAAGCTACCCAGGCACTGAGGCACAGAAACCGCGAATACAAACAGCAAGCAGAAATCTTTGTTGAAAATGCTTGGTGGTGTAGGGAAATCGGCAGCGAATGCAGCCCACGCCCGCTTGGTATTCGCTTCCGGACCGTCTTTCGATCTCGGCCGCAACCCGCTTTACCTGACCTTAATCGAGCAAGCTCACACGAATCCCAATTGGTGCCCGAAAGGGCGCGAATCTATGAGGCCGACGGACCTCGTCCGATAGTATGAGAAAGTGTCAGGGTCCGATGTACTTGGGCGCAGCCGACAGCATGCCGATCGCCGACTGGTGGAACAACTACCGCCGCACAGGAATAGAAACACTCGCGAAGGTGGCGATGTGATGCAACTCGAACATTCCTGCGTCTACAGAACCGGAGAAGAACTGGAGTCTCTACGAGGGTGAGACTACTACTACAGTACTACAGTAGTTATATATTTCATAGTTGCGTGCAGGCGCAGGCTGTCGTAGGTTATAGTGCAGTTGTTTCGTATTGTATCGTTGGTTATTGCTCGACGTCGTACCTCGAGCTCTACCCAACCTCTGCTTTACGCCGATGCCTAGTGGTTGGCTTTTATATGCCATGGGTGGCGGGCATGCGGCCATGGGCGTGGAGAAGGCGCCCAAGGTGATATTCGTGAGAGCTAATGTGAAGCTCCAAATCAAGATGTACAGCAGACGGCCTTCCGTTACTTGGAACAATATTTCCTTAGAGTCCGATGGCTTCCTCGGGAGTGAGGACGATATCTCGGACTCGGATTCAGAGTCAAATCTGAACTAGGGCGTTGACGCTGTGATAAGTTGCACTCCTGCCTTGTTTTTTGCGACAGGGGCTATTGCGCAACAGAAGAATCTGAGAGGACGCCGTCTATTCACTTGCGGCATGTCTTGCTCAATACGTCGATGTAGTGCGACTGTACGAGTGATGTGCAATTTTGAAATGAATATGTACCTGAGTTATTGGTAAACAAACACTACACGGCGGTAGGACACAGGACTCCAACAGTACCAGGTACCAGCACACTGCTGTACTCAGGTAGCGGCTGGCTGTACTATTTATGTTCCGATAATATCTTACAACAACAGCGGCATTTTATGTTTTGTCTACACATATTACGCAGTTCGCATTTTGTTTCACAGCTGCTCTTGCTATTAATAACAAAAAAGGTATATACGACGATCTAAACTATACGGCTACTATTATTATTAGTGATAATATCATAATACTAACAACAGAAAAACAGAGACGCCTCATGCAAGACTGCCACCTGCCGTCGCTGCGACTGCATTCAGCATGATCCCTGAATGACACAGTAAGTAAGTAGACAACATGCCATATATTTATTACATAGTATACCTGGCATATAGGAAGGGGATGAATATGATCCACCCCCTGATTTAACGCCTTGTTAGGTTTTGCGGTTGACCGTCGCGAGCGACGTTTGCACTATTTCCCATGTTGACGCGAACGCCCGACTTCCACACTTTGTTTCGCCATCACACACATCCCTGCAATATAGCGTGTGCTACCGATGTATTACCCCACGGGCGTTGTAACTGAGATATTTTAGCTATTGCTAGGAATTCGCGCAGCAGAATAGTAGTAACTGTCGTCAACTTGTGTGCATTCGTGGGGAAAAAACAGGAAAAAACGTCGACGACGTCCCCACAGAACCCCTTCTGCCCTCCCTTCAGGCGGTACACGCGCATGATGGCGAAGCCTATATGGCAATGAGTATCTGCTCCAACTGCGTGAGGCCCTGGAGTCATGGAGGAACATCAATAATGAAAATGACCTGATTTTTGTATGGTGGTGCTGAAATGACTCGGTTTATGTATAGTGGTTCTGAAATGACTTGAAATTGTGAGGGGGGTCTGGATTGACTTGAGATTGTATGGTGGGTCTGAAATTACTTAACTTTTGTATGGGGGTCTGAAATGACTTGGTTTTTGTATTGTGGTTCTGAAATGACTTGAAATTGTATCAGGGGTCTGGATTGACTTGGTTTTGGTAAAGGGGGACTGAAAGGACTTGACTTCGTATGGGGGGTCAGAAATTACTTGAAATGGTATGGGGGTCTGGATTGACTTGATTTTGGTATGGTGGGTCTGAAATTACTTCAATTTGTTTAGGAGGTCTGAAATGACTTGGTCTTTGTACAGGGGGTTGGTAATGACTCGGATTTTGTATAGTTTATCTGGAAATGACTCGGTTTTTGATAGAGGAGTCTGAAATGACTTGACATTGTATGGGGGTCTGAAATGACTCGATTTTTGTATGGTGGGTTCGAAAGGACTATAATTTGTATCGGGACTTGTTTCATGTATGGTGGTCCTGGAATGACTTGAAATTGTGAGGTTCTGGATTGACTTGAGATTGTACGGTGGGTCTGAAAATACTTAACTTTTGTATAGCGGGTCTGAAATGAATTGATTTTTGTATGGAAAGTCAGCAACTTGTCAACGCAAGAGTCCCGGGTTCGAGACTCGTGTACGACTCCCAACTCTTCCTCTTATGGTGGCGTACAACGTAGTTGATAGATAAAATTATGAGAGTTGCAGTACGTCTACTTAAGACAAATAAAGAAAAATGGAGGTACACACAACTTGTACGTGTAGAGTAACATATGGTACAGTGACTTCTCAACACAAGAGACCGGGGTTCGAGACCCGTGTACGACGCCCAACTTCTTCTATTTATGTTGTACAACGTATAGTAGACAGATACAACTCTGAGAAACTGATGAAACATGCGATAAAAACAGTGGTTGATAAAATAAATTTCTGAGAATTTGATGAAAAGTGCACACAAAATTAATAGTTCAATCAAGTAAGAAAACGGCCATGGCTATTTTGCCAGGGGTCGCTATCACGAGAGCCTTCGTCAAAATTAGAATCGTAATCATACATCTTTATTGCGATCGACGCACAATGTTCTCGATTAAAATTAGGTCCTACCCCACTCAGCGGCACCGAACCAGTGCCAAGTTCAGCATAATTTAGCGCAAACGTTCTTGCCGCCGGTATGAAGGCGGGTGGTCATTCGCAAACGTGCGTGCACCTCATTCTTGTTTGAGGAAGTGCCAAAACTGCAACACATACGCACGCTTTTTAATGACACCGACCTGCTCCACAGAAACGACGACCAACAAGAGATAAACACATCATAAGTCTTAACGTTTGTAACAGTGCGTTCATCCTATTACCATATCTGTATTCTACGTTACGCTAGCGCTACAGACATGTAGTATCGTTTTCTAGCTACGACAGAAGAAATCAACACTTTGCCGGCATGCATTCACCTCCAGATTCGCCGGCTGAGTTATGACGAAATGACGCGTTTCCATCCATGCTAACCGCACTTTCGAAGCAAGCGTCAATAGCACCTGCCAAAATTTACGGGAAAGAACGCGAGGTATTTGCGGGCAGTTATCGAAGAAGCATTGCACTTCGGCCTCGTCTGTTAAAATTATGTACGCGTAGCACGCACCTGGGGTTTCAAACCTATGGTACGCGATTCCCACCCTGTTGCCCGGCCTGCGTGTGCACGGTTTATATACGCAGACGACCAAGGGGCAGTCTTCGAAGCGAAACAATAATGTAAGTGGGGACCGGACACACTTCCAGCGCAAGTATAACTGCCTGATTGCGGTCGTTACACCATGACTATGAAAATTGTTTTGAAGGCCACACAACAAACAACATACATTTATATCCCGCGAAAACCTTTGGCGAGATCGAGACGGCTTGTAGCGGAGCTAGAAAATACCATAGTTATCCATCCAAACACCACCGTTTTCAAATCGGTAAGGGTGTCTGGCGTTGGCGAATTTCATCAGGTCGAGAACACGATTGGTGGGGGCTTCGAGAGTGTGGTAAGGTTAATGTGGTCACTTGTATTGCGACTAAAAACCCGGGATGGCCAGATAGTTGTCGTACTTCGGCCGTGAAGAAGAAGATGCTCGACGTACATGGTTTCCGACCACCTGTTAATCGACCTTGGCCGATGAGCGGCGTGAAACGATACATCTTCGGGTCCGATCATGCTCCCTACTATAGTGGAATGAGTTTGTGTTTTAAATTGCGCAAATTGTGTTAACGGTCTCCTCAGCCTCCCATAAATAGTGAAGCAGTATCACAACTACTTCTGTAACACCAATTCAACGTAGGGGCAACCATAGCGTGTACGTATATACTGCACAGCTAGCATTGGCCTTCGACCTCGATTGCGGGGTGGTTAAAAATAAATATGTGTTGTGATCGATGGGCTGACCAAATATCTTGATTTGTGACGTTTCTAGTTTGAGTGATCTAAATCGCTAGGATGTGGGACATACCTGATACGCTTGATACGCTTCTGTAGACTGTTCGAGAACTCCGAGCTAGGATCAGGGAGTTGTGGGAATTACAGTAGGTAGTTAAACACACGCTGCGACCAAAAAAAAACTACACACCCAGTGTGTCACCTCTGATATATATACCCGCCGGGGTTTGGTCGCCAATCACTAACGGTTGTACGAGGAAAACGTTGAATGAGTCGAACCCTCATCGTGGGGATGAATGGGACAGATAGTCAGCAGACCTAACTTGAATCTTGAGTCCGGATACCCCCGTTTACGGTGAGGAACACAGGTGGTAGCCAACGTGTTAAAGGTGGTGCTGGAAGTCAATGTTCGATGGACCTCAGTGTTCTCACCTTAACGATAATGTTTCGTGTATCCGTAAACACAGGGTGACCGGTAACTGTCCAAATGTAACGTGGACCCCTGTCAAGTTGACGATTAGAGGCGAACGCGGCCCAGGACTGAAATTAGCAAACACTACCAGAGCGTCAATCTCCTTGAGGGGGCAGTGTATTCGCCGACTTCCTATCGATCATTGCGCATTTTTCATGAGCTCTACAGCCAGTGCTCCCCTACATGTTGATAATTCAACTGCAACTTGACGCTTGCCGCGAGAGAACACCCACCCAACAAGTTCATGCCCTTTTAAAAGGAAGACTTAATTTTCGCGAGAGACCGGTGGCATCGGGATGCCTGTGGCAATTGTCTGTATGGCAAACCCAGTGTGAAGCGTTCATGCCTGTGGGGGGCAGGCGGTCGAACTTTTGATGTTCCCTTCACCTGGTTTCGTAACGTGGCTTGTGGCGACGTCAACGAGCGTGATATCGATCTACTTGGTTCCCTTGATTAAGGGCCGATCGGCATTCTCTGCTTGATGTTGAGATTAGTATTGGCAAAAGCATAATCCGCCATGTGAGCACGCCTCCGTAATACAATAACGAATTTTTGGTAGGATAGGTCGTGTGGAGTTGCATCGACAGTAATGTTACTATGCTGTTTCTAGTACTAAAGCATGTTTGATCAAGCTTCTTTCTTGCCATCAAATTACGGGGGTAATTGTGTAGCCCGTACGGATATGCACGCGGAAACCAACCACCAGCTTCAAGTGGGTATTTGAGTAACACTCGGCCTTTACGTATACCTTCACATGTCTGGCAGGACATCGACCAGCCTAGAAACGATACGCCTAAGCCGAACGCATCGACGGGTTAGGGCTCTCCCATTTCATCGAATTGAAACATGCATAGCATTGGATCGCATAGCTGCTGAAGACTTGGATAATAGAGAAGTTTATCAGGTGTATCAGGTACACGGGACGTAACAAATGTCGGCGTCTTCGTCAAGTGGCACAAAAACCGAACCATCCAATCTGCAGAATCAGGGAAAAGTCCAGTTTTTCCCCCAAAGGAATTTTCCTAGAAGTCACACGCTCGGCAGGCGAAAGCACAAACACGAGATACCCGTGTGTCGAAACGAGTGCATACTTGGACTGCAAGCAATTTCCACCAAATCTAGTTCCAACAGCGAGATCACGGTGTCGAAATTATTGGCCCCGGGGATTTGAGCACCACACCCTTTTACACAGCATATGGGTAATGGGCGGTGGGGTAGAGATATGCAGGCTCCAGTCCATGGTGTGGAGGGTGCTGTGGGATACTCCAATCGTGGCAGTTTCGAAGCCGTGGTATGCATTTTACTTTCGGCGAAACCCCTATCGAAAACAAATTGCTCCCGCCGCTGCTTGGGCACGCGAACCACTCGATCTCCATGGTGTCTAGGATATATCAGCCTGCGAAGGAAAATACTGTGAGGGTACTTCACATGTCGAAAATGCCGGCGGTGCGAAAATACACTGTTTGCTGGGCGCTGGAAAGGGTAAATCTTTGACCCGTCCAGTTAGAGTTTACGTAGGCAATGGTCAAGCTGTTATACACAGACCGTTAAAATGGAAAAGTACCAACTGTCCACAACAGTCTGAAATAAGGACGCTGATCACACTAGACGCCTCCACTGTTTCGCGGTGTTGTATAGGAAGACGGAAATCCAGAGACACCTGCTTGGCTCAACTCTTTCGTGTTCAATTTGGTTGCAGCAAGTGCGATTGTGAACAAAATGTGTGGTGTCACCACAAATAAACGGGCACCTCACTGCTCACCACCTCTGGCGGCATGTAACCGTAAAGCGGTTTTAAGCTATAAATTTCGTCACCAAAATTGATCAATGTGATTAGGGGAGAAGCGAAGGCTCAACGAAAAGTAATTGGTTCAGGACTGCACTCGCTCGCTGGGTGGAGACATGTCACTCAGAACTATTGAAGAGCCCTATTTACGTTCATGTGCAGTGCTGTAAAACATAGTTTTGGAAACTTTTGCCACAGACCATTTCATACAGCCTGCCAGAACCCTTCGTACCTCCAAAGCCACCAGCTGAATTGTTAGTGAAAACAGCGGTTCCATCCATGCTAAACGCGCATCTGCGTGCGTAGTGTATGCCACCTGCGCGAAAGACAGAAATCATCCACGTTGTTTGTTCAGGCAACGCCCCGATCTATCGTACCAGATACACACTAATGATATACCGCGACAAATACCCCAACAGCAAACAAGCAGTAGTTTGGGAACGGTGTGATGTGTAAATTTCTCACATTAGGCTGTGCCGTTAGAGACTTCACCAAGTATGTTGGGCCTCAAGGCGGTATCCGTTTACGTTGGATTCCACGTGTGCGCGTCTCCTGTAGTTGCCGGATGTGTAAATTGCTCACATCAGACTGTGCCGCAAAAACTTCAACCAAGTATGCTGGGCCTCAAGGCGGTATCCGTTCACGTTGGATCGTATGTGTGCGCGTCTCCTGTAGTTGCCGCGAAGACCTGCTGATACAACTGGTGCTGCCGATACATTTCTATTGGGGGGTTTTAATTACAGGAAATCTCCATTTACATGTACACTACACTGGACGATCTACATCAAGATTATGCTGCAACCAACCGCACCGCACCATTGCCAAGTTCTGGCCAACGTGCGCGAACGCGCATGCCGCCAGGGTCAGAGCAGACGGGATATCAGTCGAAAACGCGATTGAACACAATGCTTTATTAAGGAAGGGAAAATCTGCAATCACGATGCGTAGTAAGTGGATGACATTTACGTGTTTAACATAATAAAAAAAAACAGCTAGAGACAGAAACAGTAGAAGTGTTTACGTTGGGACAGCGCATTCATCAAAATACCGTACGTTTACTCTACATTACACAAGCGCTACAAATAGTTACCAGCCTTCTGTACGTTCGTGGAAACAATCAACAAACTGCGCGGGTAAGCATTTACCTCCGTAAACACCGGCTGAGTTATGAAGAAATGAGATGCTTCCGTCCATATTAACCACGCTTTCATCAAATGCAGAAATCGCACCTGCAACAATAAGCGGGAACGGATATATCAATTGTTCGCAGCCAATTTCTCCAAGAAGCATTTCAGTTCGGCCATATATCTCTCATTTCTTAACCGTAGCATCACGTGGAGTTTCACTACTATCGCCCGCAAATGAAATGCGTTCGCTTCCTGTTCCCCAGCGTGCTTGTCCAAGGTTTATACTAAAGGAACGGCCAATGGTCCGAAAGCTTGAAGGTAGCGGGGATCCCATGTACGTCTAGTGCAAGTAACACTGCGTGACTGTGCTTGTGGTAGCATGACCATCGAAACCGGCGCTTAGGCCACGCAAACAAACAACATAAATGCTCCGCCGGTGAGGACTTGTGGCGAGTTCAAGACGGCGCGTAACAAAGCCAACATAGAAACCAGTTTTAAAATGTATTTCGTTCTGAAATCCGCGATAGTTTATGGTGTCGGGGAACTCTTATCAGACCGAGAAAACGATCGGTGTGGGCGTCGGGCGAGTGGAAAGGAGATTGATGTCACTGGTTTGACGTAACTAACAACCTGTTATGGCCAGAGCTTTGCCGTGTGTGGGCGGTGGACAAAACTGCTGTCGACATACAGTGTTTACAAATGCCAGCTAATCGACCTTGGCCGGTGAGGGTCTTGTTAAATACCTCTTCGGGCCCAAACGTGCCCCCTCCGTTTATGGCAATTGTTTGTGTTCGAAGTTTACACAGACTGTGTGTATTATCTTCTGAGCCTTCACATAAACAGTCTCCAATATCGCCAGCACTTCTGTCCCACCAACTCAACATAAAGGCAATATAGGTTGTACTGCTACACTGCACATTTAACATTGGCCTCCAACCGCGATTCCTTGGTGGATATAATCCAACCCGTATTGGATCGATGGTCCGAGCGAACGTTTGATATTACGATGTTTCATATTAGAGTGGCCTGCAAAGCTAGGACGTCGGACATGGGCTTACTCGAAAACCTGGACATTCGAGAACACCTGAGTAAAGTCACGGTGCTGTGAGCATTGACCAGTTAGACGCACGGTTCACCAGAAACAACAAACCCGTCGAGTGTGTCGGCTATATATAGCCGTCGCTGTTCAAGGGTCAATAACTAGGGATCGTCCAATGAAACAATACAATGAGTTAAGCATTTTATGCAGAGCAATCAGACAGGTCGACAGCAGATATGATCTTGAATATTACTAGTAAAATCCGGGGAATACGTGGTAGCCAATGTTTCAAAGATGGTGCTAAACGATATTGTTCAGACGCCCCCAACGCTTGTTGGTCACCCATACGTTTCCGTCTGCCTGTCAACCCAGGGTGGCCCGTAACTGTCCAAGTTCTACGTGAACCCCTGTCACGTTGACTGCGAAATTAGATCGCTACTTAAAAATTCATCCAACGAAAACCTCCAGACCGTGAATCTCTTTCGAGGGGGAGCTGTATTTGACGACTTTCTGACGATCGGTGAGCGTTTGTCAAGAGCTCCACAGCCATACTTCCCGATAAATGACCAAGTCAATTGCAATGCCATGTTTACGGCGATAGAACAACTGCAGGGACTTTAAACATGCAAATCTAGGTTTGAGAAGAGACTGGTTGCATCAACACGCATGCGACGAGTATCCCATAGACCAATATCAGTTCGAATCTTGGATGCCCGTGGGGGCGTGCGGTTGAACAAATTGGTGGACTTTTGGCGCTGGTTGCGCAACGTATTTGGTTGCCATCTCCACAAACGTGCTTCCGGCTCACTTGATTCCTTTGACGAGGCTTGCACGATATTCTCTGTTCGGTGTTGAGGTCGATATGGGCAAAAACCCTATCTACCATGTGGGCGTTCCCATGTTATAAGACGATGAAAATATGGTCGCTTTTGTTTCTGTAATAGCCAAGGGCAGCCGTGTCACTATGCCATTGTTGTTGCACACATTACTCGTTAAACAAGCCCCCCCTTTCGCCATAAAGCTACGGAAACCATGTCATAGCCCGTACGGGGAAGAACGCGCAAATCAACAACCAGCTGCAAATGTGTATCTGAGAGACAGTCGGCCTTAACACATACCTTCACACATACTAGGAATCTGGCCAACCAATAAACGATAAATCACTACGACGGGTAAGGGCTTTCCCATTGAAACTTACGTCAAAACGTGAATCGCAGGATATCATCGCAAGGTTGCCGAAACGCTTGATATTTGTCTAGATTATCACGTTCGCCATTTCGAACTGTTTTGCTCAATTGTTCGGGCCATACACTCGTGAACCAGGTCATTCTACGTTTTGTTTACAAACAAACGCGTGTGCTAATTGCGATATATGGCTTGAAAAATGGCAGATAAATAGTCTCCGAAATATCGACGCTATAGCTGCATGGGTGTCCTATGTTCCCCTCAGTTTCGAAGGCAATGCGTATTCCGTCATATCGTCCGAACACAGACGAGGGGTGATACCACGGGCACAATTAAGCCAAAAGAGAAACATGGTACGACGGCAGCGGTACAGGCTTATAGTCCATATCTACCCAAGGCTGGGAGAGGTCGACTAGTGAGGTAGGAACATCATATGGGAATCGAGTAGATGGCCGTGAAATGGCCCCGGAGGGAGCATCTACACGCAGGGGTACAGATAACCACACACGCCCATCATAATGATGTCCTACAAAACCTAACGCACAGCAGTGTTAACGCCGGAATATCGGTTCCGAGTGTCCAACAAAGATCCACAAGGGGTACAAAAGGAATTGCCAAATTATCATGTTGCAGCGGGTGGCGATGGACGCAGTGTTTGATAGAGTGGTCTCAAACGCCGCTTCCCTTACGGTCACACACCCGTGTGTAACCTATATACTGGTCTCGATCGCCGTGGATGGAATGATAATCGTTAGTCGTGCTGTCATATTCAGCGACGCAAGCATTATGCCAACGTTTGCATCTCCGCCCCAATGTTGCACTAACATAAATTCATTTAGAGAATGGTACAATATCATTTATCCGACAATATTTCCAGTTGAACTGTTGTAACATCCCCCCTGTGAGCGGGGTCTGCGTCGTTCCCGAGCACCGAAACGATACCGCGACGTCGCCAGGACGAAGTTATTTCTAGACGTTTTTTGTTCGGAGGTTTTCCGGCGGTGGGCACCTCTTCATGGATATAGACCGACGTCAACAACAAACTGACCGGTGTGCTTCTTAGCGCGGCACGGGTATGTTCATCTTCGTTCTCGTTTTGTGCATTCGCGTTCATGTATCTAATTGGAGAATTAAATGCCTAAGCCTCCCCAAACATCTAACAAAAACAGCTCATTGGCTCCGCGATACATCGATCACGACGTCGTCCTCGATTAGGCGACATTACGGTTCAAGCGGTCTTCAGACCATTGCGGCTAGTGTCCCATATCTCTTTGATGACCACAAGCCGGTAGTAGTTGTCATAAGGTTGTGTTGCTCAATTTCGGTTTCACTTCGGGCCCTCTATATCTATGTTACACGCAATTGCACCCTATTCGAAACTTCGAAAGCGCAATGAGACCGCAAGACAATCAATCATTTTCATCTTCCCTTTGTTCGGCTTGGCTCGCCCATTAAATTGCACCCCAGAAAAAGGCTCGTCCCTTGGACGAGGCTAACTTATGAGCGCCACATACGTAGGGTCCCCTCGGAAACACCAAACCACATGACATGGCCCTAGAACAAAACTATAGCATCCACCGGCGACAGATGAGGAGCCGCGTCCGTCACAGAGTTGATGTTTGGTCTAGTTGGACAGTTGTGACACGCTGATACTTGAAGAGTTACGCTTTGACGTCGGTTGTGCCGCGCTCAGTGAGGATATACCTTTGAGCCGTGCCTGGAATAAATTAAGTAAGTGCAACATGCCCGTTGTTGTTCGTGCAGATGTACGGGGGGTGGGAAGTACACCGGTCACAACCCGAGAAACACGAACGCCACAATATTCCGAAACATGGACGAAATAATTGGACCAGTTGTTTTTCCTGAGCAAGGCACTCGCAAAGATTGGTTCACATAAGTTAGACGTGCACTGTTGTCGCAACAAGTATGGTCATAACTGTTTGCATGTATTGCCCCCTCCGTGCTTCGCAATATGGCTACCACTCATCTGAAACATTATAATCGTCGGGCGAAGCCCAGGATGATAAACCAACAAATATCCGATGCGAGTTCAACAAAAGCGCCAAATTTTAGAATGCATGATGGCTGACGGCATTGGATGTTCGTGCATTTCCACGCCGGCCTAAGCGTAAACACATAACAGGCACATGAGAGACAATATGATCCATTCGGTAATGAACGTAGAAAAACCGTTTGCTTGTTAACTTATCCAAGCATGTTAAGGATGTTTTAAAAGGGCCTGGCGGTCATGTTCCACAGAGCGAGATACATCTTTATATGTCGCACAGAAACCTCTCCAGCCAAATTGTTGATCAGCAAGGTGCCGGAACTGCCATAGTTTGACACGGACAGATGGCAAATTATGTCCCCCCCTCCCCCCTGCGTCATTCGGTACTCTCTCTCGAAAGGAATGCGTGGTCAATGGTCAAATGACTAAGGCAAGCAACAAATGCGTACACTATGTAAAAGACGGACGAACTCCTGCCCGCTCTTTCTCACCTCCCGCTACGGATGCTGAGTTGTGAGAAAACGTGGTGTTTCCGTCTATTGTTACGTCCGAACCATTGACAAATATGGCACCTGTGGGAACACGAGGGCAGTATTGCAACAAGCTTGAGGCATTAGTGTTGTTTGTCTAGTAAAACAAAATTTATAACCGCACCCCTTTTTACCTCATGGCATCGGCACACCCCTAAACATTGAAACCAAATTTAAACGACGGTCCATTGCCGCCTGAGGCTCCGTGACGTCTGCTCTTACTTAGAATGGATGCTGTAGAGGCGTGGCCTCAAAGCCTGCATTTTAGAAACTTGCGACTTTGTGGGGAGACGTTTGCGATTATGATTTCCCTGTGTACAGTTTTACTCGTGGCGAACAAATATCACGCTACCTCAGAGAAGGCCTCGTTCGTGCTCAGAGGGAAGATGGTGTCATCAACTGTAACAGGTATACTATATACACATATTGTGTAACCTATGTGCGCCTGGATGGTACATATTCCCGATATTTGATGTTCGCCGTCGACATGCCCGCTGTTTTCCATAGGGTGATACAGACTCTTTCGATGCCTTTCGTGGCCAATGCGACCATATTCGATAGTCATGGTACCGCCTTGCACAACGATGGCAGTCCGAATCAGTGTCGCCACTCTGTGATGCATGGCTGATGACAATAGACCAAAACGTCCATGTTGGAGTGAAGTAGAATATATATTTTTGACCCGTAGTTCCGATAGTTATTGTCAACATAAAGCCAACCAAACGTCACAGGCCTGAACATTGTTCGTATCAACCAGGTCCAATATATGTATGCCACGTGGAGAGCCCCACGTAAACACCAGCTGACGAAGAACGACTCACACAGAGGTCTCGCCGAAGTCGCTTCCACAAATCAAGTCACGGTAGTCGTGACCGTTTAACCAGCCGCAAGGAAACTTGCTAGACGAAATCGCACTAGCAGAATGCGGCCCAATACGACAACAAAGCCCTGCTATCACTGTAACCCCGTAATCGTCCGAAACTTCAATCGTGATCGTATATTGTACAATCATATTCAACATCCTCCCTGGTCTGCATTCGATGTTTTCTGCTGCCGCCCTGCTGGACTAACGCTGGCGACGTTCCACATCCGTATTGCCTATTACATATGTATGCTACACGGTTCCCTGATTACCTACAATATACACCGCTAGGCACGAGAAGGACCTCTCCGCCTCAATGGCGTATCGGCCAATGTCTTGATTTTGATTGAGTAGATGCTACCCTGTCCAATACAGTTTTGTTGTGCGGAATCTGCATACCGCAGTTCACACCAAACGAAAACAGCCTGTCCTAGACTACACGACTCCCACACCGCAGCATGATGTGGGAAGCATTGATTTGTCTGATGCAGGAAAATATGTATTGAAAGGGTTATCATGCAGTACATATATAGTACCCTGGTAGGCGCGAGGCCTGCCATCAGACCATGTACACTCGGATTTTATTGTTTGGAATCTAAACATGATTGCCCTACATGGGGTCGTGGGCGGTTAAGACGCGCGCAGTATAAGCAGGCCTGAAACCGTATCGCGACAGCGACTTTGGATAAGCTTGACGATAGATGTTTTCTACCGGACGTATATAGCGTAGCCGTTGCGGCCGAGGGCTAGAGTTAACGCGGAGTATCAAAAGACCCCATTCGCAACGCATGCAAACATGTAATATATCGCCCATCCCGGAGCTTGGGGGTGACTCTATCATCTACAAAATATGTTCGGTATCGACATTCCGCCTATCCTTTTAGCGGGTCCATTTGGACCTTCGGCTGGTTTACGCCTTAGCAGCATCTTAGGATTGTCTCGAGATTGTCTTCCCTCAGATTCTGAACGGAGGTCTATACCTCGACTTTGGAGTGCTCCAGTAGTTTTCAGTGGTCTGAATCTGGAAGGCACAACGTGAGGCGAAAACCAACCCCCAAGTGGACGTCTGCGCTTCACTTGCATGCAGCTTCAGCTCTCCGCAAGCAACAACGCCCCACATCATTGAGACACGATCTTGGGTATTGGGTGTGTGAAGGTGTGCGGATGTTCCTGACCGCACTTGTCGACCAGTCAGAAATTATTGATGGGGTGGTTTCGTGAACTCGAAGTTACGAGCCAACAGCACCAAGGGATTGCATAATCGCCAACTGTTTAATTTCAGGCGAGACGGCTGCAATGGTATCATCGCTACATCACCGATGACAAAACAGATTTAACAACCCTATGCTGGTGCGCCCACAAAATGGTGATACTGCTATGATGATGTATCCGAAACTTATGAGTACAAGTTTGCTATATTGCCGTCCGAGATAGCACAATAGCAGGGTGCTGGTCTAAACCAGCTGGAAAGGGTTGGAACTCCCTGGATCAGTGTGTTTGGAGCACTGTTTATCGGATTTGGAGGTGATATTAGTGGTTTCAAACCCCTCACGTTTTTTCCAAGGCGTTTGTATCTTTGGAACGCCTACACGTGTCTACTCGACCACATATATATATATGGTCCTCCGTGGCCAAAGGCTGTACTTCCGAGCTCATGCACAAGACTATGTTTGATGTCACGTTAATTTGTGCGGGCTTTTAGCTACAAAGGTTGGACATGCGACAATACTCGAATATCGGCATAATATGTAGAGACGCTACAGCGCTTAACGCGTTTGCTCAGTTGAGCAACACACCAGGTATACCTGAAGACAAATCTCGCAGTCCGATATAATGTTTAGCCGCGCTTTTCGGCACGAAGGGGGCGTTGCCGTTGACGGTGACGTCTGCGGTTTGAGTGTAAACCGAATCGCGGGCAGGCAGTCGTAGCTACGAGTGTTACCATCCTGCACATACATCACGAAGGCCACAAGTTGGGCACCTCTCAGATACTTGATTGCACTTACTACCGCTGTCAGTACTACTCATAACAGCAATGTTCCCAAGAACGGTCTAACGTAAGACCTTCATGCCGTTGGTGGTCTGAAGTCGCAAGGTTCGGGTCTACCTTTGAGCGGAAATTGTTTCAATTTCCGATACAGGCGCAGAATACTATGTCCGGGTTCAAGGTCCACAAACTATACCTGGTACGTGGTATATATCAATACCATGGTACGGCAAAGTCAAAATACCCGAAAGCACATACGAGCGTAGCACTGGCAGTCAACCTCACTAACGCCAGCACCCGTTCGCAACAAAACTGGGCCGTGTACTAGACGACACATACATACCGGGAACGTTTAACACTCACAGCGCTTTTGAAAACAATGCATAGGTAGGCTGACGTTGGTGGCACTGTCCCGTTGTCGTCGGCGCTATTCGAACGAGCTACGCCAAAACCACCGGGGAGAGACATACCCCTTTGTCGATGCTATTGATGGCACCTATAGTTCGGGACACGTCTTACCTCCGTTTTCATAGGCATGGTTGTTTAACCACCAAGTGCTGCCGTTGATTTGCATGCTGGATTTCACGTCCAGATATATCGCACCTGAGCGCAGAATAATTTTGAAGTGTGAGTCTTTCAGCGACTTGATCGAGAACGAAACAACCCGCCCGTGCACACGTCTGTTGTCGTTACCATGCACACACCGCTAGGATATTTTGATATAGTTCAATACCAAATGTAATATTACGTACCGGGAGATGTTTGGCGTATCATTAGGTTTGTGTGTATGTGGAATATCAAACACTTCGGCACGGGTTTACATTTTGTTTTAATGCCCGTGATGTCGGTACTGTAGTTTTATTCCAGGACCACGGCGACTAAAAAGGGACATCCACCCACCCAGCTTCTAGCAGACTACCTAACATATCAACCCCGTCAATGTCAGGTCTTGAAATATATTGTTCGCTGGACAACTACAGACAATTTAGGAAAGGAGATATTGCACTATAGCCCTCGCTCTCACCGTGAAAGCAAAGAGCTTGAGTCCTGATTTGCAAAGACGGATTGCGATACGCGCGTGGCGGAAACGCTGGCCGGAATATAGATCGCTGTTGGTGGCCCGGCAAGCGAGTGGCGGCAACCGCTACGGTTCCAGATGCTAGAGCACACGACGATTGATTTGTACGTAAATATTTCCGACAATTGCCTTTCCTTTGTAAAGGTATCATGAAACAACTGTAGCCGAGCCACTTTACGTCTGTACAATACACACGTATTTACATCTCCCGGTGGGCATAAACAAAAAGCATGCATCCTTCAGACAATAAAAACGACATAGTTCCCCCCTAGAGAATGTACGAACGAAAGACCAAATAATGTCAAGGGCCCAACATACATCCGGCAGCACCCTCTCCAGAAGTTGTTGTGTGGGTTTTCAACCTCTGCAGGGTGTCGCTTCGATTGCCAATAGTATTATTAGTGTCATTTCTCCAGGGTTTCAAATGGTGCATCAAGCCGCCTGCTAGTCGAGAGGGAAACTAATTTTCAGCCCGATATTGTTTTTGGGGAGAAGATTAGCCGGTGCTTGAAAACACTCACAACCATAAGTACACAGCACAAGTACACAGCAGGTAGGGGCTCAAGTTCCCAAAAGCACGAGAAAGAGAGTTAACAACCGAGTGTTCAAATTATGAATTGCCTTTCTGATGATTAAAATCGAAAACATTGGCTCATGTTTCTTCCTAGCTATTTTCTTCTCAGGCTTAAAATATAACTCTTAACAAGATGTCGTTCGAAACAGCCGGCGGTCTCACTACCAATACATATATCATAACTTGCTGTCTCGAAATCGGAAAAAAAACAATTATGGACGAAGCACCTTGCAAAAACAAAACATACTAATGTAGATTCCCGTTCGGATTGAAAATTCACTTCCTACTTAGGAAAAACAGCTGTCAGTTGTTGCGAGTACCTCACACTATGTATGTGCACGCGTGGCTGCAACCAACCGAAACTCGACGCTCCCATCCTATGGCGATAACGTACCTCCATGTATAGCTGAGTTGGCACCGAAAGAGCTGTTACCGGCGACGTGGACTGTTGAGGTGGAGGAAAATATGGCACCTGACGATAAGCACGAGGCCACTTGTCAGCGAGTTCAAAGGCAAGATAATCTACAGCCGTTCACCGAAATACGAATGGATGATAAATAATACCATGGCATGAAACTAACAAATCCGATCTAAGTGGGACATCCCAAGCGGCCTCAAAATCCGGTTTTCATTGTGCCCAACGTTGACAACACCTACCAGGCACGAAGGACCATATAACAAGCAGCGGACAATGTTCCGAGCATAGATATCTTACTTAATTAAGCTCTAATGACAACATCATGGGCCAGGCAGTCCACAACAAGCAGTGAAGGTGTTGCGTTGGGATGCCGCATATCAAACATCAGCTGTTTGTCGGACAAGCATGTCTAGTGACCCAGGCCACCTTCGATGACTTTAAAACTTGGGTTTAGATTTCTTTTCAAGAGCCAATTTCCACGCGTGAATATCGTAAAAGGTTCTTCCCAAAGTCGGAGGGGTACTGATCAGAGGAGCGCGTTGTGTTTGGCCGTTTCCCTTGTATTATCAACACAACACCTACTCTGTCTCAGCACTACGTCGAGGGGGCCAAGTTGTGCGTACCATGAGGGCGAGATGCCTGGCTACATATGTACTCATCGTTGTTTAACAATTGCTTGGTGACCATTTTCGGAAAGTTTTCACCGCAAGTATTTCGTCTCACCTCCGTTGGTAGCATTGTTGTCGGCAAAGGTACAATCGAGTACAAGCAGGTAGCTTGAAGAATGTGCGTTGACAGCCCCCCCATTTTCTGCGTCCCCTCCCTCCAACACCAGGCTGTTAAGGCGTAGAGTAGACCCGTTAGACACGGAGAACAGACCGGTTCGACGGCCGGCTCCAACTCCACGAAGTGTAGGAAAACCGTTCCCAGTGACGGTCACAGTTTTGCCATTCGTCACGTCGATCCTCTCCGTAATGCTCATGCTTGGGAACCACATAATGTCAAATTCTCCCTCTCCCTCGCAGGCTAGCGCCGTGGCAAGGTTCTGGATGTCGCCCGTGGACGTCACGTCTACGGCAATTGTACCAGATGTGCATGGCACCGATTCTGCTCCGGAGAGGAGGGATAACACCAACAAGATCACCGTCAGCGCCATCAGGTCGAACCACAATCTGCTGGACGGTTGCAAGGACGAACACGTGAGTTATCGATGAGATCGTGTACATATTTCGAATTCGGTTCGGGCCGTCTTCGGCATTAAATACTGGTATGAAAGATCACGGCACGGCTCCTCGCGATTACGGTACAAACACGCTTCCGCAACAGTTGAAACCCGCGGCAGTCACGGTACAGTGTTCATAATTCACAGCATTTGCATAACATCGTTTCGCCGTGCGCGAACAACACGACAATTCACGGACTCGAGGCATTTTCCACGAACTGTGGTGAAATCGCGGTAACTTTACCGCGGTAAAGTTACGAGAGAGAGCGCTGAAAAATTCCGAAAGAGCGCTCCGATTAAGCAAGCATTCAGAACAGTTTAGCCTTTACACATGTGTTTGTGTCCAAACACTTTCAGCAATACGAGCTGTTTCATGGATTTCGTCATCACAGTGTTCGGCATCAGAACTTCGCGCCGGTTTCTTAAACGTTGCAGGCGCTTTCTGTACCCGTATGCCGACGGTTGTATTGAGGGGTGTGCGTGGGTGTTTTTCCCGCCGACTAACTGGAGTTTTCGTTAGTTTCTGAACATTGAAGTTGGTGGGACATCACACACCTAACAAAACAAACGGATAAAGCTTGCACCCCGTTCATACCCCCCTGGACTCGGAAAGTGTGTGCCAAGAGTCAAGGTTTTAATTCGAAAAAACAGTGTGAGATTCCGAGCTTTCGAGGGAAAACAACGTGTGTTTCACTACTTTTTCACAGACGCATACTACGGTAGAAGGGCACCATGTTTTTGCTTTCTGAGGATGGCCACTTGAGGAGCTATATACCTCACGCCAAAAATGATTTTAGGGGAGACTATATGTGCTACCCGATTAGCCTTCCGATGGCCTAAGCACACCATATACAATATTGGGACACAGGTTTAAAAGTCCGACGGGTATCGGTTATGCCGTTCGCGTATGCCGACGGTCGTATGGAGGGGGGGTGCGTGTTTTTTTTTATTCCGTCGGTTATCTGGTGTCTTCGTTATTTGCTGCACATTGAACTTGCTGGGACACTACATACCTACCGAAACAAATGGATAAAACATGAGCCCCTTCCATACACCCCTATGACCGGATCGTGTGTGTCAAGAGTCAAAGTTGGATTCGCAAAAAACGTGTGAGTTCCTGTGCTTTCGTGGGAATACAACGTGTATTTCAAAGTTTATTTACACTTACTTGGTTTGAATATGCAATCGACTTTTAGCGGTGATGTGTGCTTAAGCAGGGTTCCCTTTCTTCGTTCAAAACAAAACAAAGACATGATTCGTTTAAAACAAACGTAGTTTTCGTCGGTTCTCAGCAGCAATCCTGTTTCTGGTACAACAACACCATACAATTACACCTTACTGAACCTGGCATAGCTCCAGGTCTAATGCTCAGACCTGCTGCCGACCAACGCGTAGCTTGTTCGTTCTGGTTGATAGGAGGTGTCGGGTTTCTTAGCTCTGCAAGGGAGGGCAGGCACTTCTGTGTTTGCATCACGAAACGCAAGTGCTCAGCAGTGATAATTTTATCGTTTCGGAGTTCCTGCTCTGTATCTACACGGCGGTGCTCTGGCCGCATAGGCGTCGAACTAGAGGCCCAGGTAGGTTCGCCTCATGGTGATCGGCATTCACGTCTAAATCTTGTTTAAAAACCGTTTCAGCAGCCGGAGAAAATGCTTTTTTTCAAATTCGGCTCTGGGTACCAGGGGTTTGGAGAGACGTTTTTTATTTCTAGCCACTTTTCGTGATGAAGGAAGACGTCGCATCGATCCGGCTCCCAAGGCAAACATGATACCCATAACCGACGCTCTTTATACCCACAACCGACGCTCTCTTAAACGGCTCATAGGGAACAGGTCTGAGCATTAGCACTGGATACATGTCGTTTTCGGTAGGGAGTCGGGAAAAGTCGAACATATACCAGTATTCCAACTGAAGAAAAACAAAATACAGGGTTTTTTTTTAAGACTGCAAGGAGCTAGATGAACGGTTGACGATTACGAAATGTCCACGAGACACACTGGAGAGAACAAACCCAAAACAAGTTCGTAGACCTCAGTACAGGTGTACCGTATCGGTATTGTACCGTTAGGCAATACGCATCTTGACACCAAGGAAGAACAACAACAGTAGTAGCAACGGTAGCGGCAACGGCAGCGGCAGAGCTGCGGTGCCGCTGCTTCATAGCAGCAGCGGTAGTGGTCACGACAGCGACATAGCTACGTCGCTGCTGCTGACGAAAGTCTGGCGATGGCAGCGGCATCATTGCAAGCGTCATCGCCGTACGTAGAGAACAGAATAGGCAATAATAAACAGCAGCAGCAGCAGCGGCAAGCAGCAACCAGCTTCGAGGCATGTACGGCAGCAGCCGCACTCTATACACAGCCTAAAGTTTGTGCCACCGCGCCGGATCCCTACGCTAAAGCTCGTTTGGCCCATAGACAAACGGCAACATCATACCGGCGTGCTTCTGCAGCAGCAGCCGCGGGGGCATTGAAAAATGCTTACTCAAATCCCAGGAGCTGTGTGGGGTAGGTGGGGCCCTGCCATGCCCTACGAGAAGACAGCATGTGAGCAGCGGGCGCAGACCATGTCTGAGTATTGGCTGGCTGGCGGTCCGACTAAACAGTCTAACCCCGCTCGTCCGCCCCATACTCCATGCACCAGCTGATGAATCGGGCCTCCGTGTTCTGTGTGTGTAGACTGAGGTTATCGTGTTATGAGTAAGGTTTTGGAATCCTGTTAGATACCCAGCCCTTCTTGCACGGACAGGAGTCTGCTGCTGCTGTGTTGTGCCTGAGATGAAACAAGGACAATGCCTCTGTTACATTTCGGGGTATTCGTAAACCAATGATTTTGATACCTATAATGGGAAAGAGGGAACATAACGATCATTACTTTTGAAGAGATTTTTCCTTTTGATTTTGTGTTTGTTTCGAAACCACCTTTATTCCAGCCCACGTGGTAATTTGTCATAGAGTGATTTGTCTTGACTGTTTTACGCAAACTCTCAAGTAACAGACGATTGAAGAAACTGAAACAAAAAACAAATGTGCTACGCTTCGATTTGTGAGCGATATATCAAAACGCTTAGGTTGGGTGGTTGATTGGTTATCCTTCTGCCAGTAGTCCGACCGACAAATGCCAAAACAAAATTCCCACAGCTTACGTAGTTTGGATATTTTTTACAAACAATACGTCACACGCACACATTATATCGTTATCGTATGCGGTATAAAAAAGAGGAAAATATTCGGGTGTGATACAGATGATACACCCTGGACAGTAGCCTACCGGATAGGCCTCCTGCTATTTCTATACGTTGGGGTATTGCATATTGATACCTATTGCTGCAATCGGTATCATACATTTCATACCGATACATATGGCTTCGATAAAGAGGGTCATAGGGAATTGTATAATAGCCAATTTTACTTGGGATATGCTGTAGAACTTGCCTTTGGATAGCTATTGTTTCGACCAATGCGTTCAGAAAGACTAGTGCTATAGGGCATTGTACTTGGGATAGATATTAGATAACGTCTATCGATACCTATTGCTTCTAGCAACAGGTTGGGAATAATTGTGCAAAACGCGATGGTACTTGGGATAGGTAGTGAAAATTGCCTATCGATACTTGTTACTTTGACCAATGTGTTCAGGGATCTTTGTACGACAGGCTGTATATTGTACTTGGGTTAGGTATTATAAAATATCTGTCGACACCCATCTATTTAGCCCATAGGTTCAGAGTTTTGTGCAATATGGTATTGCATTCGGGGTATTAGGGATAGATACGTATTGGAATGGTTTATCGATTCCGAATTCTTCGACTAGTTCATTGGCGAATATATATCGATCAACCCGATTGCAAACAGGGATGCGTATTTCCTCCCCCGGAACCCAACATTTCCCGGGAAACAGCCTTTTTCAGCTTTTCGGCAAAATTTCCCCTATTTCCTCTCATTCGAGGGGAAAAGGGCGTGATTTGTTTGGGGGGACAAAAATAGTCATCCCCGGGTGGCCAATGCACTACATGAAGCACAAGTATAAGATGCGTTCAGGCCTTCGGAGAGCCATTTTCGACAACTTTCACTACACTGTGAGGGTATTACCTGCTGAGCTATAGGGGTAAAAGATCGATCGAATACCCAGCCCAGGGTAATCCTTATTACACTCTCCCCCCCTCTGAACGGCGGGATATTTGGGACGTCGGTACCGTATACGGCCGTACGTTGACCTACCCGCTCCATTTCAGTTCCTGGGGAACCAGGGAGAAGTGTTTTTTAGGGACGCACGCGCAAGCGTTTCTGAAAAAAGAAACGTCCGAAGTGAGTTCGAACCCGTGTCCTCGACGACGCCAAATGTGAGGGTATTACCGCTGAGCTATAGGGGTAAAAGATCGATCGTTTACCCAGCCCAGGGTAATCCTTATAGCACTCTAATGTGATGTGGTGCCTCTAATCTATAGATGGTTGAGGATTGGGACATCGCAAAGATTGTTCGCGTGTTCTCTTTGGTAGGCCAGACAGGGCTAGAAGAACGTTCTAAACCACTAGAACGTTCCTTAATGTCGGAACTCCCGATAATAATTAGAGAAGTTCCCATAAAGCACGTAGGAATGTTCTTATAGGACATTCCCATAAGCGGGGAAGCCGCAGACTGCTATCCGATTAACGGGTAGTTATAATTGCGAATTAGTGGTAACAACCCGAGTAGGCTCCGAGCTTGGAGAGTCAGGCTGACTCTCCCTCCCTAGCTCTACCTGCACCAGGTACACAAGCCCAGTATTAAATAGTATTAATAGTAATAGCAGTTGCGCACAATGCAAGTACTTCTTGTTGAGTAAATAAATGTGCATCGGTTTGAGTTGATGTTTAACTTGTTCGTGTCCTCGTTGATTTCGTCCTGCAGCCGCAGCCATTTGATACTGGAAAATTAGGACTACTACTGCCGTAGTGCTGATAGGGAATGTATACTTATGTCGCGAGGTAAATCAGCAGCACAAGGCGCAAAGCAGGACGTGAGCATTTAAAACAGTCCGCTGCTTCGTACGCGTGTAGATATCGCGATCTTTTCCGCGACCGAAAACTGAAAACATGGACTCTGGACGCCTCAACGAAATCCCAGCGTCCCAGCTGCATCTGCGCCAAGTTTACCCTTCCCATTCGAATATGCTAGCTCATATATATGATTGTATTTTATAACATTTATAGTACATTCCTTCGATGATTCCGCTCGCCATAACATCCAATTCCTCTGTATGATATATGTCAAATTATTCTTGCGTCCCCTATCCCCGGGAAAATAACGCCTCCATATAGAATGGAACCCCTGTTTTTGGGGTTTTTTTTCAGTGTGGCGAGAACTCTTGGCATCGGTGGTTGCTGTGTGCCAAAAACTCGTCTTTTTTGCTGCGTCGGGCAGGTTTTGGGACAGAAGAAAAGAAGCGGAGCCTGGTGCGGGTTTCACCACCACAAAGGGTAAAGGCTGTTTTGGTTTGTGGATTCCGATCCCATAAGAGTCGGCCTAAGCTGTGCAGCAGCGCAGAGCGCTACGTAGGCGCCCACAGGCCCCTCCTATATCACACCGATATCCTACAGAGGAATTGGATGTTATGGCGAGCGGAATCATCGAAGGAATGTACTATTAATCATATATCGTATAAGCATACATATCAGCTAACACATTCGAATGGAAAGGGTGCACTCGGCGCAGATGCAGCTGGGACGCTGGGATTTCGTTGAGGCGTCCAGCGTCCATTTTTACATGTTTACAGCAGTTTTAGGGCCGTTCCTAACGAAACAAAAAACACGATTCGTGACGTTTTGGCATGACAAAATATCACGATTCGTGATGTTTCTTTCCTAACGAAAATACGTGCTTTTTCGTCACGTTTCGTGATATTTTCAAATTATAAAAAATCCGATATTTTCAAACCAACGGTATTTGAGGGTTGGGCCAACTCTCGCAGGTAGGTCACGGCCAGGCCGTGCCGGGTGGACCGTGCTTGACCCGGTCCGCGATTCAAACCATGGGCCGAGGCCCGGCACGGTCTGTGGTATTCCAACCTCACGCGCCGTCGGCCAGGCCAGGTCCGCGCGAGGTTCCAATCTCGCTGACGTGTCGTCTGCTCTGCCTGGCCGAGGGTGGTCGAAAAATATGTTTTCGACACCTCACGTCGAATCGTTCAACTTTGACCTGTGACGGGGGGGGGAGGGGGGTACCTGAGACCGTCCCCTCCCTCTACGCCTGTACAGTAACTATATAAAACTGAACACAGTGGACAGTATAGATCCGCTCCCCCCCCCTGCTTGATATACAAGGCCTTCCATAGTACTACAATACTACCGGACACCGTCCCCTCCCTCTATTGAACACAGGGGACGGTAGAGAGCCGTCCCCTGATTGATACAAGGCCTTCCATAGTACTACAATACTACTGGGCGGCACTGCGACCTATACGAGTAGGCCGCAACTGCGTGGTGACAACGACTGTAGCAGCAGTAGTGACAGCGACTGGAGAAGTAGTGAGCGGAACAAAGGAGCTATGAGCTCGATCGAAGGTGGATCAGAAGGCCCCGAAGAGTCATGGGATCGGCAGGCTTGGCATGGAATGTCGAGTGCGTTCTTTTCTTGCTTCGGCACATTGTACTCGGTCGACAAGCTTGGTCGGATCAACATGCAGGTTCCTTCCTTCTTAGCAGATAGATCGATAGACCCCAGGTAGGTATCTTGGACACCTGTTTATACCCTTGCAACGATAATCGGTCAGGGAAACTAACTGCTGACCCTGCCTGGTGTCATTGGCAGCTTACCTTCCCACACAAGTCCCACATGATTCTGTACACACGTCGTGTACGTCACTGTCGGCGACATCGCGAACAACAGTGTTCGACACTCACATATTACATCGTGGCAAAGCAGAACAAGCATTCAAGGTAAAATATGTCCCACGAGGGATGTATGTGTGGTGTCACGTTACGCTATTTGACTCGATGTGAGGGTCTGCGCCTCTCCGGTACTCTGTCACACAAATCACATATGATACGTACACCGATACACGCTGGATACACTGAAAAAACAAATATTTTTAATAAACTAATTTTCGAGCCTTCATGGGGGGGGGGGGGGGGGGGGGGGGGGGGGGGGGTTAGGTGTACGGTACCCAAATCCCCGGCCGCCCCTGGCCTGGCCCATGAGATTTCAGATTTTTTTTGCATTTTCTTCACGGTGTGTCTCCTCCTCCTCGAGATTTCGAGGTCACAGCATGCTCGTTACCCCGCACCCAGCAGTGTCTTTAGGCAGCCGCTCGCTGTCCACAAACGGCGTACGAAGCAGGGCCTGACGTGCCCCTATACCGGCCATCGGATGCCGTTGATGTCGGGTGGGTTACGTAGTGCCTTGATCAGGCGTATTTTGAGCCACGACAAATGTCGTGAATCGTGATTTTTTTCTTTTTTTAGGAAATTGTAAAAAAAATGGCGTCATGAATCGTGAGGTTTTTGTCGTGACAAAAACATCACGATTCACGACAAAAACCCCACGAATCGTGATTTTTTTTGTTCGTTAGGAATGGTCCTTAGTGGATAGTGTCGCGATCGCTACACGCGTACGAAGCAGCGCACTGCTGTAACTGCTAACTTCCTGATTTGCGCTTTGTGTTGATGATTTACCTCGCGACACAACAAGTATATTCGTACATGAGAGTTCACAATCAGCAATACGCGGCAGTTGTCCTATTGATCCAGTATCAAATGGCTGCAGGACGAAATCCACGAGGACGCGAACAAGTGAAAAATCAACTGAAACCGATGAACATACCAGGTACACATTTACTCAATCAAGTACTTGCATTGTGCACAACTGCTACTACTACTATGTGTACCTGGTTCAGGTACCGGTAGAGTGTAGAATGAAAATGATCGAAAATGACTGTCCGGAGGCCTGAACGAATCTTATACTTGTGCTTCATGTAGTGCATGGGCCACCCGGGGATGATAATATTTGTCCCCTCCCAAAAATTACACCTTTTTTCCCTCGAATGAGAGGAAATAGGGGAAATTTTTAGGAAAGGCGGAAAAAGGCTGTTTCCCGGAATATTTTGGGTCCCGGGTGAGGAAGTACGCATCCCTGTCAGATAGGGCAACAACCAAGGTATAAGAAGCAACCGATCGGTAAATCAAACAGACAGATCGTTCTGAAATAGCTGAGACCGAACCTTCGGATAGATTCCATAGCACTCACTGCCTTGGTTCAAGCCACCGACCTCCAACTGTTTCTTGCACGGATATAAATAAACGATTCCGGTCTTGGGCGATGCTTCTTTTTCGAGTGACCGATATCCCGATCTTGGGCGTACTGCTGTGTTATATGACACCTGGAAGATACATGTGTATGCCGTGACTAGTCGTACACCTACTGCTGTAGTATCCGGAACCAAATAATCGTTTTATCGGTCCCTATTATCCGGAACCATAGTATGGTGAAATTTCTATCGATACCAATTATCCGAAAGCATATTATAGGACGGTGATATTTCTATCGATACCTACTGTAATGTTGTCTGAAACCATAAGATGGTGAGATTTGTATCGATACCTATTGTCTGAAACCATAGGATGGTAAAATTTCTATCGATACCTACTGTCCGAAACCATAGGGTTTAGTTCTCAGAACCAATATTGTACCGCTCGAGCAATACCGTCCTGGAAATGTCTATCGATACCTACTTGTTTCACCAGTATGCTCAAGGGAATAGGTACAATAAGCTATCGGCCGAACAGTAGATCAGTGAAAGTGCCTGTTAACGCACATTGTCGGCCTCACGTCGTAGCATTCGAAAAGTGGCAATCGATACGTACTAAACGAAACAATAGGCCTCCTACTGGAATCGAATCCTATCGATACCCTATAAATAATAGATACTTGACTAATTTAGCAAGAAGAGGGGAAGAGCAATATAGTCGTGGGCTGCACGTCGGTTGTAGCGGTCACGAGTTCGAATCTCACGACCGACCAATATTAAAACGCACACACGTGGCCATGTGGTTACCCCCCAAAACCCTCCACGGACAAAACTGGCCCTCTAGTGAGGACGACCACACTCTAGAGTGTAGTTTACGTACCCCTTTGTCACGGGGGACCATATTGAATAGGACAACATATTGCTAGTAAAAACAGATAAAACATATTGGTTTTTGTGTTTACCTAGGGTCCTATTTACTATGGTCTCCCATACTAGAGCGTTTCACGACTAGATTCTGCAGGTAAAAACCGGGTTATTGAACCCTCTAGAGGCTTTCGAACCTATTACAGTAGCCCGTCTGGAGGGTACTGATACATTAAATAACCGTCTAGAGCTTTCGTTCAAAATACCAAACCCTCCACAGTTTTATCGATAAACCCTCTGGAGTTTTAATTTCCACAGCACCACTCCAGCGAGAATAACGCTAATAAAGCCTTCGACAGAGTGCACCCTCGGAGAGGGACACTAAATATAGTACCTTGCAGAGGGTATCATGCCCAAAATTCCTCTAGAGGTTACAATGGATCCCTCTAGAGAAATTTCAGGAGTGCTTAACCCTCCAGAGTTTAACAAGTAAAGCCTCTGGAGTGTTCGAATACCACAGCAGCACGACTCTTTCGGGAATAACGCTTGTAACACCCTTCACAGTGCACCCTCTGGAGCTTAAAAAAACATTACCCTCCAGAGGGTATCATGCACATGATACATTTAGAGGGTAAGAGAAATAATATAGGCAAACTCCTTTGGAGCGATTTCAGCAGTACCTGACCCTCCAGAGTTTGATCAATAAACCTTCTGGAGTGTTTAATTGCGACATCAACACTCCATCAGGAACAACGCCTACATAACCCTCCAGACTGCACCCTCTCGAGGGTGCATAAAACAAAATATCCTTCAGCGGTTATCAAGCGCACAATATACACCCAGAAGGTGGGGTGATCCTTCGTGAATAGTATAGCAAATCTCTAGAGCGATCGCTGTAACGTTCAACCCTCCAGAGGTTATTCCGTACACCCTCTGGGGTGATTAAATAATATGTAGTGACTTTACAGCGAGAATGTCACGCCTTCAGAGCAGGCCCGCTAGATGTTTGATGAAACTAAATATCCTGCAGAGGTTATTAAGCTCCTAACCCCTCTATAGAGGGTACGGTATTCTCCGAAACTAAATTATCAAGAGGGTAATAAACCCCTCTGGAGTATAGAAACATTCCAGCGGGAATTTCGCTCATGCACCCCTCACAAGCGATTTCTCTGAACTTCAACCCTGCAGAGTTTAATTTATAACCCCTCTGCAGTGCTAAGCAAATATATCAACGCTGTGGCGGGAATAACGTCCATGAAGCCCTCCAGTGTTTACGTTCCGGGGGATTAAGACAACATAAGTACCCTTCAGACGTGATCAAGCTCATATTGCCTCTAGAGGGTACTGTGTTATACATAACCCCTCCGGGGCGATGTCTTTAAACCTCAACCCTCCGTAAACCCTCTGGGGTGGTTGGTTCCGATGAAAGCGCTCCAGTGAGAATACCGCCATGGAACCGCTTGAGGGTGCACCCGCTCAACGGTCGGCCCAAGAGCAATACCATGCAGAGGTTACAGAGATGATAACCCCCCTAGAGCGTAAGGTGTATTACATAGCCAAAACCCTTCAGAGCGATTTATGTATATCGTACAATCCGGAGTGTAATCGATAAACCCTCCCTCTAGTGTTTCTTTACGATAACAACACTCCAACAGGGATGGCGTTATTAAATCACCCACTGCGCCTTCTGGATGTTGCAGGGAAATCGATAGCCTCTCCTAAGGTTTCTAAGCTCATAGTGCCTTTTCGTGGTAAGGTGTTAGGCCGACTCTTATGGGATCGGAATCCAAAAACAAACAGGTTTTCCCTTCATCGTACAGAACCCGCGAGCAGTGCCATCGGTAGTGATAGGCCATTTCTGGACGCAGCCCACAAGAAACAAAATGAGTTTTTCGCACACAGCAACAACCGATGCCACGAGTTCTCGCCTCACAGAGCACGGGTCGCGCCAAAACTTCGAAGGCCGCATGCCCTTCTTTTCTGGGCGTCTGTGCTGCCAAGTGTGAGGGCAGTATGTGGCTTGTGGCCAGAGGTCTCGCACATAACGTGAGGTCTGGTCTATTTCTGTCTCAACCTTTTGCTAGACGTAAATGTGTCCCATTTTCGATCAGCAAAAACGTTGAGACAGAAATGGATTAGGCCTCGCGTTCTGTGCTAGACCTCTAGCCACAGGCAACCTACGGCCCTCATATTTGCAACGAGGACGCTCAGAGACGAGGAGCATACAGCCTTTCAAGGTTTAGCGTGACCCGTGCTCTGTGAGGCGAGAACTCGTGGCATCGGTGGTTGCTGTATGCGAAAAGCTCGTTTTTTTTGCCGCGTCGGGCAGGTTTTGGGACAGAAGAAAAGAAGCGGAGCCTTGTGCGGGTTTCACCACCACAAAGGGGAAAGGCTGCTTTGGTTTCGGGATTCCGATCCCATAAGAGTACACACAAAAACACATTTAATGCGGCAGAAACTCGCCTTTTTGCCCGTATGAAGTACGCCGCCATATACACAACGAAACCCTGTGAATTAAGCTTTACTCGTTGCAGCTCCTTCGTAGTGTTTTGTTGGTGTCAATCCGCCAGCTGTGATAGTGCGTTCGTCGATGACAGCTGCTCCCGGTAGGGGAGACAGGAGGGATGCTGGATGTGATAAGGCTGGGGTTATGCCCGTGGAGCGATTCGTTGGTACCAGAAACAAGGCACGCAAGGGGGCGGGCGGCCGTGGTGGGTTAACCGGGTTGGGGACCTCTCTCTCCCTTTTCACCGTAACGAGTGGGCAGCAGTACTCGTAGCGGGCTCCAACTTTAAAAAAGAAGCCGAGTCATCGAATCTCTGCAAATCAGCGATGAACGAGTCGCACCGGCGCCAATGGTAGCTGCTTCCCGGTGAGGGTATGCGAACAATTGCGTTTTGGCGTGGAAGGGCAGTCATTGGTGTTGGGAGCTAGTCGCGATACAGGTCTCCAGCCCTGGCTGATCTTACGAGTAGGTATGGAAATCACCACCATGAAATTGCGCTCGTTTTCGATACAGAGCATAGGCTCGCCAAAGAGAAATTGTCCAATAAGAAGCTAAAGCTCACACGTTTTGGCCGGACCTAAGAAACAAGCCCTAAGAAAGAGACATGGGTTAAGCGACCAAGACAATAATGGGAATTATACGAAATAGAAACGTACGGTCCGAGGTTCCAAAACGAATGTGTAGCTTGCATATACTGCTGTATGTGTAGGACTGTACTGCTGTACATCTATTATGGTACGAGTGCATATCTAGTATCTGCTCTACATGCTGGTGAGTAGGGATCGTTTGAATTCATTGGCACACTGTAAACTATTTATTGCCATTTGTGACAGCCGTCGATCACAAACAAACCAAAATCGGCATCGGCTGTCTCAAGATATCGGCAATCATCGAACGTCGCGATTTATGGGCGAGGTACCTCGCCCCTTAATACAAATTCCCTTATACCCTCTGCTTTACGGTTACGAGCTCGTCCAGGGCGTGATTTCAAAACAAAAATGAGAATCGATCAGGATTACGGGTAATACCATCGATGATATATATATATACGTATACTCGTGTATATACATTCTCAAGGTACAGTTTGATTGTGAGGAAAATTCAAGTGTTGAAAAACAACAAAATGCTAAACTCGATTATCATTCTCACCAGAAAGGCAATTCTCAGTAAGGAAAATCGACTGTAAAATGACGAATATCAACCATGGCAGGTCTCATTGACCTGGTGTTGGTTAAGGTATCTTCATGATTGACATTTGTGAACAGAATATGACGATATCTACGTAAGTAACCTACATGCCCCACAGCGGGAGCTGTACTGTCTCAGTAACCTGGCTTCGCCATCAAAGGAGGAGGGAGCGTGTGGCGACGAGCTGGAGCCTCAGGGCCGGGTTGACCGCTTTGGCGCGAGAATGTTTATTTTTAAGACCAAGCACCCTGAGTGCAACGAGAGAGAAAATGAGGAGCCAACTGGGAAGGACAGCAACGAGAGCGTGTACGGACGGAGCGGGTCGAGTGTGGTCGTGCTAGGACTGGCCGAGCGGCACCGGAGCGGCGCGCCTGAGCAGCAGCACAGCAGCGCGCCGGCGCAGCAGCACAGCAGCGCACAGGAGAAGCGATCCGGAGCACGGACGACATCGACCCGTGACGGACGAACATTTTTGTTTTTCTGTTGACAAATTCTTCGCTTTTTCCCCCGAATGTTGTTGTTGGGTCGGTGTGGATGACGTCACTGGTTTTGTAGAGAGACGCGGCAGAGGTGGCGCGGACACCCCGGGTGCCTTCAAAATTGTGCCTGATCGTGGAAGACCCCTTCAATGTGGAACGATTCCTAATCAGTGTCGATGTTTATAATGCTGTGCCTAACACAGACCGTTCAGGATAGATTCGGGTAGTTGTCAATGGACATGATGGCTTTGGTTGGCTGTTCTTTTTCACTTTGTGCCCGCGGACTGTCATTCTGGCAGCACTTCAGACAGCAGCTGCGTGCTCCATCTTGTTCCCACGCCTACTGTTTGTTTTTGTACAGACAGCACTTCAGACAGTAGTTACGCTGTAGTCGGCAAATTCATTGGTAAAGAGTGGGAGGGGGGGCGGGGGGACGATGCTGCTGTAGTCGAATGGAGATTGCGGGCGTGTAGTTCAGTTTTGGACACGCATAACATGCTGTTGGGATTTTAGGTGTACCTCTTCGGACTTGTGTATCATTTCCCTGCTAAGTGTACGTGTTCTTTAGGATTCTCTGATGGCTCTAGCACTTTTGTGACCACGGGCCGTGATCTTGCTAGATCAGACTACGGGGATTAGCAACTGAAACGAGTTTAATGTGAAGAAAACAACAACAACAACACCCAGGTACTGGATATTACAATGAGGATGGTGATTATTGAAAGAGAGAGATAAGTAACCGTGGATACCAAAGACAAAAGACGACAACAAACAACAGAAACTGCGGTACTGTGCAAAACAAACCGCGCAAAGAGACGTCGCTAACCAGAGTAACAAACAGCGCTGACCGGGGAAAGGTGCAAAGTAGACGGTGGAAATGTGTAAAAACCCACCCGTCAAAAGGAGGTACGTGTAGCGCACGACTGCGCAGTATCAACATTAACAGTTGAACAGCTACGGAGTTGGGAGGTCAGGGAAGAGGCCCAGAAATGTGGGGTGCGTCACATTAAACCTTCCTTTCTACCCGTCGACATCCAGCACACCCAGTGTCCGTGCCGATTCTTCATCCTAAAAAGGTACCAGTTCTGTGTTCACAAAACTACGACACAGCAGAGATACTACGCTCAGTGCAGTAAGCAGAGCAGACAATGCAATGCCATATACGACAGGCAAGACCTACCCTGCTAGCAATCCAGGTTGTTGTTGTTTTTCTTCACATTAAACTCGTTTCAGTTGCTAATCCCTATAGTCATCTAGCAAGATCACAGCCCGTGGTCACAAAAGTGCTAGAGCCATCAGAGGATCCTAAAGAACACGCACACTTAGCAGGGAAAGGATACGCAAGTCCGAATAGGTACACCTAAAACCCCTACATACAGCATGTTATGCGTGTCCAAAACTGAACTACACGCCCGCAATCTCCATTCGACTACTGCAGCAGCATCGTCCCCCCCCCCCCCCCCTCCCACCCCCTCCCACTCTTTACCAATGAATTTGCCGACTACAGCGTAACTACTGTCTGAAGTGCTGTATGTACAAAAACACACGGTAGGCGTGGGAACAAGATGGAGCACGCAGCTGCTGTCTGAAGTGCTGCCGGAATGACAGTCCGCGGGCACACAGTGAAAAAGAACACCCAACCAAAACCATCACATCAATTGACAATTGCCCGAATCTATCCTGAACGCCTGTGTTAGGCACAGCATTTTAAACATCGACACTGATTAGGAATCGTTCCACATTGAAGGGGTCTTCCACGATCAGGCACACAATGAAGGCACCCGGGGTGTCCGCGCCATCTCTGCCGCGTCTCTCTACAAAACCAGTGACGTCATCCACACAGACCCAACAACGAAATTCAGGGGAAACAACGAAACAAAACAAATATATATACGTCGTTTATGTTCAAGAGTTGGATCCTCAGAATAATCCAGTATCAGAGTTCAGTGTCAATCAAGCCAGTGAAGGTATGTAGGACGAGTTATGCATAGTCGTACCTGGTGTCTACTATATTATAGGAAGTGCATGTTGCTGTTTTGAGATGCAAGAGCATAGTGCATGTTGCTGCGTACGATCATCAGGATCGTCAAGGTAACAGCAGCGTTTGCACGCCCACTCTCTCACTCTTCTTTTGCTCATCATCAGCCTCGCTTTTGAGTACATGCATCAATCAACATTGGCCTGGAGTCGCCAACACTACCTTATCTTCTATTGAAGTGGTCATACAAGTTTGCATCACAGTTCACCCTCAGATGTAGGTTGTGTCTTGACTGGTCATCAGCAAGCGAGCCTACAGCGTACACACCAGCTAAGAACTGGTACACACGCTGAATCCACATCCTTGTTGGATTAAGAGCTTCGCATAAACGCGTGAACGTGGTAGCGGCGAGGACGTCGGAGGACAAGATCTCACCCCCGCTGCTACAACGAATGGCTTCATTTTATGAATATTTGACCCTCGACGTTTAAGCACGACAACAGCAGAGCTGCGGGTCTCGAGGTACGTCTAGTACAAGACTACGTCAAAGGACCCCGAGCTGCTGCTTCCGCTACGAGCTTCACGAGAGAGCTGCGTCGTCATCAAGATGCTGACGAGCGACTACAACATCCTACGGGTACATCAGGGTCTGGCAGACAACTCCAGAGACGGATCGTCTACATACGACAAGGTCTTCGGCTACGACGATACGACAGCCTTGGGTCTACGAGTACGTCAGGGTCTTCTTCGACCCGACAGGTTCGAATAAACTTTGTGCGTACGCACGGGTAGCGGTCGAGTTTGATGCTATAAACCACCGCTGCACTGCTGCTGTACTGCTGTGCTGCGGGGGGAGAAATATCGACTGCGTTACTTTGCCCGTAACGGGGGAGCGGGTTGGTTCGACACTACTGTTCCTCCTGCTGCTACTACTGCAATAGGAAACGGCTGCACATACGAACGAATGGAGACCTACTCGTATTGATGTAGGGCCCGACACGTCAGCGTTATAGTGGTACAACTTGAGCCGGCGTTATTTGCACTTGGCACGCGTCGTTGACGGGGGGCTACAGGAAATTAGCCCACAAGAGCACACGGGGCTAGGTTTGAAACTACAAATGTTTACAGGGGCCATCTGGCCATGAATACCAGGGGCCGCCTCACCATAACGCGGGGTCGCCGGGACGACGGTCCGGGATCACGGTAAAAAAGCTTATAATATTGTTGGAAAAGACACCTTCCAAAATCGTCACACCACTGTTCGTTGGGACCGTCGGAGCTACCGGGTTGCCATGACAGAAACATGTGGGGTCGCCAAAGAGGTGTCAGTCGGGGGCGGGCCACAGACATAATCATCTACATATTTTTCTATTGGAATTGCCCGCGAAGAGCGTTTGCTTGAATTGCCACATCCTCTGTCGCTCTGGGCTACTGGAACAACGCTTCTGGGGCCGCTGAAGAGTACCATCATCATCGCCAGGACTGCTGGAACATCGCCTATGGGGCCGCTGGACATCATCATCTGGATTGCTAGGAGGGACCTTTGCATCGCGGGGTCGCATCCACTGAATGGCAAAGTTTTATTGCCTCAACGTACGTAGCACCACACGTCTCCTTAGTATGGGAGGGCGGCAGAAACGTGGCTCGGCTGCTACAGTAGTCTATTTATGCGAGATTTGATCTGTAGTAACATCACACGTCATCTTTGTACGGGGGGGGGGGCAGAAGCGTGGGAGGCTGCAACGTAGTTTTGTCAACGTTCTTGGTCAAGAAACTGATGAGTGAAATATGGTTTATTCTTGAGATGCAATTGTGAGTTTTTTGCAGTATTAAGTATTGTCTCTCTCCAACACAAACCAGCCTTCAACTATTAATTCACCCTTTGGGCAACACCACACCGTGGCAGTTTGTAATGTGTTTCAGGAGTAAAGTATAATAGTTAACATCGCTGTTCGACCGGTATCCTTTTAGAAGTAAAACCTACGGCCAGTTACGGCGTTGTAGTAGTTAGCATACGAATTAATGTCGGGCCGAGTATGCCTGTCTTGTACATGTATACCTAGTGAGACCCGCGCGGGGTCCAAGGTCTGCGTGTGATATTGTTCGCGGTTTGCATGCTGGTCCATGCTTCAAACCTGTCCCAGCAGTAGTATGCCTTTTATGTTGCCAGGTTGTACATGTTGCTGCATTAGCTGTACAAGGGTTGGTCACCAATCATAAGCGAAGTAGGAACGGTCGGTGTTGTTGCTACGCCGCAAAGGAGTAATGGACGTTGGTTTGGACATGGCACCAGATGCACACGTAAAATATGCAGAAAAGTAGTACAGAGAAGTTCACCGACCAAGTAAGGAAAGTTGACACTTTCGGGAAAACCCGATGGAATAGGTTGATGACACCTGCAGTAGGTACAAAGCAAACGTACATTTGAACCAAGTAATTGCATCCTCGTTGTTTGAATTCGTGGCCTTGGCATGGGCACATAGTGGAAAACGAGTTGGAATATTTGGTGTTTTGGGCTTGTAACGCAGGTGTAGACAAGCGGAATGTCAGCGAGAGGTCGACCTATTTGCTGTGTTTGCTTGGATTTTACCGTATGTAACGAGTTGAGTTATATGGGAAGACCCGGATGACCTAGCTCAGCTCAAGGCCAGCATAAAGCGGTACCATTCGAAAGAGTTCGTCACCCTAGCTGACGCGAAGTAAGACGTGTGAATTATTGCCCAGAAGAACCCAGGCAAAGCACGGGCAGAGCCCAGTCAGAGGGTCCCCTACCCGCCGGATGACTCAAGAAGAGGAAGGGGAAGTGGAACAAGAACTGGCTGCTGTGGGCGACGATCTACAGCAGCAAGTAACAACATACGTTATACCCTAAGATCCATATATACCTAGGAAACCCGGGGATGTAGCCCGGATGTCCCCGAACGACTACAGCCCCCCCCCAGAGCGAACCCACAGGCCCAAAGGGACTTGAGGAAAACGACAGAAAAAGAAGACAGGGACAGCCGGCGACCATCTAAAACAAACACACACAACTCGAAGAAGGGGAACAGAAGAAACCACGATCAATATCACCACCCGTGTCGACAAAGTCCCTACCGGTTACATACATCCGTGGTTAAACGCTACTGAACCACACCTCGTTTTATTGAAAGTTGGATAGAATTCACGGAAAATTTTGAATGATAAACTATTCCAGTTTCACAGGACAACCCACACACCAATATTAAACGATGTCCTCCCATCTCTCACAATTTACCACAGTGCACTTTTTCAATTAGATCTGCCACGAAATGACACTTCACAACGCACAAACATACACACATTCATATAGCAACATACAGAACAGAAGTGACCCACCAACTTCGTCCTGTTGTGGCATAAAACCATCAGACAGGCGCAGCTAGTAGAGGGCCCGAGCTAGAATGTACACATTCAGCCTCCAGACAAGCAAACACAATCACCGGCAAATCTGCAGTTGATTCACCAACAACTGCTCTCCCACCACACGAACCTTTCACTCCATCGACAAACACTTCTTCCTTTACCCCACCATTCCCAGTGTCAACATGCGCTTTGATCTCAAAACCTCTTTCGTTTGCACCGCTGTCTGGTTCAACGCGAATTTGAAAAACAAAATATCGAGCCCGACTTCGGTTGATCGCATTACAGCTCGCGGTGCAGTACCTGTCTTCGGTTCAATGGGCCAAGAAGGAACAACATCCTTTCGAGTGTTTGTCTGTAACCAATACAAGTCTGCAACAGCAGACATATCGATACTACAGGTAGTCTCCGATTTTTCGCATACATTCAAACTCACTGAGGTCTCCTCAAAAACAGACACAAGATCAGCAGAAGAAACGACGACAGGTATGCTCACGATAATCTCAAACTCCTCGCATACATCCACATCCTCCGTTACTATCGTTTCAGGGACAGACACCAGTTCAGCAGACGGAACGACGACGGATATGTCCACAACCATATCAGACTCTTCACATACATTCACACTCTTAATTACCGTCTTCTCAGGAAAAGTAACCAGTTCAGCAGAAAGAACGACGACAGGTTTATATCCACAACAATACCATAATCCTCACGTGCATCCACATCCTCCGTTACCGTTTCCTCAGAGCAGTCACCAGTTTAGCAGAAGGAACGACGACAGGTATGTCCACAATGATCTCAGACTCCTCACATACATCCACACTCTCCGTTACCTTCTCGTCAGAAACAGTCACCAGTTGAGCAGAAGGAACGACGGCAGGTTTGTCCACAACAATCTGAGACTCCTCACATACATCCACACAATCCATAGTTGCGGACTCCTCAGAGGAAGATGCCGACGTATCAGAAGGAACGATAGCAATTCGATCTGGAACACGACGAACAGCATGAATTGAACTCCGGGTAAAAGCGGCCTCACAAGGTTGATATTGATGGTTACGCATATTTCCAGACAAAGACGTTTCATCAACAACTGTAGATATATCCAGAACCGCAGCAGCAGCAGCAGCAGGCCCCGTCGCTGTTGAATGCCTTCGCCCCTCCAGTGTAGAAAGAGGTTGATCATACACCATGTTGACGTTATGAGTAACAACCGTACATGGTCCCGCATGACTATTTGCAGGATGCAACATAGCACCACCACCTGAAATACCGCCAATAAAGGTATAATTCGGACCTTGATAAGATTCGGGCCCACAAAAAAGTGTTGGCGGTATCAGCCGGAGGACGACTACGCGAGTGTTGGTGAAAATGCTGATGTTCGAATCGTTTAGTCGGTGGACTCGTCGACCCAGAAACTTCATCGTGTGCAGAAGTAGGGTCGATATAACGCCCAGAGGAAAAATGCGTGCCTCCGACCCCTCGCGCTCCATGGCCGGTCTGACGCTGAATAGGTTTACCTAAATATTCACCAGGCTTCTGAATGACTCCAGCCCCTCTCGTTGGACTTAAATGAGAAATATTATTCACCAAGTAACTTTTCTGGTATCCTCGACTCCCACAATAAGAATTTCCATTCGTATCAGCCATCGAAATCGTATCATGTCCTATTGTTGTATGGTGACCACGGTCGAAGTTCTCACCTCGCTGGCTGTCGCGAGAAGAAAACCCAGCACGGCTCTGAGAAATGTCAGCACGGTCGACATTCTGCTGGCTGTGATGATAGGAAAAACCAGCCCGGCTCTGATAATTGGCAGGGCGGTCAGAGTTGTCATTTGGCTGATGATTAGAAGAATTCCCAGTACGGCTCTGACCGAAGTGAGAACCCGTAGTACGAGGAATCCTACTCGTAGAGGGATTTCGGTGATAATTCCGATTTTCTGTCATGGAGTAACCAGTGTTTCCTTGGATCCTCGTACGTTGAACAGACCTTGACGGATGTACTAGTAACCGGTGTGTCTTCGCACAATGTTTAGCTTCACGTTCCACCATCAAGAACAAATCAAAGGGTAGAGAGTATAACTCGTCGTTATCCATTAAATGGGAGGTAAGCTCATGCCTGAAGACGTCAGGTGATATTGCATCCAAAAATATCGTCGTGGAAAGCTGTGCTGGTGTTGATTTCCAAGATCCTCGAACATTTCCTACGACCATGAAAAAAACTACAGTTCCAACCTCTGCAACGAACTTGCACATAGTATCGAGCAGTGTCTCAACAAACCGATGCATGTCAGCAGCATCAGTCGCAGCAGTAACCGAACGAGCTACAGTGCTAAGCGAATCTTTCACAGATATAAGGTCTAGCGCACGTTTAGGATACGCACCAGCATGGAGGCATTCCAACAAATCTTCGTCAGAGATGCGAGCATCAACACCTGTGTATCCTGCTTTGATACATACTCGTTGTAGTAAGAACCCCGGCACTAGATCTCGGATAGGACAATCACGCCAGGCTTCCATCTCATCCCACGAATCAAGGAACATGCGGATATCTTTTTCGCCTTGCTGCACCCAGTAACTTTGGGAGCTTTTTCCTTGCAGGAGCCATGCCACTTCTCACAGCAGAGGCAATTAGCTCAAAGTCGTAAGCATTTCTGCCGATACGAACCCTACGCGCACCAGAGTTACTTCCCGTTTCTGCCATGTTTATATGGAGCTCGAAGGCTAAGCTACGTAGAGTTGGCCCCGCCTCTCACCTCTCCCCTACGTGCAAGATTATGTCGACAATTTCCACCCGTCAGTATCTTTCAAAATTTTGTTGACAATTATTGCTGTACTCATACCTCGTACTCGTAGACAAAAAGTTGGGTGGTGCTCCAACCAAGCTGCTACTCCAAGAAGCTGACCCCCCCCACTCGAGGAGTAGATCGCGCCAAGCTTGTACCACCGGCTCGATGACACATATCTCGGACCCAAGTGTAGTCAAATATCCCGACGGGTATGATATTGGCTTGTATAGTACCTGTACCCAAGAAGATCTCGTCGATATTTGTATATAGCGTATCCTGAAGCGTATCTTTCAACCTTGACCTGTTTCGTAGGTAAATTTGCAGCAGCAACCAAAGCTAGCTTCACCTGGAGCACAAAGACCTCGTAGATATATATCTGAAGACCCGAAGACGCGTGCTGCTGTAGATATATACCCAAGATGATCGAATCACCCTCACGACCGATACCTGACCGAAGGATACACACACCTAACCCTCAAACTCGATAAATCCCTTGCGATAACTGGTTACCCCTCGAATACTGCAGTATTATGGGAAGCCCCGGATGACCTAGCTCAGTTCAAGGCCAGCATAAAGCTGCACCACTCGAGAGAGTTCGTCACCCTAGCTGACGCGAAGTAAGATGTGTGAATTATTACCCAGAAGAACCCAGGCAGAACCCGGGCAGAGCCCCGTCAGAGGGTCCCCTACCCGCCGGAGGACTCCAGAAGAGAAAGGGGAAGTAGAACAACAACTAGAACAATAACTGAATGCTGTGGGCGACGATCTACTAGCATCACCCATTATACCCTAAGATCCGTATTTACATAGGAAACCCGGGGATGTAGCCCGGATGTCCTCGGACGAACACAGTAATCGTGACGAGAGGTCGTATTGGATTGTATCCTTGTTGGCAAGTCATCATTTTTTCGTCACTCAATAACACGTAGTCATTATCTCTAGCATACGTTGTTTATGTTCAAGAGTTGGATTATCAGAATATCCAGTAGTGGCCAATCAGATATCATTATCAATCAAGCCAGTGAAGGTATGTAGGACGAGTTATGCATAGTCGTACCTGGTGTTTACTATATCATAGGAAGTGCATGTTGCTGTTTTGAGATGCAAGATCATAGTGCATGTTTCTGTTTACGATCATCAGGGTCGTCAAGGGAACAGCAGCGTTTGCACGCCCACTCTCTCACTCTACGTTTGCTCATCATCAGCCTCGCTTTTGAGCACATGCATTAATCAACATTGGCCCGGAGTCGCCAACACTATCTTCTCTTCTTTTGAAGCGGTCATACAAGTTTGCCTCGCAGCGACTTAAGCGTTCACCCTCAGATGCAGGTTGTGTCTTGACTGGTCATCAGCAAGCGAGCCTACAGCATACACATCAGCTAAGAGCTGGTACACACGCTGAGTCCACGTCCTTATTAGGGAATTATCCGTGAACGGGTCGGGAGTAGGTCGGAAATTCGGTCGGGAACAGAGTCGGGATGGTAATGGACTACCGTATATGACAGTGTATAATACCACACCCCCGGTGATAATATTTTGTATTTTAGAATTTCATCACCCGGGGTAGTATACCGTGGGGGTATGGTATACACCGTACCCCCGGTGATAAAGTGGGTGGTCGTTTGGGATATTATATTATTCACCACCTCGGGTGGTATTTTGTGGGGGTGTGATCACATGGGGGGTGGGGGGGTGATAACAGTGGTTTCAAACGAGTCTTGCTGCCATATTCTAGGCAGACGAATAAAACGTGACGCGATCGAGCCTGGAACCACAGCAGCAGTAGTCTGAGCCGCAGACATTTTTCGTCCGTTGCCATGGACCGCGCTTGCACTACGGCTCTGTATCTCCTTCACCTTCATGCTGCTGGTCTCCATACGGTAAGCTATAGTACTCTCGCTCACCTGGTGTGCTGCTGCTGCTGATGCTTATGTGCTGTTCCGGTACAGGTACTCGTTTTGTTGATCGGCACGCTTTCACCCACGGTGATAACTGGGGGGTGTCATGAGGATAATGAGGCATTACCTCAGGGAGCGTGGTATACACCGTACCCCGGGTGATAACGTGGGTAGTCGTTTAGGATTTTAGAATAATGGCCAGCCGGGTGATATACCGTGGGGGTGTACTCATGTCGTGCACGGCCGTAGTCATATGACTATAGACCCTCGCATCCCTACAATGCCGGGACGGAGCACGTTGGGTTTTCACCAACCAGGCAGACATTGCTTGCACCAAGCGCGAAGCGCCGTGAGGTATTGGGCGAGTCGCATGGAGGGTGAGCTGCATCCTGCTAAGAACCGCCTCTGAGGCGGACTTGCATATGGACGACAGCTTCAATGAGTTAATTTAATTTCTGGTGTGGCCACTTCCAGAGACAGCAATGGGTTTTACTATGTAACTACCTCGCGGATGCCTTACCATATTAACACTACGTGATACACGACCATTCCCCTTGTGCGGAGCAAAGGTTCTCCACCCCGCACAAATGATCTACTCGACCGCCAGCTTTGGTAACCGCCAAAACAAAAAACAACGGCACCCTGGTTGTCTAGCTCACGCAGCGAGTGGGGTGTTTTACAGCGTCGTTGCCAACCGACGCCAACCCAACCTATAAATATGACATATATTAATAGGGGGGGGGGTGGGGTGGTATACAAGATGGAGTGTGGTATACACTGTCATATTCGGTAGACGATTTCTTGGTTGGACGGAAAACGATCGGGGAACGTCAGGAATATTTTGTCAGGAAATCGTTCGGGAATAAGGCCGAGAAACGCAGTCCGGAATGGTTGGGAACACTCTTCGGAACTTGGGTTGGACACAACGGCTGAAACGAGCGAGTGTAACCAAGTTTTATTTGTGTATACTGGTATGCATGTATCTTTTGTTATTTCGCAACTGGTTTTATTTCCGACATGTTTGTTATGTTGCTTGCTGAGCTTTATATGAGGCGCCGAAGCAGAGCCGCCGGCAACATCCAATCTCACGACGTCCATCCTTGCCATACAGTGGATCATCATATACGTACGTACCTGGTTCCTGGTATGTATTACATGTCTTATAATTTTGATTGGTTTACAGCTGTTGTACATGAGGCGTACCAGGAATGATACAGAGTTCATCCGTCAAACATATGGGCAAAAGCCGGAACAACCGATCCCACCCGCGGTAAACATGATCTGCTCGTCGCTCGTGCGGATGGTACAAACCGGGGACATGTCTGCTTCGAAAGATCTACTGTACAGCGGCAATGTATATGAGACGAAACGGGGATGCATGCGGTCTGGTCTGCTCGATGCGTGTTTTGTTCACGGCGGACGCGCTGCGCTCGGGGGGCAATCAAAGCGCCAGTTTTACCTTAATGACAGTTTGCTCGGCTTAGCAAGTCGTGCTGTGGTACACTGTTGTGTGTTTCTCTGCACATGATGAGTACTACTGTATTAATAGTTGGAGGTACGAAGTCTACTGGTGTAGGCTGTAGATCTATATTGAATTGATGTTCGTAGGAGTGTTGTAGATATCATGTAGGCGCCGGGTACGCGCGGCCAACGGGTGCCGTGATTCAAGGGGAAAACAATCGCCATCCCCGGACTCCTATACCGGGTATCGTTACTCGTTGCTGTCTGGATGCGTTTCTGGGCTGTGAAACCTCGACTTACAGGGTCTTCAAGGCAATTTCGGCCATAACGTCCAGGCGCAAACAAAATAACGCCTCGTGGCCATCCTTCGGCGTATGTCTGGCGGGGCAGCTCCGGTCGCTCCTGTTCTGGGTTCATGGTCAACGCTGACACAAAACCATAACTCGATGTCATGGAACTCCTACCAGTTAATGGGAACACGCGGTTGACTGCCGTAGCGGTGTATCTATCCTGGTGAGCGCACCGCCAGGGTACAACGAAGAAACAATGCAGTACAAGACAACCTTGGGGAACACAGTCGGAACCTAAATTTGAAACCTACCGCTGCAAGACCTCTGTCCCACTCGATTGGCACTCGTTGTCAACTGCGAAGCCCTTGTGATGGTGCCTGCCCTGACAGTTTTATGGTTTACTTGATACATTTCTTACTCGGTGGGATAGCCGCAATATATTATTTCCAGGTCGTTGGCGGGTGTAAACCGTGTTTATACCGATCAGTAGGCCGGCACGGTTGCATTGGTACACACACAGGTGCGCCAGAAAGCAATCCGCAAGTAGCATCAAAGAATCTCCTGTCCCCCAAGACCACTACAACAACGGCCTCCCCTTTTGCGATTCGACATGTCTCAGTATGTAGTTGCTCCCTTCACTTTAGCCATAGCTACAAGACCCTGCCAAGTACCTTGCCGCCATCCCTTACGTGCAACATGAACACTGCCAATGACCGTCTAAAATTTGGCTGTATCTCCGTCGGGATTGGTCCCATCTTCCCAATACTTATGTTTATACTCGATCGGAAAATCCAGGCGATGTTTTAGCATACGGGGGCGAACGAAGATCAAACTATCCACGCCTATCTACATGGCACCCTTCAAAACCCGCTAATGTACTGCATTGTCAACACGCAGCCTGTATGCACCAGCGATGGTTCGGACACGGCTGCTATTATCCCGTATCCTAAGGTTGAATCTTCGACCCACGCATGTCCTTTCGCAACCAAGCAACGCTCTGTACTGTCCCGCACGCCTATCAATTCGCTGCCCCGCTGGCGAAACCGTACTTACAGGACGTCCAATTGTTTATAATATTCGGACTCTCGATACGACACTCCATATATTTGTAAATTCAATCGAACCCATCATCCTGCACACCTATCAGGTGGACTGGCTGTGTACTCCGCGAATACGACAAGGGGTTTCGTCGGACAGGAGGAATGACCTCCTCAGGCCCTGTGTCTAAACTATTCCACTCACGAACCAAAAACACGCTTTGAATCAATACAGCGACGATCATAACAATGTTCGCAGTGATGAGCACCCCGCCGAGTACTGAAAACTTACCCGACTCGTCGGGGGAACCTTCCGCTCGTATCAGGAGCGCTACAAACATGCTAGCCAAGATTACGCCGTTACCCCAGCGGTAGAGGCCCATATCCTTGTTGTGTTCAAACGGAGACAACGACTCAGAAACGAACAAGAACACCAACGCGAGCGACATGTCAACGGCGATCTGATTGACGCTGTTAGGAACAAAAAACACCGAAGCCACGGAAAGAGTTATCCGGCGGAAACACTCCACTACTTCGTAATAGTATCGTGATGGCTTGTACGTGCCCCAAATGCTGTCGAAAGGCTTTAGGTGTGACATCGTTTGCCGATCAGCCATCTTAAGGAGCGTACGGTTACGCGCAAGCCACACTATGAATACCGAAGGAATGCCTAAAGGGTACATCACAACCATCAAGCTAGCGTACATAATGTAGGCTTTGTGTTTAGGGGTCCAGCACGTGAGGCTGTAATCAGCCTGAAGGTAGTAGACTCCATCATCAAGGAGATCACAGTTGAACGTCTGGAAAATAGTGGAAGAGACCGAGGAGTAGACAAAAAAAACAACAAACAACGCTGCCGATACATACTGACCACGCACAACGAGCATTTGACGATTTGTGTTCCTGCTGTTTTTCTGGACTAGGAAATACACCACGGCCAGCGTCAAGAGCACGACCAGTGGCGCTATCGTGGTGAATAAAAGACGACCAAAAAAGTCCGGTGAAAAAACGCATGAGAACCACACAAGGATCCCGACGTCAAAGGTGGCGAAGCCGAGGTAGGAAACGAACGTCTCGTACTGTCTTGGATATACCGCCTCGGCTATCGACGAGAACTGTATGGAACCGTAGGGCCAGGGGCACAGACAAAGAGAAATTGCGGAACTTAGCGGATTCCGGGAAAAACACAAAAACAAGTGCGCGGGCTGTTCAATTGAAGTATGTGTCCCACCAAAGTAGGTCAAAGTATGCATATATATTGAACGTGTAGGGGTAGACTCGCAGCTCAACCACTACAACACTGTATATTACAATGTTTAGGCGCTGAGTTGCCCTCTTTGCCAAAGAACGGTAGTTCATTAGCTGAAAATGCTGTTAAACAGTAGTCAAACAGCAAACCTCAGTTTCGATTTGCCTCGTGCAGTAACCACTACCAGGTATTCGGTTTCGTCCATATGTTTCAACATGCGAACGTTTAACGTCAGGCATAGTAAGGTATTAATTCGAAACTATAGGTATGGATACATCTAACTCGGCAAAAATTGAGATACCTTCCAGATAAGTTGGGTTTTGTCCGCAAAGGAGAATACTATTTAAACCCGCTTTTCTACGTCTGTTTGCGCGGCAACGTTGATTGTTATGGCTGCGGTTATTTATGGTATGCATACAGGAAGAAAGGTACATTCGCCATCGATAATCACTGTGTGCTCTGCTCCTTTTCCTGTGAGAATGAAGGTAAATATCGTATCCTGTAGGATGCAGTACCCGCTCCAGAAAAATGCTACAATATGGGTGTCACCTATGTTTTGCTGGGGGTCCTAGCTTGAGTAGCTGTATACCTGACTCAACCACCAACTATCTACGCTAAAACCTGGAAGCTTTAGAACAATACATGATGCTAAGTATTGGTTGTCAAACAAGGTGTGTCTAACTCGTTAGATTCCAAAGGCGCTAAGTAGTTCCGTGGTGAATCACAGAAGCTCCTGCCTCAAATCACTACGGCCGTGCACAACATGAGTACACCCCCCCCCCCCCCCCCCGGGACATGGTCCATGCGATATTTCAGTCCAGACATGACAGATCACACTGTCTCCAAGTGAAACATGTATTGTACAACACTGCAAAATATGGTTGCTGTGCGTAACAAAGGACACTGTGTAGTGTCGCAAGAAAATGACTCGAGGAATGCGCCGTTTGTTTTTGAAACGTAAACCGAATACGGATGCTGCGTTCAAGCGCCAGCACTTGCGCATACCTCGTAGACGACTTGCCAAACAACCACGACGATTTTGATGGCCGATAACGGGAGCCACCTCAGCATCCACCACTGGCGCGACGAACATGTAGATCTTGCGATACCTCGTGGTATTCGGTTTTCGCGCACCGTGTCGTGGACGACAACCGCCCGCCATCTCCGCAAACGCATGGCCACCAAGAGGAGAGCAACCACGGCCACTGTTAACATTAGCGCTATCGCGGATCCCCTGCCCGTATTGGAGCATTTCTTGCAGCTGTAAGCAAATCCAGGCGAGAAACCTTCCTTACAGACGGCACAGTCTGCATGGGGGTAGGGAGTGGGGCGAAGGATTGTCAGGAAGCAGTTGCGTTAGTTGAATACTGCATCAACGTTTGACATCGAAGCCTCTACCCCTTCAGTTTCGAATTATGAAGATGGAATCTTCTGCTATTAGTAGTATTCCCGGCACCGTCAGATGGCACTTGACGAAATCATTGATTAGACGGTATAGCTGGTAGCGAACAAATGTGACGGATCCGCTACATGCTCGGGTGTAATCATATGAAACGGCAGGTAGAGTTGTTGTAGGCGTAGAAATTAGTATCAAGTCCGTGAAAGGTGACACACGAGCATGCCAATCTTCTTAACGACAGGCACGTAGCGTGCTGCGCATTCTGCCGTACACCATATGTTTTCACCGCTTCTTCAAAGTACTGATATTTAGTTTGTGGTGATCAATCATGATGGCTGTATGGCTCTGTGCGCTTACTCGAGATACCGTTCATTATGCCAGCTGCATAGCTCCCATCCTAACAAAACAAGGTGCATGTCGACAAAAGACCAAGCCGTACAACCCCGCGTTCCACGTATTGTGTACTCACATGGCCCCTTGTAGCCGTCGGCACAGTATTGTCCAGGATCATCACCTCCCACGCACGCTTCTGATCTGTAGCACTCTATGATGATCCGACTTTCGTTGGAGGTGCGGAAGTATCCTTTTTCGAGTGTTAAGCTTGCGACATTTGTGCCACCTGATACACCGACGGTTCCCCGGGGCAGCTCTGCGCAGGAAGGAGTCGTATGTTCATCGCTGACTTCTACACTTTCCGGGATCTTGTTTGAAACCGTCGAGCATCCTTTACACACCGTCTCAAAACGAGAGACATTCTGTTCAGTTGCCAAACACGAACATAATAGACAGGACCGTAGAAGATGTGAATCAGAGTGTGGCGCAATGGGATGCATACCGGCTTAAACCAGTTGAAATTGTCAAATTCGAGCGTGGATCATACGCAGGCGGCATTTTCCAATGATGTGTATACTTTGTACAATACTCGATTATTATTGCACAAACAAAGACCTCTTGCCTGTTCTTTTGTCACTGTGATCAACTATACATGTATAATATACTGACAATACTGTACGTCACACGCCGATAGGCAATACTGTGCGTCACACCACGATAGGCAAGGCAATCAGGCTGTTTTACGGTGCGGGTTTTCCTCACGGTCTTTGTGCAGTTCGATCCGCACCGAGCCCGACCGTAGGATTTCCGATTTCTGACAACCGCGTTTTCGAAATTCAGAAGACCGCACCTAACCGCTCCACAAGTTTCACGATTTCTGAAACTCACATGAACCGCACCGTAGGAATGCAGTCGAACTAAACCCGCACCGTATGAATGGAGGTATGGTTCCAAACATCGTTATATCGGTGTTTTAACGTTGCCGGTTATATTCTAAACTGTGAACAAATCTCGTCTCTGGCGGCCGTGGAATCGTGCTATACTGTCACGGTTTCGCGACTCATTACGGTGTCTATGCGCTTTGGTCTCAAACATGCTACCGCTCAATTCATTGCTTAAATCACGCAGAAAAGGTTTACCACACACGTCTGTGGCATTCATACGATGCATCCATATTATATGATACGCTTCGGTGGCGTTGGTGTTGACGTCGTTTGGGGTCTTCGCGCCTATGCCAGTTTCGGTATGCCCCGCGGGAGACCAGTTCTACCGTTCGCCACCGGACCCCGATCGGCACCTCACTCGCGCCCGGGGCGCCGAAGCGTCAGCCGTCGCAGACCCCGCCTACAGAGCGAGCCCAGATTCCGAACTCGCCGAGCGGGGGGCGAGGGAAGGCGGCCTTCCGGGGACGCCTCGCTCCGCGCTCTGGAACGGGGCGGATCCGCGGAAAGGGAGGGGTTCGCAGCGCATTCGGAGGACTTTGCCGCCCGGGGTCTAGCCCCTACACTGAAATCGAGTCAAAATATCGACACTAATTTTAAGATATTTTGTTTTCCGCACTAAAATCAATATATTGTTTGCAAAGAGTCCTAAAAAAGTGAAAATTGAAAATTATGGATTCACAGAACTTCGGTCAGAATCGAAATTGACCTAAAACTAGGCGAGATAGCCGGTAGTGCACTAACTTCAAGATAAAAAGCTCAGCCGTTCAAAGACCGGAAATAAAAAAACGAAAAAGGGCCACTGCTGTACGTACTCGCTAAACAAAGACTCCGTATCGATGCCAGCGTTTTTTTCCGTCCGTTCCACGTACATTCGTACTGTTTTTTTCTGGACTGCTGCTGGTGTTGAGGCTGTAGATGGATTATATACTACTACGTCTACTGCTGTACCTACTGTGCTGCTGTATACTGAATACACACTGCTGTTGGAGTGGGTGGGCCGATCGATTGGTGCGTGTGTCGATCGGTTGGTGCGTACTTGGGTGGGTGGGTGGGTGTGGGTTGGTGTGGGTTGGTCGTTTGGTACGTGATTGACTGCGTTCGTACATGTTCGTGGTGGCGGGCCCTGTATTTTTGTTTTGTATTATATTTGCCTGCTACAAGAAGGGCCCCGCGTGGATGCCAGCATATAGTGTGTCAATTTACATGATCAGTGCATTGCGTTAGAGTGTGTGGTTGGCGGCCCAATTACTATTTGGCATTTGTTCTTGTCCGATATACCTGTCCTGCCCTGGCATACTGTAGTTCGGGATACCCCTAGTCGGTACCATGTATGTATTAGAAGGCGCTTCGCTTAACGGGCGGTTCCGCCACCTACCCTCGCTCAACACAGACACAACATAGTATGAAAGAAAGTCACAGATGACATAGAAAACCAAAAGGAAACAAGCGACCTTCAAATGCCAATAGCCCCATGCTCTAGGATGACAAAGCTATGTGTTCGACAGAGAAAGCACGGCACCACGGCACATAGCTAGGCGCGGCGCTACCTTCTGGGTGTGATTTGTGCCTTATTCGTGATTGTGTGTGTGGTCATTCGTATTTTGAATTCCATTGCCCGGCAAAATGTACACGGCAGACGGGACAACAAAAACAAAAGTTAGAAATAACAAAATGGTGAGGCTGCCATATTTCAGGCGACAGGTCCACACATAGTTCATCAGCGTCTCTCAGCCTTCGCAACCACCCAATCTTCAGGGCAATGACGCATACAGCCTCGAACAATTGGTTCCATCTGGTCCCGGTCTAGGCGAGTTATCATCGGCCGCGCATGATGCTACGTGCGCAAAGCATCACTGTCTTGTTTCGATGAATCGAAAACAATAATCGAAGAAACAAAGAAGAAACCATTTTTCCAGGACCGATCCCGATTTTTTTCCCCCTTCGGCAAATAAGAGCTGAACGTAGACACAGAGGCCAGGGATATGTCAAGGCTGGCCTCCGAAGTGGGGTAGACAAACGTATTCGTGTATATGTGGAATTTCGTATGTCAATATCAATACTTCGTATATTACGAGTAATATATTTTTGTTCATACGAGTTCGCGTCTAATAAAGATGCACTATTCAACCGCCTCCATCTCTCACGGCTAATACGACGACGACCACCACCACCACAGTTGCTTGGCTTTTCCTGTGATCATGGTGGAATCTGCTTCTAAACCGCAAGCCGAGCGCTCCTGGTATACAAAATTGTAGGCCACCTGAAAAACCATGAATTATACACAGTCGATATTTCTTTTTCGAGAATGGGTGCGTGCAATACTGACTTCAGTATATCGAGTGTCTTATTTCCTATTTTCTTACAAATGTCAGCCTGATTTTCGTTCGTTAGCACGTGCTATGATTTCGATCGACAATAACATCACGAAGATATTACTTCACCAGACCAACGCCACCACCACCACGCCAATCATACTCCACCACAACGACGACCACCATAACAGTTGCTTGGCTGGCGGGGTGGTTGTGGTGGTAGCAGGTGGTGTGCGGTGGGGTGCTGGAGTCTCATACCCACGCTATGAGGGTGTGGTGTCGGCTGCTGGTGGGTGATGGTATGTATTATTCTCTCTTACTGCTCGTTCTTGGGATAACGGTGAAATGAGGTTTAATTCGCCCGTGCCCCACAAACATTTTGTACCGGAGGCGTTCAATTAGGACAGTCCCCAGTGTCTAGCTCTCCGATGTCGGCACGGCGTTTAGCAAGTGTAGCACAACACAAACAGCTAAACTGGGAAGCGTATTTAGACCCCGAGCGTGTTCAAATCGGTCCAGTGTGCGTGTCGGACGGAGTCGAATACTAAACGGAAATTATGAAGGACGAGAGACTCAGGTTAGAACTCGTGATAGATTGCCTAGATCGTAGATCGTGATATATTATCTAAATATTGATCTATATCGTGATCTATATCGTGATATATTGTCTAAATGGTGATCTAGATCGTGATATATCGTCTAGATCGTGAGCTAGATCGTGATAGACTGATCAAGATTGTGATTTAGATCGTGATAGATTGTCTACATCGTGATTTAAATCTTGAAATATTGTCTACATCGCAATCTAGATCGTGATAGACTATCATGATCGTGGTCTAGATCGTGATATATCATCTAGATCGTGATCAGGCCACCTTCGCGCGTTTTTGGACGTCGTTTTTGAACGGTTTCTGTCCGTTCGCGTACCACCACCTACACCCATACACCCCCGCACTAAAACCTATTGAAAGAGGATTACGAAATAGTGGGAATGAGGAGCGCGACAGACGCCTTTACACTGTGAATCACCTATAAAGGCATTAAGCTAGTTCGTTGGAGGTCCATTACGTTTGACTGGTTGTGCTCGTCAGCGCAGAAGCTTCGTGTCTAGACAACGTGGGTATGAGTGAGTGAGTGTGTGTGAGTTGGTGGGTGCGTTGGTAACTACGGAGTTAGTCGGTTGATTCGTGGACTTGTTGGCCCTATCACAAACAACACCACCCACCACCCACCTTTTCAGGATATGGAACCCCTTCACGCAAAGAATAAGAGCACTGCAAAGGACATATCAGTTCAGCTGTTGGAGTGGCAATCCTAGTTCTGATATAATTTTGACCTTTTCATGACATCCTATCGAAAACGGCGTTTCTCCTGCATTACTGCTCAAACCTATTCCCTGTGAGCAGTTTTGTAGAGCGTAGGTCACGGGAAACGTTTGAGTGTCAGGAGTCGAATTGATTCGACTCCTTAATTCATCACGAATATTGTTTCTTACTCAAAAACGATTCCCCATACCTCTGGTACCAAAATATGGATTTGAACATTGGCAGGTTTTCCGGCTGCTGGCACAGTTTGATTTCAGATTGTCGACGAGCACGCCAAGCACCAGTAGCCGCACCTATCTGCGCCTCTAGTTCGACCATTCGTAGCTCCCTACGCTGCCACCGCACATTGTAGATATCAAACATGAGTTCCGAAATGGTATAAACTATTGCTCCTGAGTACTTTCGTCTCCTGATGCAAACACAACAATGCCTGCGCTCCCTTGCAGAGCCAACAGCCCCAATACTTCCTTGAAGCTATAACGAACAAGCTATACGTTGGGCGGGGGCAGGTCTGAGCATTAGACCTGGAGCTAAGCCGTGTTCGGTGAGGAGTAATGATATGATGGTATTATAGGGTTTCCCCGGTTTCCACGGTTTTTTTACGAAACCATTGAAACAAAGAAAACGTATGTTGTCTTGCTTGGAATAAAACGCCTCGCCACTGTCGTCTGTCCAAACGGTGGCCCCAGATTATCAAGTGAAAACGTGACCGGAGAAGATCAAGCGAAAAAGAGACCCTAAACAAACACACCCCGGGTACCCCCTTGTCCGTTCGACTCTCAAAGCCTGTTCTGCGAGCACAGCAGCAGCGACCCGACATTTTTTGCACGCCTCGACAGCCTAGCACACACCATCGGCCTCGGCCGAGTACCAGCATCAGAGGTGGGGGGTGTGCGACACGCCGAGCACAGCAGCACTTACGCCGTGCCCAGCAGCATGCAGATTTCCCATCGATTCCACGTGTGCACCCCGTCAGTGAATTCTGGGGTAGTAGCGAACATGATTTGACATTGATAGGAACTGAGTGTCGGCCGTTTCAAATCCTGGACCCGTGTATGAGTAAAGGTGGACACGAGCAGCGGTTCGCCACCCTCCTCCATCTCTGTGCCCCTCCCAGTGTTGCACGAGAGGAATTGGTCAAGAAAAAACGCTTAGATATATTCATTAATCAAGAAAAAGGGTTTCGTGGAAAGCCTCATATTTGCTCCGCAGTTGCACCCGGGAACAAACATCACAGGAAGTGCTCTTCACGTGGCGGAGGATGTGCGGGGAGGCCCACAACTGCAAAGCGTGTGTCGTACAGCAACTGGGGAGTATTGCGATGATTACTGTAGGTATTGACGGAGTAGGCGTGGTTGGAGACGGTATACACAATTGTACGCGTGGGCACTGCTACTCGAACAAAGTACGCCTAGCATGAGCCGCCTCTACCGTATTCTGAAGATTTGTCCAGGATAAGTTATAGCAGTCTAGGAATTCGTTTTGGCCCGCTTGTGGTTCCTGTGATATGAGAAACAATTTTTTCAAAAGCGCAGAAAGCACTGCTTCAGCCTCGTACCCTAACCCTAACTCTAGCCCCAATCCCGACCCCGATCTCGTCCCGACCCCTATGAGCTTTGTATTGAGAAAATTAGGCGTGTTTTGTTTCGGAACGATTGTCGACCACAATAAAAGGCATATAATAATTTTATCCATGATATGTATACTTTATCCTAGATCATTATTCAGTGATGCGGTAAAAGCTACTGGGTATCATGTGTCGTGCAGTTGGCGTTGCGGTGTGTACGAGTACGATATCACGGTATCAAGATACGAGGCCCAACGGTGACACACACCCCACAAACAATGGACGGAATATATTGGTGTACACATCACAATAAATAGGAGCAGTTTTACAGCAATATTAAGCTCAAGTGATCGCCCCCAAAGCGGCGAGATATTATACCACGTGACGACTCGCCAAATTTGTGATACGGTACCTTAACCTGTCATATTTTCCCTACAAAGTATGCGAGCAAGATCGTTTGCTGTTTGTCATGCGTACAATAAGTAGATGGTACGGTGGCCTTCGCTCTGCATGAATTCTCCCCCAGAGGTGTACTTGTTACTGCCAATGGTCAACAACTACGCGATATTCCGCGAAGAAGGCAGACCACGCTGTGTGTGATATACCCGACAACCTCTATTGCGCGTGCTGTCTTCCAACAGGCTCTATGATATGTACGATAACTTGACGTGGCGTGGAGGTTGACGCTGTCATGCGGCGCAGTGACAGGTGAAAACGTGGACGGCGGGCAGGAGTATGTCAAACGGAAGGTACGACGCTGCACCAACCACCCGTATCATAGGGAGAACACAGCAGTGATATTGTGTAAAGTGTTGGCGGTGGACAGAGGAGGGAAGACTCTTGGATTATCAATAGAAATACTCGGGGCTCTCCGCATGTATATAGGAGTAAAATGAAAAGCTGTGTTTACCCGACAGAACGATTGTCGCCTTCGTAAATCGAGCTAGGACCGTCAGAAGTTCGGTGCACTACACCCCTTATACAGGCCCCACTACGATTAAACTGCGCTGCCATACTCGCAGACTGTCCGGGTTCAACACTGTGAACACTGCTGTACTTGAACGATTTCAGGGCACCCCCGGTGATCAAGAACATGCCGGGCGTGGTGTTTCCGACGTGGCCAGCCGTGTCCAACTACATCCGGGGGGGGGGGGTCCTAGGCGCCGTGTTGTCCCTCACGGCGGGAGAGGGACGCGCGGAGAAGCGCGGCCGCCAGACCTCGGGGGGGGGGGGGGGGGCAGGGTGCTCGGTGACTGCCATGCGTGGACGCAGGCACGCGGGTGCTGGTTCGGCCAGAAATACATATTCGTCCACTCGGCCAACAACACGTACCGGCCGGGCAACAGCAGTCGCGGCCGGACCAGCGGACGCGCAAACATCGACAACCACGGTTCCAGCGGAGGAGGTGGCTCTTCGTGTAGCGGGGCGTGTGCGGGACGGCCGCCCCAAACCGGGCGGCGGCGGAAGCGTCTGCAGGTGCAGCGGATGGGGGAGTGCCGCTGCCCGGGGCCGTTGTGGCCCTGGTGGCAGCGCCTTCCACGCGCGGATAGGGGGACGGGCCTCGTCGAACGACGACGGGGTCAGCGGCAGGTGGGCTGGCCCTTGTCCGCGCGTGCGTTGAGTCGATACATGATCTTGCGGCAGTGGCCGGAACCGGGGGTGTAGAACAGGCGCTTGAGCGAGTAGCGAGTATCTATTCACACTTCTTGTCTGTCTATGGGGGGAATTTGCGTGCATGATTGCCCTCGAAAATCAGTCAGCCGCCCCCCGCATGAATGCAGGTCGGGTGGCGGCCTGGTTTGGGTATTCCAAGCGTTTTCCGCAGATGGACTTGTTGGTGAAAATTATCACTTATGGGATACCGGTAGTGGTAGACGGCACCGGGGATTTGAGTGCCCCCCTGCAGTATGGTAATCATAGATCGATCGTCCCGTACGAGATATGTAATTTAGCGGACGACGTGCGGCTCGGACGTGCATTCGTTTTCCCGCGGGAAACGGCCGACCGTATTCCCGGTATCTGTGTGTCACCCTTAGCGGTGACGGTTTACCCCTCGAAGATCCGAATGATTCATGACCTTACCTTCAAGATATACGTTCCGGGCGTCAACGCCGATACAGAGTTTTCGTCCTCCCCTCCCTGTAAACTAGGCCACGTATTACGAGTTATGATTTGGCGTATGTTACATTTGGGTCGGCAGTCGGCCACCCCCACGGGCATCCTGCTGAGCAAGATGAACGTGGAGGACGCCTTCCGGCAGATCTCTGTAGAGTGGGCTCACTGCTCCTTGATCGGGTACACCTTCCGCGATCTGGTTGTAGTCGATCGGCGCCTCCGGTTTTGATGGCGGAATAGCCCGGGATTCTGGTGTTTGTTTTCGGCCGCTCTTGAACACGGACACGTCGACACAACATTCTGTAACGCGATAGTCACTCCTTTTGGTCGGGCGGTCACGAGTCACGTCACCGTGAGTGAGCCTGCCTAAGGGGAATGCCCCGTCCCCCTACCTCCGGGGTACCGGGTGCCCCCGGGGGCGGCTAAGCCGTTCTTTACTCGAATGTACGTGGACGAAGCAGTCTTTGTAGAGCCACAGGGTTCCCCTGGAGGGGACTGGTGGGTGCGGGCGTCCCAGAGTATGGGTTTCGACCACGGCCGACGTCTCTGTGGATGACAAGCCGGTGACCCGCCCTTGTTAGCACCGGAGAAGGTGTCCTCGTGGCACACGTGGCTCGGGGCCTCAGGATGGGAGCTCGATACGGTAGCGATGACGAAATAGTTGCCGCAAGGAAACTTTTGCCAGCTTCGCGAGTTACTCGCAAGGTGGCCAAGGGACCGCCGTAGCGCGACCGAATCCGAGTTACGTTCGTTGCTGGGGAAGCTCTTGCACGTGTGGGAAGTCGTGCGACCGAGTAAGTGTTTCATGCGGCGCATGCTTACCGTATATGGAACTGTATACCACACCGCCTCGGACGAATTCCAACGCGGATTTGCTCGGCGACCGGTCGAGCGCTAATCCCGAGCGACCCATCTATGGAAAGATCTCGACGAGATCCTCCGAAAGCCGCCTCTTTCGTTGTCTGTGCCCCCCTGGTTATGGGGAAAATTGGCTCTGAAATTCACCCCAGAGGGGTTGATATACACTGTCTTATACGGTAGTCAGTTGGGCATGCTCGCAGTGCAGGCCTGGCACGAGAGAGTACGGGGTTGGCGGGGGGACGAGCGTTTGTCACCGGGTCGCTCGCACGTTCGCCATGGTGACGAGTTTCACGACGACCTTTCGTTTTGGTGATTGGTGGTAGGAAATGCGAGGGGTCCGGGAGGGGGTGGCACGCTTTACGCCCCGTTTCTGAGTTTTTATTCCCAGCCCTATTCGCGTACGCTCATTAGCGACGCCTCAGGGGACGCTATGGGCGGGGTTTCTTTGAAGACAGGGCGGCGGTGGAGTATGGATGTTGATTACGACACCCAAACCGTCTCTGGTCGAACGTGCTGGGGAGGGATGATTTGTCTATTACCGTGTTGGAACTGCTGGCCATGGTAGTGACAGCACGGGCGTTTACCGTAGAGGCCAAGGCGGTACCCGAATATGTAGGCGAGAGTATTCTAACGCGGGGCGACATTATGTCGGCCGTTCACAGGCTCAATCGATGCCGGGGGGAACGCGAGTCGCGGGCGGGCGCACTGATGTGGGTTCGTGGCTTCCTCGAAATGCGCAGCGGCTGGTGATTTAGACCAATCACGTGCGTGGCGTTGCGAATGTTTCGGTGGACGGTTTATCCCTGTGGCATCGTCCCAACATTGCTCCCAACCTCCACGCGCTTCATCCCGACATTAATTAGAAAGAGCAGCACCTGGGGGAGGCGGGCGCGGATCTCTGTACAGACAGCTTAGCCTCCAGTACGTCGGGAGCTCAGTTGCAAGCTCGACTAGGCGTACTTACGAGTCTGGTCGCCGATCGTGAAGTACGTTTCGCAGGCTGATGGGTTGTCAGGCGTTTTCGGCGTCGAGTGATTCGGAGCGTTTTATGGCCTGGGCGTTGATCGAGTTTGCCTCGTGGTGTTCTGCGTCGGACGTTAACTTGGCCAATACTATTTCCGGGAAACACGCGACGGTGCAGTCTTTTCACTGATTGAGGGTAAGAGGGTAGCTGCGTGTAATGGCTCCCGTGGTCCAGTGTGCGCTCAGGGGCATTGTACGGGCCCACGTGACGGCAGGGGCGCCACGCCGCGTCCGCTTACCGGTGTCTTTCGGTATGCTTCTCGTGGGGGAAACTCTCATTCCCACGTAGGGCCCGGAGGGGAAGGTTTTGTGGCTGTGTCTGTGTCTGAGCTGCTCCCTGATGAAGGTATCGGACAATCTGTTCGCCGCTGATTCGAAGGTGGGCCACACTATGCACGGCCTGACGCGGGGTGACGTAGTGGTTCTCGCCAAGGGCATACATTTGGGAAACACGCGAGGCCAACAGCCTGACAAGGTAAAGGCGCGGTTTAAAGGGCATACGGGGATCAGAAACAGGTTGGCAGTTTGCGCGTGCGGACTCGAAGCGAGGTTCGCGGGCCAAGGTCGCAGGCGGCGGCGCCGTTGCACTTATGTTCGAGTTGATATAATGTTTCCCTAATTTGCCCGACCATGCCCCCCTTTCCTCGTATCGATGTGGCAAGGCCGTAAACGTGGCTAGGTATGGCGGTGCCCTTCGAGCAATCGAGGAGGTGGTAGCGAGGTCAGGGTGGAATCCCGATGAGTTGGTCCTGCACTCGTTACGTATAGGAGGAGCGACCACGCTCGCGGAGGGGGGAGACATAGCAAATCGAGTTATCCAGAGAGAGGGGAGGTGGAGGTCCGACGCGTACTAGGTGTACACGCTTAATAACAAACAGTGCTAACCCTTAAAGCCAGGAATGTGTCTGCCGCCCCACCCCCCCTATTGTTGCTTTCGAAGGGGGGGGGGGGGGGGGCACGAGTAGCTGGGGTTATGGACAATTTTGCCTTTCTTCCGATATGGTTTTACTTGAGTTAGATCGGACGAGTCTAACTGTACCGTACCATTCGGAGGCTTGGCCATCCGAGACAACTGTAGGCCGTCCTAGTTAAGAACCCGGCTGGTGTCATAGTTGCGCGAGAGACATAAGCTACGATGGTCGAGATACTCAGGGAACTGCAGTAAGCTACGACACTGGTATCTGGCTGAGGGGAGAAACCTCTCTCTCCCACGACTAAGGAAACGATAATGATAATGCAATTCGAAAGACATACAAAAAAGTTACTTCGTCTTTCTGCTTTTGTTGCTGCACGTTTTGCGTAAAACGCACACAAACCGTATCTGGTACAAAAACTTACGAACCCGCGGTTTAGTCGTACTCCTAAGGTACACCGTAGAGACATAATTTGGAAAAAACGATTTATGTCATGCCGCAGAAAAAGGCGAGAGTCCGGGTTTGTGTGTATCCATACGGCGCCCCGTTGAGAAAATACGATGATAGACGTTTCTTTCTACGGGGACTAGAACCGCACTATATAAACACACATTTAACACGGGGAACCGCGGCGAACCGCACCTTACGGTTTCATGTGTAAATGGCGCACATAACCTTACCGAATGGCTTGCAGTGTGACGCTTGCGATTTTAGGGGCAGCACTGTTTGCCAAATCGTTTCCATCAGACCAGGGTCCTTAACTTAATATCGTTGGAGTACTATATGTTCACAATGCTCTTCGTGAAACCCCCATTTCGATGTTGAGATCGTTCATCGGGTAGCACATCTAGCATGTATCAATATCAGTTTTATGGAGACTTACTATTAGTATATAGCTCCTTAAGACATGCGCCTCGAATAAAATGGCATATTATACACCTGCCACAGCTCGTGTAATATCTGAAAGCCGCACCGAACTGAGCCGCAGCATTTCCGTATTGTGAAAACCGCAACGAACCACACCGTAAGATTTTTCCGAGTTCATAAGCCGGACCGTAAGATTTTAGACATCTCAAGCCCGCACCGCACGGGCGGACAACTGTAAATAACGCTGAAAAATACTCGTGACACGTACGCGATTCGGAGGGAAATGTCCATTTGGCATCTCCCCATCTTGGTGCACCACTATAATTCATGACATGTGCTTACCGCATTGACAGCATCATAGCCATACTCGCCGCGTGGGCAAAGAAAGGCGTTGTCTGTGAAGGAGACGTTGGCATACTCAATGCGGGATGACGCAAATATGCGTGCAACAAACATTGCCATGCCCTCGTTATCAGCCTTGTTGCCCTCGAAGCTTGTACTGACGAGATCAAGAGCCCCCGCGGAGTAGACAGCTCCTCCGTTACCTGACAAGTTGCGGGTGAAAAACAGGTTACGCGACAATTTATCTTCTGCATCAACTACGCTCTGAAGCGACTTGTTGCATTTACTGGCGGGACGCACAACGACAAATAGCTACGAATACAGTAGAACTGTTTCCTCAGTTTGATGTGAAGCTTTGAAGAAATATAAGGCTCCAGCTGAAGCTCAGCGTGCGAAGCCCGGCCACGTCTAAACACGCCACGGAGTAAACGCTTGAATGGACCTGGACCGGATTGATTTCACAATCATAGCAGTTTTGTTGACTCAAACCATGAACAATAAGAGTCTATACTGTAGAAAATTTGTGCAATTTCACCGATCGCCATAGTAAGTACGTGGTATTGCTTAGTCTAGCCCCCCTGCTCCGATGCCCGGGGCGCTCAACCAGGATAATTCACCCCCGTGCTGAGTGCGCTCTTAGCGCGGTTGCGATCCCGGCCATGAAATACTGTAAACGCAGAAGCTACTGCTGTTTACCTGTTTATAGCTGGGCGTGTAAGGTGGTCAGGATTGTTCCTCAAAGGCCCCGATACTTTGGTTGTTATGGCGTGTTGAATAATTTTATATCGTGTGCTTCATTGTGGCCCAGGTGTTTTGGATTTTACTGCTGTAGCCACAACGCTACGATCGTGTTGTACGAATTGGTCGACTCTCGGTTTACTGCAGCCTTCTTGTGCACTTTCATCGATCATTCAAAGTATTGGAATAGCTGAGGTCTCCTTCCCCAGCCAGTGGTCCTACCCATACCTCTTTGTTCTCTGAAACTCTCTGTTTCCGCTTTGACTGGGGTCACATAACTCCTCCCTGTTAATTGTATCCCCCACACTTGATGTGCCTCATCTCTACCGTGAAGTGCACGCAGCCAAGCCTCCTTGAAAGCCCGGGGACAGGTAAATCGATGACTGCTGCGGAGCCAGTGTTTCTGTATTGGTGTAGACCGTCGTGGTTGCGATCGGATACCATCGTCGATACTTGCTCGTGGTCATACCGTGGCCCTTCGTACGTCTTCGAACTGCTGATCTTCATAATATAGCCTGCTGCTGACACTACTACGGACCTGCCTGCATAAACATATACCAGGTGTAAAATAGTGTTGAGCCCTCCCTATGACATGCAGGATACATATGTTTTATTCCGGGCCGGCCTCAGTATCGGAATATTGGCACTTCAATATCTCGGTGGTTTTCTATTTCTTCGAGCGCTCTCTTAGAGGATCGGCTTCGACGCCCCTCGCCCTTCGTTCCCCCCGTTTACCTCGCCGTGAACGCGTGAGGGGTGAGAGAGAGACAAACAAGAAGTAGGTACGATCTTGAAGTTTAGGAGGCTTGCTAGAACATTTGTTTAATCTTGACAGGGGGAGTGGGAGTGCGCAATAATAAAAGGGTGACTTAAAAACATATTTACAGCAGTAGGAATCACATTTTGGCACTGTGGTAAGTGGTCAGCCCTTTGCATAGTTGTGTTTAACACGTACTTATTTTTTATTTATTGCTCACTTTTATCTGGATTTTAGTGTATAAACGGTCATCTCGCCAAGGTTTGGGGCGTTTTCGATTCTGATCGAAGTTCTGGAGATCCGGTGTTTCACTTGTTTTTTACTATTAAACAACAATCTCACTTTTTGTGTGATAATATTCATCTTTAAATTAGGATGGGTTTGAAAACTTGAATCTGGTGTGGGGGCGCCGCCGTGCGGGAGATTCGTCCGAATACGGTTCGAACCTCTCCTATCATCCCCGAGTGAGTGTCTACGGTAGATGCACTCTACATTTGACAGTGTTGCCGTATGTCGAGAGGATCGACTGCAACGCCCCTCGCCCTTCGTCCTCTGTTCAATGCCTCCCCGTGAACCGTGTGAACGCGTGCGAGATATTTTTGAGGATCAGTTTGTACTTGGCACCGGGGGGCTACGGTTAATTAACCCGTGAGCGCACACGGGGCTCAAATCGAAACTACAAACATATTCACAGGAGCCATCTGGTCATGACCACCAGGGGCCGCCTTGCCATAACGCCGGGCGGGGTCCCCGACACGACCGTCCGGGATAACTGTAAAAAATCTCTTGAGATTGGTGGAAATTACACCTTCCGAGACCGTTACAGCACTGTTCGTTGGGACCGTCGGTGCTACCGGGTTGCCACGACAGCAGTATGTGGGGTCGACGAAGAGGTGTCATTCGGGAGCGGGCCACAGTCATCATCATCTATATATTTATATTGGAATGGCCGGCGGAAAAAGTTTGCTCCAATTGCCACCTCATCCATCACTCTGGGCCACTAGAACGACGATTCTCGGGGTCGTTGAAAAACATCATCATCATCAGGACAGCTGGAACAACCGTTTCCGTGTCAGTGGACATCATCAGCTGGATCGTTAAGAGGGGCATCTGCATCCCAGGACCGCACCCACAACGGCATAATTTATTTGCTGTTTGTAGTACGTAGCACCATACGTTTCTTTGTATGGGAGAGCAGACAGAAACGCGGTTCGGCTGCTAGTCTATTTATGCAATACTTGATGTAATAGCACCACATACATCTTTGCACAATGGGGGGCGGTCAAAATCGTGGCAGGTCGCTACAGTGAGTAGTTTATTTCTATTTCTTGGTCAACAAACTGATCGTTGAAAAATTGCTGAAATAGTTTTGCACGTTTTGTTTCTGCAGTTGATAATTGTTTAGAAGATAAGGAGATACAGCTCGTCAAGCGCAGTACAAACATTGGAATCCATTTTGTTTGTGGAATAAACCATACACTGGTAGATAACACTGTTCGATGCGTCTCATAATATTTCAGAAATGATGCATACACGGCCAATATCGACTGCCCTAGTAGTGTTCGTAGTGTACGGAGCAAAACCGTACCGAGTATGTCTGTGTGGTAAATGTGTATTGAGACCTACACGGGTTCCAAGGTTCTGTGTGATATTTTCGGTTTGCATGCTATTGACAGGCCATGTGTCAAAACCCCATCACAACAGTCACACGCCTTTGTGTCGTCAGGTTATGCATTTTAATTATTGTACTAGCTGTAGAATGATAGATAATCCGTCGAAAACGAAGCACAGTAACGGTTGCGGTTGTTTCGATGTGGCAAAGCAGTATTGAAACTTAGTTGTGACATTTCAACTGTTTCGACTTGGCAAATGTGCAGACAAGCAGTTCAGACACGAAACTCACCAAGTGACGAGCATAAAAAACTCGAAATAGGTTGATGACACTTGCAGTAAATATCAAGCTAGTGCTCATTAGAACTAAGTGATTGAGTAATTCGACCGAATAGTAAAAATCCCTTTCTTAATTTATGTCCGATCCATCGCGGGGTCGTGTTAAACATATATACCGTACATACTACCTGGTACCGACTGCTGTAGGCTATCAGTTTGATGTCTTGAACATACTCTTCTGGTATACGTAGCTTGTAGGACACAACAGCATGATGCGCTGTGCAGTACTGACAAACGAGTACTTGGTGTCATAGTGGTGTTCACAGTGTCGGATCATAGTTCGTTGATATGCATACGTCCTATTTTGGTACAGCACACCACGAGGCGCTAACGCGACACCAACGTTACTGGTTTTGGCACCATGTGTATGTCGTATAACACACATGTACATACCAGATATCAAATGGCCATATCTACTTGCAGTGGATCAGATGTATTACGGCATAACACCAGTTTGTTGGTACACAGCATTTATCACGAGATTTGTTTTTTTACACGTACTTGTAACTTGGGGGCATTCTTCTGCATATGTAGAGTCTAGAACAGTTATTGTCGATCGAGGGTGCACGCGCACACCTCTCTCACTTCTCAACAGCACCACTCTTCGTCTCTTCTTCCAGACCGCTTTTAATCAACAACAACAACTGCCCTTGGGGCTTCTCCTTTTACCAGCTCTTCGGAGGTGTGAGCTCCATTGCAACAATTGCAACTGCAGACTGAATCGTCTGTTGGGTGCTTGCCTCTCTGGTCCGAGCTCTGGCATTGCTCAAAGCAACCGCACAGCTACGCGGGATTCAATCTTCTATGAAACACATAACACAATGTTGCTGTGACTCTTATAAAGTAATAGAGCACAAACCTCGTTCAGCTTGTGGTATGTCTTGCTCTTACTTGCACGGTTATTGATGAAGACGGAAGAAGCAACGTAGTCCACCCCTGCGCCGCCTAAGAAGTACAGCGCTCCCCCTTCTGTCGCCGTGTTGTCCTTAAAAATGCATTTCTCGTACACCCGTTGATGGTTCTCGGACTCCTCTAAGGAGATAGCGCCTCCGTTTTTTGCCGTGTTGGATGTAAAGGTTGTGTTGTAAATGTTTACTCCCGAGGTTGACGAAAGGGCTATTGCCCCACCGCCTGCGCTGGCAGTATTGCTGGTGAACCATGCCGCCCCCTTCGAGGCAATAGATACGCTTCCTCCATAACATTCCATCCCGCCTAACATTCGCCGAGGCAGGCACACCCACGTGATAATGTCAAGTTCATCGGGCGGAAGGCTGTAACTAGGTTGTGGTGAACTCGGGTGCATCTTGTCCAAAACACTGGCAATTGCCGTACTTCTTTTTTCAGGCAGATGCACCTGCATTGTCTGGCCTGCTGTATTCATCATGTATGCCTTCAGGTATATCACACAATCATCGGTTGTATAGAGCCGACATGACTGTGTGGATTGTGATGGGGGCCATACCACCGGTATACCATCGTGGAAAATTTGCTGCAATTGCGATGCAATTCCTCAGACCGTGAATGTTTTGCCTTCGGAGTACTGACACAACGACACCAGATCGACCGAGACCTGTTTCAGATTCCGATGCCGGATCTAATGTTGGTGAAGCACTAAGTCGAGGGTGAGTTGCAAGTCTGTTAGAGCCAGGTTTCATGTCGTTCCGAGGCGGCAATCAATCGCAGCTGCTGGAATGCACAGACAAAATGCTTCCTTTAGCCGATCGCTAGATGGAGTTCGATACTCGTTGTTTACAACTCTGGATAAAACAACCAGCATACGAGCGCCGTGCCGGGACAATGACTGCCGTTGGCACTGAAATCGTTTCGTGTTCTTCTTAAACTTCTATCATTGATTTCCAGTAAACGGGCACGTCCACGCGAAACATTACCTTATCCATGGAATACATGACCACTTCAGGATCTCCGCAGCAACAATATAGGGTCTTACGAAACACATACACATAATGGACCCACCAATATCTGCAGCGTGAACCGACCGCGATGGTGTAGGGGCGCAGTGGACGTCTTCTGGTGTACAGCGGACACATCCTGCCATGTTGATGACACATCTGACTGTCTGGCGAGGAAAATAAATATGCACCCAGATCTGACGAAACGTCTACTTTAAACACATGCAGTCGTTCTACTCGAAACTCGTCCGGAACACCTCTATCTTCCGTCGGCTGCGGATCATAGCGTCAACTCCCACAAGCGAAGTGCCGTCTCTTCCGCAAGGGGTCGGCCATACATCGGCGTCGGGAATAAACCAGCGATCGTGAGTATGGGCGCCCGCCGATGATTGAGGTTAGTACCTTGAAAATGAAGACCCTGATGGTACAATCAATCTTAATATATTTAAGATGACGAACTTTGTTCATGTGAAATCGAGTACCTGCACAAGGCCCGGATATGTACGTGTTAATTTCCCGCCTCCTCACCTCCAATGGAAGCTGAATTGCCCACGAATGAAGAATGCCCGTCCATCGTCAAGTTGGTCTCGATCGCAAAAATACCCCCTGTGCGCACGGGAAAAACGAGAATATCAGCGAAAGGAAATGTCAAATTATACAAAGCATATAACATGTTCTTGAAAGCTAAACCGGTTTGCAAAGAGTCTTTTACACGTCTGGGGCGTGCTACTGCGTGTCTTGTACATCACGTTGAACGCCTTCACGTTTATTATCTAGCCGTTTATTCAGCGCGCATGATGCAATCGGAATAGTACATTGGGCCTCATGTGCAAGGAAGGAGCCTGAAGTTGGGGTGGGAAACTGTTGTCCATTCAAACAGACTGACCTAGATAAAAATAGGGCAAGCGTTCACGGTACCAAAAATATGTTAATTGGAACTCTATTACATTCGCGCTAGTCTGAGCACAGTGTAGAGATGCCTTGTAATGCTTGAGCTCTTTCGCGCTAGTCTGAGCAAAGTGTAGGGATGCCTTGCAATACTTGTGCTCTTCCAGGCATCCTTCCTGAATCACAAGTGTGCTCGGTGTGCGTTCTTACCTCCACTAAATTCGACGAAATTGTCGGCAAATATGGTGTTTCCGTCCATGTTAACCACACATTCGCCTGACGCGTGCATGCCACCTGTAATATAATGCGAAAGCACGGATAATGGTTGTCAAAACGTACGCCGAGAAGACCCTTTGATATGCAAGACGCACGGTAGAGGGCGTGGGTTTGACGAGATAATTCCGTGACTTACGGGGTGCGTCAAAAGACGAAATCGAGTATGCAGTTTCACTCCTATTCAGGTTTTGAAGTAATATTCCTTAGACCATATGCTTATATACATCGCACAATGCATTGTTACTAGGGTTGCGAAAAGTATGTTTACTAGTATGCCGGATGTTCGACGAGGTAGGTATTTATTTGCATTAGCAGCAAAACATTTATTTAGGCAGTCCTTATAAGAAGAAGTTACCGTGAAACGATATGTAATCACTAGTACCGAATTTCCGAAAGGTGCAAATGCTCTTGTCATAGACGTGCGTGTAATTTGCATTCAAGGCCTTCGTTAGCCTTGTCGAGAGATGAAACAAACATTACACACAATTACCATTTTGATCATGACGTCAATGTGGCACAGGCCATGTTGGTACCCAACGTCATGTTGTTACTCAAGGTCATGGTGTTACTAAACGCCCCATACAGAAATCCTGACCTACGCTATGTGTGCCATACGATAACTAGTCATCGTCCCGAAACACTTGGGCATTTCGGTTTTTCCTCATCTCCAAATGCAGACGCTGGATTGTGAGTAAAATAGGTCGTTCCCTAGAAATTACCTGTGCGCTCTCGTATTTCAAGACTGCACCTGCGCGGTCATAAGTTCAAACCCAATGGTCCAGAAAGCCCCCGACACACGTTACACTCTGTGAAAAAAGAACAACATACTGTCCCCAAGGAATGTTCAAATAGTTGCGCCCACGGGGTATTGGATTCGAAATCTTAACCTCAAGTACAACCGCAAACCTAAGGCATTGACACTACGATACAACTAAGAATATCCAATTAAAAGCGTACGCGTCTCCTCCATCTGCGTGCACTACTGTGATAAAAATGAGGGTGAGGGCTTATTGCTTCGGGATCTTGTAGGCCGGTCGTTTCGAAGCATCTTTAGGTGTGAGGTGTATATATCTGTTCATGTAGAAGGGGGACATATATTTGGTCGAAAGGCACAAGTACATGCCACCGTTTCAGATTTGATTGGCGAAACGTCGGTGAGGAGTCAGTAAGCCATCCACAAGGGGGACTGCACTATTGGTACAAGTTTAACAAGTATCCCTGGATATTTAATAGGTATGTGTGAAGGGTATGAATGAAATTAAAGCAGCACATTGTCAGATGGCAAACATAAAAATAATAGTTTATGCGCATGCGTTGGGACTGAAAGAATGACGCGTGTGTCGCGGCTCTGTCTCTGTGGAGAGTGATGGCAGAGGTGACACTGATGTGTCTGTGAAGATCACTTGTGATAAAGAAACATCATGGCTTGAAAAGGCGATTATGTGGTCACATTGGAATGAAGATGTATCTGAAAGATCAATGGAAAAGGAGAAGAAGAGATAATATGAAGAAAAAAGGGGTGGAGCTGTAGAGTGGAGTGATCGAGGTGGGGGATGCCTGCATCCGATCAACTCGGTACAACGCCCGTGCTATGGACAGTTGCATTCTACCGTAGTCCGTACTGTTCCCTGTAATGTTTTCACCTATGTTATAGTAACGTTATAGCAACGTTCTCAGCATTGTTCCTGATTGAGGTGCCTTGGACATACAATAGAGCGCACTACGAGTAAGACAAACTCGTAATCTATCCGCATATTGTATTTACTCGAATATCTGCACGAAGATACTCATACTAGTATACTCGTATCAGTGCGTAGTGGCGGTACATCACAATATAGATACGTATGGATCTCAACGTCCATATGCTAACAGGAACAGCATATCATACAGACATTATACGTCCGAGCTGCTCTATGCTAAGGCTACAATGATCTACGAGAGGTGGTATCCTCCGGGCGTTTGATTCATATCACTCCAACGTTTAAGGGCACGCATTCGCTTGCACTAGAAGCGGCTGAGTTGTGACCGAAACAGACGGTTTAGTCCAAAATTATCGCACATCCCAGTTATCTGTACACGATACCTGTGTGCACATACGAACTACAGAAGATCCGTATTAAAGACCAGGGGGGTATATTTGGCGCCATTATTCGGTGGCAGTCCGGATTCCTCAGCGGTCTCATTTCTTGCAGGCATATGTTGTTTAGGTAAGAGAACGTTGCACAATACTTCGTTGATCCCATTCGATGTACTCTTGTTAGTTTTCAATATGTCGAGTGCTGTGTGAGATATATACCTCCCCAGCTCCCCCCTCGTCATATAAATATATGAAATATTTATAGGTTGGGTTGGCGTCGGTTGGCAACGACGCTGTAAAACACGCCACTCGCTGCGTGAGCTAGACAACCAGGGTGCCGTTTTTTTTTGTTATTTTTTTTTGGCGGTCACCAAAGCTGGCGGTCGAGTAGATCATTTGTGCGGGGTGGAGAACCTTTGTTCCGCACAAGGGGAATGGTCGTATCACGTAGTGTTAATATGGTAAGGCGTCCGTGAGGCAGTTACATAGTAAAACCCATTGCTGTCTCCGGAAGTGGCCACACCAGAAATTAAATTAACTCATTGAAGCTGTCGTCCATATGCAAGTCCGCCTCAGAGGCGGTTCTTAGCAGGATGCAGCTCACCCTCCATGCGACTCGCCCAATACCTCATGGCGTTTCGCGCTTGGTGCAAGCAATGTCTGCCTGGTTGGTGAAAACCCAACGCGCTCCGTCCCGGCATTGTAGGGATGCGAGGGTCTATGGTCATATGACTACGGCCGTGCACAACATGAGTACACCCCCCCCCCCCCAGCTTAGCAACTGGATACGTTATTACAGTAGTAGCCTCCCGACCGTGAAACAGTATTCTATAACCTAACACGAATTTCCCCGGAACAAACATTAATCCTGTCATACAGGTGAATGACAGGTAGGCACACAGGACAGCGCTTCCGTCAGCCTTATCGGGAGCTGAACCGAACGAACCGTACAAAGGCCAGCTCAAATGTTGCACCAGTACGGTAAAAGCCACGCTGTTTATGGACATGTCACGTATACACGCTGCGTCAAAGGTAGGGGGTTTGGGTCATTCGATTTGCATCGTAGATGCATACTTTTTGTTTGCTGCGATTCGTGAACATCTTGAAACAATATTTCTGCGATGTTCGTACTGCGGTAAACACGCGTGCTGACAACAAGAACATATATCGACTAAACAAGAAGGTGAGAATATTCGCTAAACAAGAAGGTTTATCCACGGATCTTCGAACGTTATACGTACGAGTAAGTGTTCATTACTAGCTTTGTTGTCATTCAAACGTTTTGATTCAATTCTAATGTAGATCACGTACACAGCGAGTATCTACAGTCGGGATGTTCGTCAAGTGACAAATCACCGAACGATCCAGACCCGTAAATACGCCTTAAAGGCGGAATCCTTAGCGCTGAAACTACGAACATTATATTACAAGCGTGTGCGTTTTCCCCCGCAACTGCAGAAGGCTACGACCTGTAGCTTGTGCTACCGATGTATATACCTTTCGGTCATTGTAACTGTCATAAATATCTACTGTCATCGACACAGAATGTTCTCGACTAACCTAAGGTCCTGCCCCACTCAGCCGCACCGACGAAGTACCTAGTTCAGCCCGTCTTGCCGCAAAATGTCTTGCTGCCGGTATGTAGGCGGGTGGTCATTCGCAAACGTGATTGCACCTCAGGCTTGTTTTTGGAAGTGCAACAACTACAATACATACGCGATTCAAGCTTGCTTCGCAGAAACGACGACCAACGAGAGATCAACACACCATATGTGTTTGCGCTGGGACAGCGCGTTCATCCAAATACACTCATTTACGCTAGCGCTACACATGCCCAATGTCCTTCGAGAGCTTTAACGGAAACGCTCAACACTGTGCCAGCCCGCATTCACCTCCAGCTTGACCGGCTGAATTATGAAGAAAGGAGGTGTTTCCGTCCATGTTGACCGCGCTGTAACCATACAGTGAAACTGCACCTGCAAAAACGAGCGGGAAAGAACACGAAGTATTCGCGGGCAGTTATCCAAGAAGCATTGCGCCTCGGCCACCTCTGTTTCAATTTGTACTCGTAGCACGCACCTGAGGTTTCATTGCTATCGTACCCGAATGAACTACGTTATCATCCTGTTGCCCGGCCCGCGTGCCCATGTTTTATGTATGGGTATGGGGACGACCAAGGCTTTGTCATCCAAGCGAAGCTTCAAGGAGGTGAGAACCAGACATACTTCCAGCGCAAGGTAAACTGCGTGATTGTGTTTGTTATAGCATGACTATCAAGGCCGTTCTCAAGGCCACTCCACACATAACATACATTTATAGCCGGCGAGAACCTGCGACGAGATCGAGGCGGCTTGTAGTGAAGCCAGCAAAGACACTAGTTTTTCTACTTCCGCCGTTCTTAAATCCGCGATAGTTTCTGGCGTTGTTGGATTGCATGATATCGATAAATCGATAGCTGTGGGCTTCGAGCGGGTGATATGGAGAATTTGGTCAAGTCTAATGTGACTAAGAAACAGTGATGTAACTGTCATGTTCGGGCGGCGAAGACGAATTTGCTCGACGTGCACGTTTTACAACTACGTATAAATCGACCTTGGCCTATGAGAGGCGTGTTGAAATACCTTTTCTTGCCCAATCGTGCCCCCTCCTACTGTAGGAGGAGTTCGTGTTGGTAATTGCTCGAACATTTTGCCTACCGTCTCGTGAGCCTCCCATAAACAATGCAGCAGTAATACAACCACTACTATCATACGAAGTACAATTCCAACGTGAAGACAACGATAGCTTGTACGGATATGCTGCACAGCTAGCATTGGCCTTCGACCTCGACTCCGTGGTGGTACAACGCATCATTTGTTGTGATCGATGGCCGGATTATATATCTGGATTTACGACGTGTTTTATTCGAGAACGAAACGCTAGATTTACGACGTATTAAGATGTGGGGCATGGGCTTACTTGAGACTGTTCGAGAACTCCGGAGTAGAATCAAGGTGATGCGAGCACTACCGTAGTTTGAAGACACGCTTTACCCGATCGTATAAAACCCGTCGAGTGTGCCAGCGATTATATACACCCGTCGGGGTTTGGGCGTCCATCGCTAGATATTGTATGAGGAACACATTGACGGACCTGATGGTTTCATCATGGGAATGAATCGGACAGAAAGACGTTAGAGGGAGGCCAATATATAGTGTTATGTTGTGACTCGATTCGAGTTGTGACTCGATTCGAGTCTGGATTTTGGATGAGTTTGTGGCTTTGACGCTGTTCGGTAAATTTGGGGGTTTCATAATGTTTGTGTTCGTAGTGATTGCCCTACTACTTGTATTGTCACGGGAAAGGAGGTTCATATGTTGGACGAGTGTGGACATTGTACGAAATAGGCACAAGCATCATTACAGCGTGTCTCGGCTAAGAAGGCTGTCGGGCATAGTCTTTGGGTGTAGCCGTGTAAATGTACTATACGTGTGATTGTCGTAATAGTCCAAGTGCTTTGGTTGTTTGACTGCAACCCATCTACAGAGATTGCGACGGGGTTTATGTTTTCCCGGAAGATTTTCATAAACTGATGGGTGGCCCGATTTCGGGGGTCTCAGAGCTTGGAAACAAGAGGCCCGTTTGCTCTAAGTTTGGTGAAGTAAGGACGATATTTACATTGCTCATATCTTTTTACACTGCCTGATGACGCCTTGACTCTTTGCCGACCGCTCTACTTGAGCAAGGCAATGCGCCGAGCGCCCGTGCACCTGGTTGATCCGACCCCGTGCCCCCCGATCAGTGCCCCGCCACCCCGCCAGTGAGGTGTTGGTAGCTATGCCTTGTATTTATACCTTCTCGGTTTGTCGTACGTGCGTGGTTCATGCGTACCGGTAAATAAAATACAAGTATTGGCACCCGAACGCTAAACCCTACGTGATGGTTCCCCGCGAAACTAATTACAATCCACGCGACCAAGAGCTGAGCCCAATACAATATTGCAGATGCAGTATGCAATGGGTGACTGATTGGGGGCATACTTTCAACGTGCCGGTTGACCGGACGGAGCCAAGTTTTACATACTTCAGTGTCAGATCTGTTCGATATATAGTAATATCCACTAACAGTGTGTCGGATCGGCCGTTAGGATTGCGGCATTACGGGATTTACAGTAGCCCATACATGATATGTGGAACGTCCATTGACTATAGTGCACGGGACATTGCGGGCTATTCTGGAAGTGAGAATGTTTGTTTTGTGCCTCGTAATGGACCTCGGTTTGTGGTTCGGGAACGTACGAGGGATTGTGACTGGTGTGCAGACGTGATGGGTAGGCGCTCGCACTCCCACCTCGTCTCACTCCAACCCTCTTCTCCTCGTGTTCCCTTGGGTACTGCTGTAGTATTCAAGACATAAACACAGCATCTCTCTGGGACGAACTGCATAGGGCAGTACTTGTCTGGGCACACAGCTCGGAGCCATGTTGTTGCCACTCTGTCTCCTGATTATTACTGTCAACTGAATAATATCAACATTCGAATTGACGGTTGGTTGGCTCCAGATCCATGTTTCGATTGAAGTTGAATTGAACACTTGGTTTTAGGAAGGGGATTGCATGAAATCGACGGACATAGGGGTCAAACATTCAGTGCTGAAAAAGGAAAATATTATTCGGGACTGGGAACCGATATAAGGATAATTTGCAGTTTGTTGTTATAGAGAGAATTCGGCGTCATGGTTCATATTCTTTGGCTGAGCACGTACGTAGCTCGCTTGCAGCAGCAACGGGCATTGTTTGGTTGATCGCGCTTACGGAAATACCAAGTGGATACCGCACGGAACGGTGCTGGTAGACTGGTAGAACACGCGAACAGACAGGGCTGTTGCTTGCAACTGGACAGCGGTCGTTCGCTGCGCCAGGTATTTCGTGATTTCTCGGTATTTCGGTATTTCTCATTGAATTACAGTTCCAAGCTCGGAAAGGAATTCGTCGAGTCATACCACACAGTTCAAGCAGCGTGCGCGCAAACGTCAACATTGCGCATCTCAAAGACCGGTATTCCTGACGCCCAAGTACCGAGGGCGTACATGTTTTAGGATGGCTTGAGCGACTTTTGAGGTGAGTTCGTTGTCGTCCTTCCACTTTACGAGGATTTTGTACCTTGTACCTGGTGTACAGCAGCAGTAGTACTGCCGGAGCGCTCGTGCATATCACGTATAGTTACTGCTTTACTCGTATACGTACATATCAGGTACCGCCGGGTAAGGAGAGCTCTGGGGGGAAACTGGATACATAGACCTTTCTATTCGTGGGCAGTATCAACGCAGCAGTTGTCGCGATCGCACGCACGAGTCTGGAGGGTGAGCTGTTGTTGTCGATGCAGTTGATAAAAACGTCCCGCTTCATATTATACAATGCAAACTAAAAAGGGAAATTAATTAGGCGGAGGAACAACAGCAGTTCCTATCAACAATTTCAATCAGGGCGTAGAATAGGTGGTGAAATGTAGCGCTGCCGCACCGTCTTCTCGCAAATCCCGTTTTTTTCACCACGCGCCGAAGGCATAGTGCGGCTTGCCTCACCCCGCTTTTCTTGTGCCAGACGTTTTTTCGCTGGAGGCAAAAAAAGGTCATTAGCCAAAATTAGGTATACCTACTCGCTTAGAGCCATTAATAGGTACACTGCGTAATATACACCGGGAATGGCTTCCTGGCCCGCCTGATATTGGGCCTGCGCTCCATTATACCTACAAATTGTTCAAAGTGCGCAGGTACACCTTTATCGGCTACGCATTGTACGTATCACCTATGTTTGGATTCAACTGTACCTATAAATGGCTCGAACGATCACTTTTTGGCAACTGAAATATCGACAGACGGCCACACCAGATGCGGGGACTGTCAACCAGCCGACCGTACCTGTCTTCCTCATATATATTCACCCACGTTTGCTATGGAATGTTTTTCCGGACCGCGTCAACGGCTGTGTAACTCAGACCCCCTCAACCGTATGGTATTACTCTGTATACGTATATATACCAAAGTTGCTCCTACTATATACTGCGCTACAGTATGTGTATAGTACTTTCAGCATATTGGCATGGAAACATTCGTCATTGCTGTTCCTCCGCATCGCCATCACACCCATTAAAGGCATGTGGCCCAAATGAATAATATCACATCTGGTTCACAAGTACGGTGGGCTGGTTGACAGCCCCGGCATCTGGTGTGGCCGTCTGTCTATATTTCAGTTGCCAAAAAGTGATCGTTCGAGCCATTTACAGGTATAGTTGAAGCCAAAAATAGGTGATATGTAAAATAAGTAGCCGAGAATAGGTGTACCTACGCACTTTGAGTCAATTATAGGTACAATGAAGCGCACGCCCAATATCAGGCGGGCCAGGAAGCCGTTTCCGGTGTACATTATGCGGTGTACCCAAAAATGGCTCAAAGTGCGTAGATATACCTATTTTTGGCTACTGCCCGAAATAAAATTGTGCGGGTCCTTTTTCGCCGTGGGCCGAAAAACATATTTTGGGTCTGTTTCGGCGCAGGCGAATTTTGTTTTAGCGTGTTTTTCACCGCATGCGAAAAAAGGTTTGGGTTTGTTTTTGTCTTGATTTCGTCTCAGATGCTATGTTTGGGTCTTGTTTCCTCTATTGGCATAGAGTACTTTACTTCTTTTGAAAATTCGATTGAAACTGTTGCCGTTTTCCTATGCTTGAGGACGTTCCAGGCAAACCAGGCGAGGGACACTGTGGCATGTGGCGCCTATTCAAGCACCTCACATCTGCTGACGATATGTCTGTTGCTTTTTGACCGTACTTTTGTCCTTGTTCCTTGTCTTCGCAAAATGCCGAATATTCTAAGGCAGCCGGAACCACGTATACAAGAGCATAAACCGAGCGGGTTAAACGCACATTTTGAATATATTGCCGCATATATGGTAAAACAACGCGCCCCTCGGAGGGCCCTCCGGGGGCCCCCCGGGGGCCCCTCTGGGGAGCCGCACATCGCCTTCGGCGATGTGCTGCGGGCCCGCACCACGGCCTCCACCTCGTGGGGCGGTGATTTCACCACGAGCCTGACGCCTATTTTACGCCCGGATTTCAATACACGTGATCAAGCACATGTGCACGACATATCGCCGAAATACCTGGAACCAGGTACCAGGTATATGATACCTGGTATGATGATCGAGCACATGCGCTCGACATATCGCAGGAATATCTGATATAATGATCAAGTATTGTCATCGCGTTCAGTGGTACATACTAGTACATACGTGAATACATACGTACGTACGAAGTCGTAGTATTTTGTGCTCTTTTTGGTATAGCCTGGGCGTGGATATACCGTGATACTACGAATGGGTACACTTGTATCAGGTATTCGGCACATCGGATGATGGCATTCAGAGAGTATCGTGTTCGGTGGTACATACTCGTACATCGTACCCACTTGTACTCTGATTAGCCTGGACGTGGATATACCAAGATATTACGAGTATACGTGTACCAGGTGTTCGTTCAGCACACTCAAGTATGGCCTCTATATCACCTGAAGCAGTCTATCAGGTGTAAAAAAAACAAAAAAAACAATTCGGACTCAAACGATACTTGGTAATTGGTAGTTGACCACGAGCACAGGACAGGAAAAGGCATTGCATTGCTGTTGGTTGAATCGTGGGCGATATTATCGCCCTTCGATTGCATGCTGATGGGCGACAAACTAAACTAATGCAGCACGATGCGGTTTGCGGCTGGGCGAGGAATCAAATTATAGCAGCACGATGTGGCAGGTGTTTCAACAGCACCCTCCTACTGGTATGTCTTCAGATTGACGTGTGCACGTACGATTATATGTCTAGGTACCAAAAGGACATTTTTTCCGGAACAATTTCACTTTTCACCTCCGGCCGCGGGTCGTTTCTCGCGCTGTCGGCTGCAGGGCACGCGGGGGGGACACGTGTACGCCACGGCGCAAGTGCGGGTCCCGGCCGAGGCCCGTGGGGCGTGCTCTAGGCCTTGAAAGTCGCAAATTCTGGCAAATAACTCAGGGGAGGCGTTCCGACTTGACACCGCCTCGCAACTACTCTAAAAAAAACTATCGTACGACTGTTTTTCATCCGGGTATGAACTGTGATGGTTCGTGTTTGACCCGTCGCATGGACGAAACACACAAAGCACGCACCACGCACGAGAAAACAAGGACCACACCGACATCGAACGAGGCATACATCAAGCATCGTGCAGCAGTAGTTGATACCATGTTGCATGCGTCTGCTCTGTCTGGGCTGCGTCAAGCAGTAATAGCAGTGTACGATACGCTTGATAATTTGATGTAAATTTTAAATTTGGTTCCAATATTTGGGAATCTACCTAGAGCACAAATACACAGATCTACGAGTAAAAACGAGTACGTATGTACCAGCATGCAGACTTTGAAGTATCATATCTACGACCTCTCTCGATTTTCCAAGGATAGCCCGATCTACATACATAGGAACACGAGTGTTTTGGTACAGTAGCACTACTGCTGTACTTTACGGATACATGTCTCCACAGTAGTCTAGGCTACAAACTGCGAAGCAGCCAAGGCGCCGTTTGTCGAACAGCACAAGATTGCTAGAAATTCAGTTCGCAGCCTCATTTCTCCGTCTCAGTCGCAGCCCCAGAAATGCACCAGTGGCTGGTTTACAGCAGCGATTAAAAACAGCAAAACCGCTAATACCCGTCACGGGTATGGATAACACTTTTTACTCGCCGATAATTTGGGCCCTGGGCAGCTGTTCGACGGGCACCCTTAGGCAAGTACTCGGCTGCTAAACGCGCACAAGGGTACCCGCCCAAAAGGTATTATGTACGAGTGAATACTCTTATCTAGGACCGGGGCGGGACTCGTCGGGCAACAGCTCTGTCATAACTATCTTCTGTATGAGCTCAGCTGTACAGCGCAGAACAGCCGTGATAACTGCAGGACCACTGCCTGTGAGATCGACTCTAAATCCTAAAAAAAACAGTTAGATCGGCTTCAGAAACAAAACAAGTCGTTGAGCCTGGAACTGAAGTTTCTGAACACCGGGAGCCCACTGTACCTCAGATACGATATCATCTCGTGACAGTTGCTTTGTTAGGAATGGCCGTCGCTACTACCTTTACAGTCTATGCCACAGGTTTGCTCCAAAAATTAAGCTATAAAGCATGTGCGATCTATTTTCACCTTGCGACACCCCCGGGATTTCAAGTGACCAACATCCCGAAGGGGAACCTTGTATATATATATATTACCAGTATGGCATAACGAGTGGGTGACATCCAACGGGCATTGTTGAGTAATAGAGTTTCTTCACAACATCCAAGAGCTCGATTCCTAACCGCAGATACGAGTATACAGTATCATATGTCGTACTGAACGAGTGACCCCTCAATCGCATTGTGTGAGGAGAGCGCATTGTGGGATGAGATATAATCTTCACAGTCAAACGCTCGAGAAGCCTTGAGCGCGGATACTTGTGGGGTGAGATTTAACCTTCACAGCCAAACGCTCAAGAAAGCTTGAGCGCGCATACTTGTAAATTGTCAACCGCAAGTGCAAGAGTGTAATGTGGAAATATGCACGGGTTATTCCCCACCCGGACTGCTGAGTGAGAGTAATCTTCACAGTCAACCATGCATGCACGATACATATAATGTACCATGATGAACGAGGGATCCCCCATGAGGACTGCTGGGTGAGATATAATCTTCACAGTCAATTGTATGTGAACGGATAATATAATATGGCATGTTGAACGAGTGATTCCCCACCCGGAATTCTGGGTGAGAAATAATCTTCATGGCCGAACGTACGTGAACGATACATTTAATGTGGAGTAATGAGCGAGTGATTCCCACGTGAACTGCTCGGTGAGAGATAATGTTCACAGCCAAACGTACATGCACGATAAATATATTGTGGCATAATGGACGAGTCATTTCCCATGCGGACTGCTGGGTGAGATAATCTTCACAGCCAGTGCATGTGCACGATAAATACAACGTGGCATGCTGAACGAGTGATTCCCCACGTGGATTGTTGGGTGAGGAATAGTTTTCACAGTCAACCGTACGTGCACGATACATATAATGTGGCACAATGGACGAGTGATTCCGCACGCGGACTGCTGGGTGAGAGATTATGTTCGCAGCCAAACGTACGTGTACAATACATATAATGTGGCGTAATGAACGAGTGATTCCCCACGCGGGCTACTGGGTGAGAAATATTATTCACAGCCAAACGTATGTACGTGCACGATAAACATAATGTGGCATACTGCCGGAATGGTTCCCCACGCGGACTGCTGAGTGAGAGACAGTACTTACAGCCAATCGCACGTGCACGATAAATATAATGTGGCATTTCCCACGTGGACTGCTGAGGGAGAAATAATGTTCGCAGCGAAATATACGTGCACAAAAAAACATATAATGTAGCATGCTACGATGCCGCTGGGAATAGTGAAAACGTACATAATTGTTATTACCTCTAGCGTAGTCGCGATGGGGCACAGATCGTTCTTAATGACCACATTGTTTTTTGTTTTTAAACCGTTCTCAGACGTTGATACTAGTAGCGAGACCGCAGTGACTTACAAAATCGCACGGTGTTGCTCGAAAAAGTGCACCTGAGTATTCTAGTTGTTACCCCTCGTGGTCGCGATGGGGCAATGTTTACAGGTTTTTATGTACTGAAAATGTCCCTCAAGGCGTGGATGTGAAATTAGTATCTACGAGTATATGGTTATGGCGCAGTGAATGAGTGTCTCACCACGCGTTGAGAGGGAATCATCACAGCCAAAACGTTCGAGATGTGTCGGACGCAGTGATGTGAACCGATAACCGAAACTCGGCTGTTTCAGTCGGTTTTTCTCAGTTTTTCCCGACCGAAAACCGACTTATATTTTTCGGTTTTTCCGTTTACAAAAAAAAACGAAACTGAAAAACCGACTCGGTTTTTTTCGGACGGTTTTTGTTTCCCCGTCCCCTAAGTCAATAACGCCTACATATCTACATGGAAACCTCGTTCCGTATGAACATGGATCATGGATACGCACACCAATTGACGCACACAGCGCACAGCACATAGCACACACAGTCCGCACCAGCAGCAACAACAAACAGTCGCACAGGGCACAGGGTACAGCGGTACAGCAGTGCGTCGCGAGACTGCGGAGAATAACCATGTGCGGCTCAGGCGGCAGTACTGACTCTGACGTTGAGCCGGAGGCAGAGGCGGGTACTCACAGCCCCCCCTTCAGCAACCTAGAGTTCTTGATGGTGTTAGCTCTACTCTGCAAGATGTATCTATCATCTATCATTATACATCATACATGGTATCTAGACTACACATCAGCAGTGCCCTCGTATAATACTGTCCTACTACGTGTCTTTTTATCGTAGCAACTGCTGTACCTGTAGCTATTGTCGGCTGCAGAATATATATATGCATGTCGGCCTGTACCGGGTGTGGCGCAGCAGACGCAGGTGCTGCAGGAGGGTCGCTTGACACCATGCCACGATCATCTCGTCAACTTATGCCAACACATGCACACCGAACCCTTCGAAATGTGGACCAATTGGCAAGTTTAGTAGGGAAACCGACCGAAAAACCGACAAAACATGTTCGGGTTCGGTTTCGTTTTTTTCTGTTTAAAATAAAAAACCGACCGAAACCGACCGACTTTTCGGTGAGAAACCGAAAAACCGACCAAGTCCATTTTCATTTTTGGTGCACATCACTGCTCGGACGTGGATACTTGTAAAGAGACGACTGGAGTAACTGACACAGCGGTACTATATTGCTGGCAAAAGTGCACATTAATATTCTAGCTGTCACCCCTCGCGGTCGCGATGGGGCGCCGAATATTCACAGGTTTATATGTACTACAAATGTCCACCAGGGCGTTGATGTATCATGAATATCTACGAGTATATGGTATATGGTCATGACGTAGTGAACGAGTGTCTCACCACGCGTTCATAGGACACCTTCACATCCAAACGTTTGACATGTCCCCGACGTGGATACTTGTTGATAGACGACCGCAGTGACTTACAGCGGTACGGCGTTGTTGGCAAACGTGCACCTGAGTATTCTCGCTGTTACTTGTCGCGGTCACGATGGGGCGCAGAATATTTCAAGAATTTGTTGCACTAAGAATGTCCAGCAGGTTGTGGATATAACATGAATACCTACGAATTTATATATGATGAAAATGTCCAGCAGGTTATGGATGTAACATGAATATCTACGAGTATATGGTTGTGGCGTAATGAATGAGTGTCTCACCACGCGTTGAGAGGAAACCTTCGCAGCTAAACGTTCGACATGTTTCTGACGTGAATACTTGTAGAGAGTCGACCGCAGTGACTTACAGCGGTACGACGTTGCTGGAAAACGTGCACCTGAGTATTCTCGCTGTTACCCCTCGCGGTCGCGATAGGGCGAAGAATAATTACAGAATGTTATGTACTAAAAATGTCCAGCAGGATGTGGATGTGACATGGATATTTCGCGAGTATGTGGTTAAGGCGTAGTGAATAAGTGTCTCACCACCTGTTGAGAGGGACTCTTCATAGCCACACGTTCGAGATGTCTCCGACGTGGATACTTGTAGAGAGTCGACCGCAGTGATATAAATCGAACCACTGCTGGGTGAACCGTGACCAACAACGTTTCCTATGTTTGTCAACCGTGAGCAACAACATTTGCAATATCGCTCACATGTTGCGGGAGGGCGACAATACGTACAGCGGCACGATGCCGCTAGCAAAACGGGCACCTGGTTATTGTTGCTGTGACCCCTCGCGGTCGCGATGGGGCGGCTAATATTTACACTTTTATATGTACTAAAAACGTTCAGCAGGTTGTGGATGTAACATGAGTTTTTACGAGTATATGGTTGTCGCGTAGTGAATGAGTGCCTTACCTCGCGCTGGGCGGGAACCTTCACAGCCTAAAGTTCGAGATGTCTTGGACGTGGATACTTATAGAGAGGGCCGTAGTGACATAATTCCTATGACTGCTGGGTGAACCGTGACCGACAACGTTTGCTATGTCCATTCACACGTCGCAGCAAGGTGACGAAGCTCACAGCGGTACGGTGCCGCTAGCAAACATCTGAGTAATATCGCTGTTATTCCTGGCGGCAGCGATGAGGCATATCATATTTGTAGACTTTGCTAAACGCGTCCAGCAGAGCTTAATGCAACATTGTTGGTTACGAGTACATGATTATGGCGTTGTAAATCAGTGTCTCGCTGAGAGGGCATCTTCACAGCCAAACGTTTGATATGTCTCAAGCGTCAATACTTGTAGATTGTCGCCCTCGCAACACTGATGGGTGAACCGCGAGCAGCAATAATTGAAAGTTCGCTCACATGTCCCGGCAGGGCGACGATACTTACAGGGGTACGATGCCGCTAGCAATAGTTCATACGGATATTCTCGCTGTTGCCCTTTGCGGTCGCAAAGGGGCATTGTTGAAAAACAGGGGGATTTAAAATAGATTGCGCGCATTTAATTCGTAGAGTCACAGACAAACCAAATCCATCTCTCCAATTTTCCTAGTTGTCTTTCCGATGAGAACGGTTATTTACTTTATAGAGCACAAAACATCTCCACATATGTTTTCTCCTTGGTGACGTATGTGGAGCGACGTCAACTCCACAACAACATAAAAATCGTACGCCCGTAGCATGTACGAGTAAACCTTTCGAGCCACTGCTTGTATCGTGTAAATTGAAGCATTTTGTTTTAATGTGCAGGCCACTGTCTACCTTTCTACTGCACCATGGAGGAAAACAAACTTCATACATAGAAATTGGATGTTACGGCGAGTGGAATCATCGAAGGAATGTATTATAATAAAATATAATCATATATGAGCTAACATATTCGAATAGAATGGGTGAACACGGCGCAGATATGCAGCTGGGAGACGCCGGGATTTCGTTGAAGCGTCCAGCGTCCATGTTTAAAGTTAGTTTCCAGTCGTGGATAAGGTCGCGATCGCTACGCGCGTACGAAGCAGCGCACTGCCGTAACTGCTCACTTCCTGCTTTGCGCTTTGTGTTGCTGGTTAACCTCGCGACATAAGTATATTCGTACACGAGAGATCGCTACCAGCACGACGGCAGTAGCCCTAGTATTCCAGTATCAAATGGCTGCAGAACGAAATCAACGAGGAAATGAACAAGTGAAAAATCAACTAAGACCGATGAACATTTACTCAAATCAAGTACTTGCATTGTGCGCAACTGCTACTACTGCTGTGTACCTGGTGCTGGTAGAGGTTAGAGTGAAAATCATCGAAAATGACTATCCGAACGCCTGAACGAACATTATACGTGTGCTTCATGTAGTGCATGGGCCAACCGGGGATGATATTTTTTGCCCCCCCTTAATATTACGCCTGTTTTTCCTCGGGTAAGAGGAAATAATAGACATTATTTGGAAAGGCTGAAAAAAGCTGTTTCCCGGAATTGTTTGGGTTCCGGGTGAGAAAAGTCGCATCCCTGCTACTTTTAAATGGAACATTCATTCGTGCTGTATGGAAGGACTCATTGAAATACATCATAGATATGAGTATGCCTGTTTAGATTGCAATCCGGTTGGCATCTCCCCCCAATTCAAAACACGGAAGAGCGAGCGACTATGTTTACGTCTCAGCTCGGAAAGAAGCTATAGCCAGGTCACAAATACCGTACGTCCGCTCCTGCTACTACTGCTACAGCTCGATAGACCAAATGGAAGTGTGTTGCGCTCTGGGCAGCCGGCGGGCACAGCAAAAGCGCGCTGATGCGTAAGTCCGAAGCCTTCACAATGTCCAAACACATTGAGTTGGTGGCACGGACCGTACGTCGATTTTACAGCAGCAGCAACACAGCTGTGGTTTAGGTAGGCATGCAGCTGCAGCTGGTAACTGCGCGGTTTTGCGCACGTAGAAGAGTTACGGGTGCATGCGGTACTGTGCACAAGAAGGCAGGGATTTTGGTCTAATGCAGTACCTGGTATACCGTACTGCGAGTTCCGATGTTGCGATGAAAATACATGTTGTCGTAATACTGTAGTAACAGGTAGATAGTAAATTTGCAGCAGCAAGCAGTGAAAAGACCTCAGGCAGAGAACATAACATCAGCGCAGAGGAGTCTATTAGAAAAACAGTAGTGTTCGGGCATGCCGTCCTACTGGTGTGGCCTATCACTGCGACCGACGTGCTGTTAACAGCCGAGTTTCCTATTTGAGAATTGCCTTTCCGATTTGAAGGAAAATTGAAAATATTGGGCTTTAAATTGCACGAGATGTTCGTCCCTCACAGTAAAACAATATAGCGTAAAATATTGTCAGTTGTAACGGCCGTCGATGACAAAAAAACAAAAATCGGCATCGGCAGTCTCAAGATATCGAAGATCCAAGATAATCAACATTTATGGGCGTGGTACCTCGGCCATAAATTCTGTTTCCCTTATATCCCCTGTTTTACGAGTCTGTCAAGGTTGATATCCATGTGTTTTTCGTGGGTCGATACCTACCAACGAGGAACATATACCAGCCGATTTTCCAATTTGAGAATTGCCTTTCCGATGAGAATGAAAATCGAAATTATTGTTTTTTTAATTGTAAGAGATGTACTTCCCTCACAGTCATTTTTTCACTGTAAACTATGGTCAGTTGTGACACCCGTCGATGACAAAAACAAAACAAACGAAATCGGCATCGGCAGTCTCAAGATATCGAAGATCCCAGAAAATCGGAACTCATGGGCGAGGTCGAGGTACCTCGCCCATCAATGCGAATTCCTTTAAATCGTTAAATCCTTGATTTTTCGAGCCTGTCAAGGTTGATTTCAGTTTATGTTTCGTGAATGGATACCTACTATCGAAGAGCATATTTTCTAGGTCAAATTTTGATCGTGAAGGAAAAAATGCAACTCTTAACCAATAACAAAGTATTAGAACGATTTCATTCTCATCGGAAAACAATTCTCAATTAGAAAAATCGGCTGTTACATACTCTAGGTTAATACCAGGTATTTGATTGTGAGCGACGTACAATTAGTTCTTAAAAAACAAAGTACTAAAATCGATTTTCAATCTCATCGGAATGTCAATTGTCAAGTATGACAAGCGAGGAGAGGGAGGAGGGAAGATGAGGGGGGGCTAATCTCGATGACGTGGCACTGGCACGTACATGCCGAGTGTGGGATTACAACAGGTGGGCGGAAGAAGGATAGTGCAGATTGAGTTTTGCTGCCTACAGTGCAGGTGCAAACGAGGGTGATGATTGATTGTATTTTTTATTTTGTAGGCCGGTCGTTGGGAAGCACCTTTAGGCGTCGGGTGTATCGATATTTCCATGAAGAATGGGAACAGAGATTTGATCGAACGTCACAAGTACATGTCACCCTTTCATTTTTGATTGGCGAAATGTCGGCGACGAGCCTACATTATTGGTATACGTTTGTAAGGTATTAAGGGATGATTGATAGGTATACAGTATGTGAATGGTGTGATTGAAATATGAGCGGGATATGATCACATGGCTCCTGGAATCTTCTTAATAGCCATAGTGTTGCGTTTACGTTAGTACAGGCTACCCCTAAAAACAGTATACGTGTATGCTGCTCTATCATAGTGCTCCAAAATATTGTACGACATATCGTTTTCTCCGGACGTTTGATCCATATCTCGAATGTCTAAGGGCACCCATTCGCCTTCACTCGAAGCGGCTGAGTTATGACCGAAACGGGCAATTTTGTCCATGATAATCGCAGATCCCAGTTATCTGTACACGATATATGTGAGTACATACGGAACCACAGAAGATCCGCGCTAGTGCACGGGGGGGGGGGTATTGTTGGCGCCACTACCCTGTGGCAGTCGGGATTCCTCAGATATCTAATATTTTGTAGGCATATATTGTTTGGGTATGAGAACGTTGCACAATGAATTGTGTATGTCATTGGACGTATTCTTGTTATTCCTCAATGTGTCGAGTGTTAGGTGAGGTAGATACCTCCCCAGCTTAGGAACGTGATACGTTCTTACAATAGTAGACCCCCAACCCTTACAAAATACAAACACTACTTTTATACGGACAGGTGAATGCCAGGTAGGTGCACCGACAGGGCCTTCGTCAGCATTGGCGGGAGTTGAATTGAACGAACTTCACCAAGGCCAGCTCAAATGTTGCACCAGTGCTGTAACAGCCATGCTGACCATGGGTATATCGCGTATACACGGTCCCTCAAAAGTGTTTTTTTTTGTCATTCGATTTGCATCGTAAATGCCTCCTAAATATTTCTTTCGTTTCGTGAACATCTTCAAAACAATATTGCTGCGAGTTTCGTACTGCTGCAAAAAGGTATGTTGACAACAAGAACATAGATCTACTAAACAAGACGGTTTATCGACGAGACTATGCATGTGATACATACAGTAGGAGTAAGAATATACTGTATCACTTTACGTAAACAATGCTCATGTTTAAGAATCTGTAGTCAATTTTAAACCATATCCCGTACGAGTCGGAGTGGTCGTCCAGTGACACGAGCGAAAAAATCACCAGTAAGTACATCCTCAAGGCGGTACCCTTAACGCTGCAACTAGGAACATTGTAATACAAGGAAATACAAGTGGGTACGTTTTCTCCCGCTACCGCAATAAACTACTAAGTATAGCTTGTGCTACCGATACATTTACGCTTCGTGCGTTGTGAGCATCATACATCTATTTTGCCATCGACACCCAACGTTCTCGGCTAAACTAAGGTCCTGCCACACCCAGTCGCACCGAACCAGTGCCAAGTTCAGCTCAGCTTACCGCCAAAGTTCCTGCCGCCGGTATGAAGGCGGGTGGTCATTCCCAAACATGATTGCACCTCATGCGGGTTTGAGGAAGTGCAAAAACAGCGATACATACGTAGTTTATTGAATTATACTAACCTGCTCCACAGAAACGACGACCAACAACATATTAACACATCATAACTGTTTACGTTTGGACAGCGCCATCATCCTAATACTATACCTTCACCCTACCTTACGCTTGCGCTACAAAAACGAAGTATCCTTTTGTAGCTTTGATGGAAACACTCAACACTGTGCCGGCATGCATTCACCTCCAGAATCACGGGCTGAATTATGAAGAAATGAGGTGTTTCCGTCCATGTTAACCGCGCTTTCGTCACAGACGTCAATAGCACCTGCAAAAATGAGCGGGAACGAACACGAAGTATTCGCGGGCAGTTATCCAAGAAGCGCTGCGCCTCGGCCACTTCTGTTTCCATTTGTACTCGTAGCACGCACCTGGGGTTTCATTCCTATCGGACGCAAATGAAATGCGTTATCATCCTGTTCCCCGGCCCGCGTGCCGATGGTGTGTATACGCAGACGACCAAGGTTTGGTCATTCGAGTGGAATATTCAAGGAGGTGGAGACCTGACATAGATCCAGCTCTAATAGTAGTAAAATTGACTGACCGTGGTGTTTATTTCATGACTATTGAGGCCGTTCCCAAAGCCACCCAAAACACTAAATACATGTATCGCCCGCGAGATCCTGCAGCGAGATTGAGACGGCTTGAAGTGAAGCCCGCAAATACCCTAGTTTTTTCGAACTCCATCGTTTTCAAATCCGCGATAGTTGCTGGCGTTGGTGAATTCCATCAGATCGAGAAACAGATAGGTGGGGCTTCGAGCAAGTGATAAGGAGAGTATCATTATTTTTACTGTGACGAATAACCGGTGATGGCTAAGGCGAATATGCTCGATGTACACGCTTTCCAACTACGTGTGAATCGACCTAGGCCGATACCAGTCGTGTTGAAATACCTTTTCGGGCCCAATCGTGCCCCCTCCTAATGTGGAATGAGTTTGTGTCTCCAATTGCGCAAATTATGTTACTGCCTCGTGAACCTCCCATAAATAGCTCAGCAGTATTACACCCACTTCTGTCACACCATTCCGCAAAGACAACGGCAGCTTGCACAGATATACTGCACAGCTAGCAGTGGGTAGAAGCCAATATATGTTGTGATCAGTGATGTGAACCGAAAATGAAAATAGGCTCGGTCTGTGTTTCGATTTCTCACTGAAAAGTCCGTCGGTCAGTTTTGTCTTTTAAACAGAAACATAACGAAACCGAAACCTAACATTTTCGGTCGAATTTCTGGTCGTTTTCCCGACTAAACTAGCCAATTGGTCTACATGTTGAAGGGTTCGGTACGCATGTGTTGGCATAATGTGACGAGATGATTGTGGTGTGATGTCAAGGGCCGCTGTTGCAGTACCTGCGTCTCCTGCGCCACACGCGGTACACGCCGACATGCATATATAATCTGCAGCCGACAATAGCTACAGGTACAGCAGTTGCTACAAAAACAAAATAGTAGGATTGAATTATACAAGGGCACGAGGGCAATGCTTATGTGCAGCCTAGCTACCATGTATGATGTAATGATAGATGATATATTACACCTTGTAGCGTACACCTAACACCATCCAACACTCTAGGTTTGAAGAAGGGGGGGCGGGCTGTAAGTACCCGCCTCTGCTTCCGGCTCAAGATCAGAGTCAGCACTGCCGCCTGTAAACCGGACATGGTTATCCTTCGCAGTCTCGCGACGCACTGCTGTACTGCTGTACCCCGTGCCCTGTGCGACTGTTGTTGCTGCTGCTGCGGGCTGTGTGTGATGTGCTGTGTGTGTATCCATGTCCACACATACCGGCGTTTCCATGTAGATATGCAGGCGTTATTGACTTAGGGGACGCGGGAAAAACAAACGACCGAAACAAATTGAGTCGGTTTTTCGGTTTCGCTTTGTTTTGGCGACCGAAAAAACGAAAACTAATAGTCGGCTTTCGGTCGGGAAAACCCGAAATAAACCGACCGAACAACCCGATTTTCGGTTGTCGGTTCACATCACTGGTTGTAATCGATGGACTGACGAAATATCTGGATTCACGACGTGTCTAATTTGAGTGGCCTGAAGCGCTAAATAACATGTGCGACATGATATTTATTGAGACTGTTGGAGAATTCCGGGGTAGGATCAGGGAGTTGTGAGCACTACAGCAGTAGGTAGGTAAACACACGCTGCACCCGATCATGTACTATTATTTCTATTATCGTCGGAATTTAGCCGTCAACCACTAGGGGTTGTATGAGGAAACCACTGAATGAGATAAGCCTTTCATCGTGAAAAACAATCGGACAGATCGTCAGCAGACCTAACTGGAAAATTGATTTTGGAGGCCCCAATTTACTGAAACCCATAGGTGGTAGCCAGCGTGTCGAAGGTGGTGCCGGAAGCCAATGTTCGATGGCCTCCGGCGTTCTCACGTTTACCAAATTATTGTTTTTTAGCCGTAAAATCAGGATGACCGGTAACCGTCAAAGTTTATCGTGGACACCTGTTAAGTTGGCCGTGAAATGAGAACGCGGCTTAGAAATTTATCTATAAAAACTTACTATAGCGTGGATCTCCTTTGAGGGGGCGGTGTATCTGCCGACTTACTATCGGTCGTTTAGCTTTTCCATGAGCTCCACAGCCAGTGCTGCCCGATAAAGGGTCAAATCAACTTCAACGCGATGTTTGCGGCGAGAGAACAATCGCGCGACAAGAGCAGGCGCATTTGAAATGAAGACCTAGTTTTGGGAAGGGACTGGTTGCATCGACATTTATCCGACGGGTATCCCTTCGACCAGTCCCTGTTTCAATCATGTATGCCCGTGGGGGGCACGCGGTTGAATGTATGGATGCTCTCTTCGCACTGGTTTCGTAACTTGGCTGGTGTTAATTTGCATGAGCGTGACGCTGGCTTCGCTGAACCCCTCGACGACACCTAAACTCCAGTCAACGCTCGGTGTGGACATCGGCATTTGCGACAGTCATATCAGCCATGTGAGCCTTCCTTCGTATTAGGATCATGAAAGAAGGGTAGGACAAGTCGGGTGAGATAACCAAGGACAATAGTGTCGCTGTGCCGTTGCTGCCACAAAAGCCGACATGATCAAGCTCCTCTCTCGCCATAACATTACGGGGAGCATTGTGTAGCCCGTACGGATATGCACGTGTAAACTAACCACCAGCTGCAAATTGGTGTTTGAGGGACAATCGGCCTCCACGCATACCTTCATAGCTCTGGCAGGACGCTGACCTGCCTAAAAACGGTAAACCGAAGCCGAACACATCGACGGGTTAGGGTTTTTCCATTTCAACAAACTGGAACACGCATACCATTGGATCGCAAGGCTGCTGAAGACCTGGATATTTGATAAGTGTATCACGTGTATCAGGTACACGGGACGTAGCAAATGTCGGCGTGTTCGTCAAGTGACACAAAAACCGAACCATCCAATCTGCGGAACCAGGGAAACGGCCAGCTTTCCCCCCAAAAGGAAATACGCAAGGAGCCACACCCTCGGCAGGCGCCGGCTCAAACATGAGGTACTCGTGTTTCGAAACGAGTGAATACTTAGACAGCAAGAAAATACCACCAAATTTAGTTCAAACAGCGCGATCGGGTTATCGATCGTCTTGGCCCCGAGGATGTGAGCACCACACCCTTTCACACAAAATGGATAATGGGTGGTGGGGTGGAGATATGCAGGCTCAAGTCCATGGTGTGGAGGCTGTTGTGGGATACTTGAATCGTGCCGGTTTGGAAAGCGTGGTATGCATTTGACTTTTATCAAAACCATTCTCGACAAACAGTTGCTCCCGTCGCACAAGCTCGCGTGGGCACGCGGAATCCGCGATCTCCATGATGTCTAGGATATATCTGCCTGCGAAGGTAAATAATGCGAGGGTACCCCAAGTGTCCAAAGTGCCGGCGGTGCGAAAAAGCCCTGTGTGCTGGGCGCTGGAGAAGGTAAATGGTTGAGTCGTCGAGCTCGAGTTTACGAGGGCAATGGTCCGGCCGTTATACACTGACCGTTAAAAAAAGAAAGAGTACCACCGGTTGAAACAGTCTAAAATAAGGACGCTGACCACACTAGGCACCTCCATTGTTTCATGGTGCTGTATAGGAAAACCAAAATATAAAGACGCCTGCTTGGCTCAAGTCTCCCGTGTTCAATTGTTTTGCAGCCAGTGCGATTGTGAACAACATGTGTGGTGTCATCCTAATATTCTGGAACCTCACTGGTCGCCACCTCTTGCGGCATGAAACCGTAAAGCGGTTTTTGACTATAGATTATGCATTCAAATGAGCAATATGACTAGGGGAAAATCGAAGGCTCAACGTAAATTATAGGTGTAGGACTGCACTCACTCGCTGGGTGGACACAGAACACAGGGAGCGATTGAAGAGTCACATGTTCGCTTCTGTGCAGTGCTGTAACAAATAGTTTAGGAAAACTGTGCCACAGATCATGTCATGCGTCCTGCCAGACATGGTTTATAATGGTTTGATTCCTTTCTCGCTTCGTACCTCCAAAGTCACCAGCTGAATTGTTAGCGAAAACAGCGGTTCCATCCATGTTAAGCACGCATCCGTGCGCATAGTACATGCCACCTGCGCGAAAGAAATGAACCATCCAGGTTGATTGTCCAGGCAACACCCCGCTCCATCGTACCAGATACACTCTATTGAAAGATCGCGACAACTTTTCCAACAACCAAAACAAACTCGTTTGAGGAAGGTGTGATGTGTCAAGTGCTCACGTCAGGCTGTACTGTTAGAAAATGCACCAAGTAAGTTGGCCCTCAGGGCGGTATCCTTAGCGCTACAACTCCAAACGTTGGGATGCAAGTGTGCACGTCTCTTACCGCCAAGACCTGCTGATACAACTGGTGCTACCGATGCAGTTATTTTGGGGGGGGTTAATCAACGGAAATCTCCGTTTACGTCTACACCACACACGACGGTCTAAATTAATATTCTAACGCAGCCAACCGCACCGCACTATTGCCAAGTTCTGCCCAACTTGCGCAAATGGGCATGCCGCCAGTGTCATGGCAGACGGGAGATTGGTCGAAAACACAATTTCACAATATGCTTGTTTAAGGAAGTGCAAAGCTGCAATCTGTACGCACTCAGTGATTGGATGGCAATTACTTGTTTAACAGAAAAAGTCGACAACCAGCTAGAGATAGAAACAACAGTAGAAGTGTTTACGTTGGGACAGTGCGTTCATCAAACTTCCGTACGTTTACTCTACTTTACACAAGCGCTACAAAGATGCACCATCCTTCTATAGTTTCGTTGGAACAAACATCAACTGTGCGGGTAAGCATTCACCTCCATAAACACCGGCTGAGTTATGAAGAAATAATATGTTTCCGTCCACATTAACCACGCTTTCATCAAATGCAGCAATCGCACCTGCAAATATGAGCGGGAACGAATATCGATGTTGCGCAGACAAGTTCTCCAAGAATTATTTCAGCCCGGCCGCATATCCCTCATTTCGTAACCGTAGCATCACTTGGAGTTTCATTCTTAACGCACGCAATTTAAATCCATTTGTATCCTGTTCCCCGACGTGCTTGCTCATGGTTAGTATAGAGGGTCGACCAATGGTCCTTCATCCAAGAGAAAGCTTGAATGAGGCGGGGATCCCACATTCTTCCAGTGCAAGTAACACTGCGTGATATGCTAGTCATAGTATGACTATCGAAGCCGGCGCCAAGGCAACGCAACAAACCCAATGAATGCATCGCCGGTGAGGACGTGCATCGAATTCAAGACGGCGTGTACAAAAGCCAGCATAGAAACCAGTTTTGCGAAGTTTTTCGTTATCAAATCCGTGATAGTTTCTGGCCGTGGTGAATTTATGTCAGACCTAGAAACGGTGTGAGTGGGCTTCGAGATAGTGGTAAGGAGATCAACGTCAGTGGTAATGCGACTAAGAACCTATGATGACCGGAGCATTGCCGTGTACGGGCGGTGAACAATATTACTATCGACATACAGAGTTCACTACCGTTAGATAGTCGACCTTGGCCGATGAGGGTCTTATGAAATTCATCTTCGGGCCCAAACGTGCCCCCTCCCAAATATGGCATACGCTTTAGTTGAATTTTTCATAAACAATGTGCTTTATCGTCTGAGCCTCCAAATAATAAGTGTCCAATATCGACACAACTCCTGTCCCAACAATCCCCTACAAAGGCAAATAAAGTTTGTACTGCTATACTGGAAATCCAATGTTGGCCTCCGACCGCGATTCCTTGGTGGATATAATCCAACCTGTATTGTGATCGATGGTCCGAGCGAACGTTAATATTTACGATGTTTTGTATTTGGGTGGCCTGAAAGCTACGACGTCGGACATGGACTTACTTGAGAACCTGGGCATTCGAGAACACCCGAGTAAAACCACGGTGTTGGGAGCATTGGGAAGTTAGACGCACGTTGCACCAGAAACAAACAAACCAGTCGAGTGTGTCAGCTATCTATACACCCGTCGCTGTTCAAAAGTCAATCCGTAGGGATCGTCCAATGGAACAATTAAATGAGGTAAGCACCTTACGCAGAGCAATCGGACAGGTCGACAGCAGATAGTATCTTGAATATTGGGTTCAGAACCACCAGTTACCTTCGGGCAATACGTGGTAGCCAACGTCTCAAAACTGGTGCTAACCGATATTGATCAGTCGAACCTAACGCTTGTTCGTCACCCATACGATTTCCTCTGCCTGGTGTCCCGTAACTGTCCAGGTGCTACGTGAACCCCAGCCAAGTTTTCTGCTCAATTAGATCGCTGATTAAACATTCACTCAAGGAAAGCCTCCAAGGTTATGTTCTGTAGGGTTTGTGAATTTAGAATTTAGGGTACGGGTATGGGAGTGTTACTGAACCTACAGAAGTTCCGGGTACGGCTATGAAAGTATTCCAGAACTCACATAAGTTCCGGGTATTGTGGCACAGGCGTACAGAACTGACAGAAGTTCCGTGCGGGTATAAAATGGTTGTACCCTTACCCCGGGTATTGTAGCACGAGGCGTACAGAACATACAGAAGTTCCGGGTACGGGTATCGATGTCGTACAGAACTTACAGAAGTTCCGGGTACGAATACGAAAGTGTTACAGAACTCACAGAAGTTCCGGGCATTGTGGCACGGGCGTACATAACTCACAGAAGTTCCATCCAGGTACAAAACCGTTGTACCCGTACCCCTGGTATTGTGGCACGGGCCTACCGAACTTACAGAAGTTCCGGGTACGGGTATGAGTGGCGCACAAAACTCACAGAAGTTCTTTGTAGAGTAATAATACTCGGGAAAACCCCGGGGTGTGGTTGTTTACGTACCCTGCAGAAACAATATAAATACAAAGTTTGCATACCAGTACAGCAGGAGTACAGATCACCATATGAGAATCAGGAATGATGGCCAAGGCTGCATTTCTTATTCGAGAGAGGGTCCGCTAATTATCGAACTTACTTGCATTGTCACTTCGAGTATTAATACAGTAGCCTGTTTCTGTTTCTTTTGTGTCCTGTACTGTTCGCGTAAAAGGGCTGGTGAACCGACAAAAATGTATCACCAAGAACAGCTATGTACAGGTATTAACCACACCACAGCACACCAAGCCAGCACCAGGACATCCACGCTGGTTCACTACCCAGTGGCGAAGGGCCTGATGCCTGTACAACGCCAGACGACATGTACAGCACTGGAGTCGGTCGCACCGATGGTCTAGTGGTAACCTCGAACGCTTCTAAACGTTGATGTCTGGAGTTCGAATCTCGCGTGGATCGAGAGTTTGAGTATATTTGCAAATACACATTAAACAAACAAACGAAATCAACTGCTGAGAGCGGCTATTAAAAGTAGCGTGGGTAGGCACAATTCGATGCGACTTCGCGATAAAAATGAAAGGCAAGAACCGTAGTGGGGGAGAAGGGAGAGGAGCCTACTTTGTGACCCCGGATCTGAGTTACGACTACTAATAGAGAGGAGAGAGAAAGGAAGGGCGAAAATGATAATTGGGATGGAAAAAACAAACAAACTGCAGTATACGCGTATACTCCTCGAAATATATTAACATGTACGTGAGCTGGTACTACCGAGTACGATACGTACAGTGTGATGTGTACGTGCGACGTGAACTTACCTGGTATCTATATTATGAAATGCTGTTAGTCTGTCTATCTCGAATCATGATCTCGCGATTTAGAGCGCTTCGACCGCACCTTACCCCATAGGTAGGGAGGCTGGGTAAGGTGTGGAAGGATTTCGGAAACGGTTGAGATTCTCCACTTTTGCCTCATGTCCCCGGCATCTTTCTTGATGTCGACGTCGATGATAGCTTCTTAATCGCTACCTATGTATTGAGTAGGCCTTCCCAGCTGGTGCGCTCACGAGATTGGGATGCTGCTATGATGATGTATGCGAAACACATGCGTACCAGTTTGCTATATTGCCGTTCGAGGTAACACAATAGCAGGGTGTTGGTCTAAAGCCAGGGCTGGAAAGGGTTGGAAACCCCTGGATCAGTGGGCACTGTTTATCGGATGTGGAGGTGATATTAGCGGTTTCAAACCCCTTACTTTGTTTCCAAGGCGGTTGCATGTGAAAGGCCCACACGTGTCTGCTCGACCACATATGTACCTGGGGTCCTCCGTGGGCACTGGCTACACTTCCGAGCTCATGCGCAAGATTACTTTTGATGTCACCTTCGTTAGTGCCGGCGTTTTTGCCACAACGTTTCGACATGCGATAATAATTGTTTATCGGCACAACATGTGAAGACGCTACGGCGTTTAACGCGTTCGCACGGTTGGGCAACAGGCCAGATATACCTGAAGACAAACCTTGCATTCCGATAGAATGTTTAGCTGCGAATTTCGGCACGAAGGGGGTGTTGCCGTTGACGGTGATTTCTATGTTTTAAGATTAAACCGAATTGCTGACAGGCAGTCGTAGCTACGAGTGCCTCCCCTGTACATACATCACGAAGGCCGCAAGTTGTGCACCTCTCAGATTCCTGATTGCATTTACTACAGCTGTCAGTACATACTCATAACAGCAATATTCTCAAGAATGGTCTAGCGTAAGACCTTCACGCCGTTGGTGGTCTGAAGTCGCAAGGTTCGGGTCTACCTTTGAGCGGAAAATGTTTCAATGTCCGATGCAGGCGCAGAACAATGTGTCCGGCTTCAAGGTCCACGAACTATACCTTGTACATATTATACATCAATACCATTGTACGGCAAAGTCAATATACCCGAAAGCACATAGCATTGACAGTCAACCTTGCTAACGCCAGCACCCGTCCTAAACAAAACAGCGCCGGGTGCTAGACCACCCATGAATTCTCGGAAACTTTAACACCCACAACGCTTTTGAAATAAATGCATAGGTAGGCTGGTTGGTGCCACTGTTCCGTTGTCGTCAGAAATATTCGAACGAGTCACGCCAAAACCACCGGGGAGAGACATACCTCTTTGTCGATGTTACTGAAGGCACCTGGAGTTTCGGGGCACGTCTTACCTCCGTTTTCATAGGCATGGTTGTTGAACAAACAAGTGCTGCCGTCGATTTGCATGCTGGAATTCACGTCCAGATATATCGCACCTGAGCGCAGAATGCATTTGTAGTAAGAGTGTTTCAGCGTCGTGATCGAGAACAAAACAACCCGCCCGCGCACACCTATGTTGTCGTTACGATGCACGCACCGCTAGGATATATTGTATTATTCCAGTACAAACTTAACAATATGTACCGGGAGATGTTTGGCGTATCATTAGATTTGTGTGTAAGTGGAATATCAAACATCTCGGCACGGGTTTGAATTCCGTTTCAATACCTGTAACGTCGGTAGGTTTACGCTAGGACCACGACAACTAGAAAGAGACATCCACGCACCCAGCTTCTAGCAGACTACCTAATATATAAACCCTGTCAATGTCGGGCCTTGAAATAGATTGTTCGCTGGACAGCTACATACACGTTTGGAAAGGAGAGAGAGCACTATAGCCCTCGCTCTCACAATAAACGCAAAGGACTTGAGTCCTGAATTGCAAAGGCGGATTGCGATAAGTGCCTGGCGCCAACACTGGCCCAAATATAGCTCGTTGTTGGTGGTCCGGTAAGCGAGTGGCGGCAGCTGCTACGGTGCCAGATGTTAAAGGACACGACTAATAATTGCTACGTAACGATTCCGGACCATTTTCGTTTCCGTTAGAAGGCGCTACGGGTCGTGAAAAAACTGTGTCCGAGTCACGTGACTCCTGTACATGATATACGTATTTATCTTCTCCGTTAGACATGAACAACTAGCGTTCATCCCTCAGACAGCGTAAAGTACATATATCCCCTCTAGAGAATGTATGAACGAAAGGCCAAATATTGTCAAGTGCCCAGCATACACCCTGCAGCGCCCTCTCTAGGGGTTGCTGTTTGGGTTTTCACCCTCTGCAGGGTATCGCTTATGCTACAAATAGTATTTTTAATGGTCAATCTCCAGGGCTTTGAATACTGCATTCAGCCACTTGCTGGTCTAGAGGGAAACTAATTGTCACCCCGATGGTATTTTTGGTAGTGGATTAGCCGGTGCTTGAAAACCATAACATCCGTAAATACACAGCAGGTGCTCAAGTTCCGAAAGAGAGTTAACAACAGTGTTCGAATTACGAACCGCCTCTCTGATGATACTTAAAACTCGAAATGCTTGGCTCGTGTTCCTTCGTAGATATTCTCCTCTCAGGGTTAAAATAAAACCCTAACAAGATGTCGTTTAAGACAGCCGGCGTTCTCATTTCCTAAAATATAAATCAGAACTTGCAGTCTCGAGATAAAAAAAATACGAAATTGTTTTGGACGAAGCACCTCGCAGAAACGAATCATACTACTGTAATGTAGATTCCAATTCTGATTGAAAATTAACTTCCTAATTAGGAAAATCAGCTGTCATTTGTTGGGAGCACTGTTAAAGATATTAGGGCGCGAACACCTACATCTCTGATCAATGTTCATCGCCACTGCTGTTGCCTGGGGCAGCAGTAGTTAGCACCAGTACTGCATACCAAAGGAGAACAGTAGGCAGCTGTATCCGGGGGAGGCAGAAAGTAGCACTACTGTAATACTGCTGTAAACAGGCAGCAGCCGTCACGATACGTAAATAACTACCACTCGGTAGATTCGGGATCGGGACGAGTCAAGAAGCAAGTTCACTCGAGCTACGACCGGCCAGCACTGAAATCGGTCAACCGCTATTTGTCGTCCAACGTAGGTAGCACGGGTTCCGCCAATAGCCTGTTGCAGTAGCCGACCACAGCAGTAGCATCGGTGATGTTTTAGACAGTAATAGAAAAACACGGCGTGCTACATTACGGTTCGACTAAGATGCGGCGTAACTAAGACCAGTCATTTGCGGACCCTGACGAGTCGGATTTATTGTTGTTGTTTGTTGTTTTTCGTACACGGGGTCCTCCAAGTACTATTGTTGTAGCGAACGAAGGATCAGGGTCTGAGTAGCTACGAGTTACAATGCGGACTTGCCCCACCCTCTCTCACGTATCTCACCACCACCACTAGAATCCGCAGTCTATTGTTCTCTAACTTTTCTTTGCCCACCTAAGCGGCCCACTACACAACATCAATCGTTTGGGGTTTTGTCTTTTGTGAAACATCGTCGATCCAATACGAGCAAGGTAGCATACTGATGCCCGCGACCGCCTGTGCGACCACCTGTCAAGGGTATACCAACTATACCTGAATAGCTTATGAGCCTCGGTCTACAGCAAGGTGCACACATCTATAGATTCTCAAGACGACGTTAACGAGGGGTCCTAACTTAGAGCTGGCCTGGACAAGGGTTGAAATCGAACAAAAAGTGAGTTTACGTCAAACGAGGGATTTAGCGGCTTGGCCGAAGAGTCAAGACACTGCACGAATACGTTTAAATACGAGTATAACATCCGGCTGTCGGTGTACTGTTCGTCAGGATATCAACGCATATCGCGTCGATTCACTCAGTGTCGGGGCGCGCGTGTGGTTGTGCTTGCGATTTTGCCAGGTCGAGTGTCATAGTATCTGGTAACAACAGTTCACTCGGGCTTGTAGGAATTGCACTACATTTCAAACGTCTGTTCGTCATCATCATAATAGCAGTGCATAGCGCGTCGATTCATACTGTGTCGGGGTGTGTGTTTGGTTGCGTTTACGATCCTAGCGGGTCAAGTAAAAAAACATCTGGTAACAACAGGTGACTCGGGGCGATACAAATCGCACTACATTCAAACGTCAGCTACTAGCGACTGCAGCGACAGACCGCAAAAGGCGTAATTGCGGCTAATGTCAACACCAACTGTAGCAAAGGAAAATACCTCCAAAAGTCTAAGCTAGTCACCAGTAGAATGATAATTTGAAAATATACCCGCAATATACTGTTGCGGTATACAAAGAGAGTCAACGCTAATCACAGCTAGAGGCGAATTTTGAAATAAACACGCAATATACTGTTGTTGCGGTAAAGGAAGGGAGTCAAAACTATCGAAGGCGGCATGGGAATTCGAAAACAACCCGCGAACGACTCGTGCGGTAACAAAACCAAAACAAACGAGGATGGAAGACACCAACAAAGTAACGATGATAGCCAAACGCCTCCCACGTTTCGACGGGAAGGACAATCACAACTTTGTCGACTTCGCGGACAAGCTCAAGGCCATCCTCAACATGTCAGCCCCGGCTATCTACAACATCATGAGGGGGCAGGAGAAGCCGACCCCGACCGAGGACGAAAAGTTTAGGAAGTGGAAGCGAAAGAACTCCAACCTCTACTCCATGCTCTTCCTCGCTACAAGCGGGGGAGCCGCCACGGTGGTGAAGCGCCACGCCGGAAGCACAGCGAGGGAGGGACTCGGAAACGGACAGAAGGCTTGGAAGGCACTGGAGGAAAAGTATAACGCCTCCAGCAACGTCACTCGCCAGGAGCTGTACGACTGCCTGGACAGAATAAAGTTCCAAATGGGGCAGTACCCCGACGAGTTCCTGCACCGCAAGAAAACCGCCCGGAACCGCCTATACAGGATGGGGGAGCAAATCATCGACGGCTACCTCAGCGACATGATCCTCACCGCTCGTCCTCCGGAGTACGAGTTTGTGCGGAACACCAGTTTTCGAGACCGTGTATTTACTCTGGAGGACATTATGTCTACAATGAGGAACATATAAGCCGACCTCCTTTCCCGTCCTTCGAGCACACAGTTTGTTGTGGGCCGCGGGGTAGCCATGCATATGTAAGGTGACCTACGCGGGATCACGTGCCACCTCTGTAAAGAACAAGGTCATTACCAAACGGATTGCCCCAAGTACGACCCCAACTACCAGAAGAAGAACAGGAGGCAAAGAGTGAGGAATACACGAGGAAGTGGCGCGGGCGGGACCAAGTGGTGCTCTCTCTACAGGTCAGTGACTCACAGCGAAGCCGAGTGCAAAGTAGTGCACAGCAGGCTAATAACGACAGTGCCAGCACGCGAACTTCGTGAGCATGCAGCACCTGTGCCACCAGGCCTCCCTCGCCAACGTACAACGACCGTGCCAGCACACCAAGGCCATCAACGTTCCGCAGCAATGCCAACACGACATTTCGCCATCGTGAGCCACCCTTGTCTATTCGACAACAGCAGGCAACAACAACGCAAGCCTACGTCGTCGCTAGGCCCGACGGGGACAGCAGGGGGATTCCAGGGAGGGTTTTCGTACATGACAACTACTGCTGCTATAGGCGACACCGTGCCTACCATATATTTCGACGAGGCATCTGACGACGCGCAGCAAACCAAGCCACTTGTTATGCTCGGGAAGGACCATCCGCTGGATGGGCCGTCAGCAGCAACGGTGGGACGTTTCAAAGAACCGCTTGACTTCTCGGCATCGATGGCCGTGGTTGAACCATACAACAACAACGGGGTGGTCACCTCCGACAGCATCGTGGTCCTTATGGACAGCGGGGTATCCGAACACTACTTCGACGACTGCATCACCCCTGGACTCCGGGGCCGGCTGTCCGGCTAAAAGATTTTGGCCGCACCACGCAAGCTCACCACGGCAGGCAACCACGAGCTATTGGCGGACGCCACTGGAGTCATCAGTGGCACCGTTTTCGACACGCATGGGCAGAGGCAGAGCGTAGGACTATCAATCGTGGTAGTAAAGGGACTGGGGGAAAAAAATGTTCTCGGCCCCAGGAGCAACGTCAGGGGGCATGGTCACCGCCTTCGCACTAGATAACTCGCGCATCGAGATCAACGGCCTTAACCTCCCGCTCCAACAAGTCGCGGGTACCTGCGACCTATTATTGTTCAACCTAGAAGTGGACGCGCCGGACGTGTCACTACCGGCCAAGGCGGACGCGGGTACGTGGCACCACCGCATGGGACACATCAACGGAAATAGTCTGAAGCTTCTTAACCAAACATACGACAACGGCGTGAGCTTCGAAGGGAGAGTGTCGCCCTCCGATTTCTGCGCCATCGGGAAAAGCACTCAGCAACATCACCCGAAGACGACAACACTGGGCATCCAACAACCCTTCGAGCTAGTATACACGGATCTCTTGGGGACCATGACACTGACTGCACTACGAGGCTTTCAGTACGTCAGCAAGTTCATCGACGAGAAGACCGCGGACGCGGATACGTGGCACCACCGCATGGGACACATCAACGGAAATAGTCTGAAGCTTCTTAACCAAACATACGACAACGGCGTGAGCTTTGAAGGGAGAGTGTCGCCATCCGATGTCTGCGCCATCGGGAAGAGCACTCAGCAAGATCACCCGATGACGACAACACTGGGCATCCAACAACCCTTCGAGCTAGTATACATGGATCTCTTGGGGACCATGACACTGACTACACTAGGAGGCTTTCAGTACGTCAGCAAGTTCATCGACGAGAAGACAAAGCTGAAGGAAACCTTGCTCCTCAAATCGAAGGCAGAGGCAGCCGAGTCCCTGCGGCTTTTCACACAGGGGGTGGTGGCGCCGCTGGGATATCGCATCCATGTCGTGCGGACGGAGACAGCGAGCACACCGGAGAAGCGTTCCGGAGCTACCGTCTTCAAACCGCCATCATACTGCATTTTGCTGCAACCAACACGCCGGAACAGGTGGGAGCGTCGGAGCGTCAAGGCACTACACTTGTGGCGATGACTCGATGCCTGCTGGTAGACAGCAGGCTGCCGAAGTATCTCTGGCGAGGGCTGATGTGGGCTACCACCTACCTTGGAAACCTGACACCACACTCGGCGCTTGACATGGCAACCGCATACAAGGCACGCTTCGGCAAGGAGGCGAATTCGTCGCGTCTCAGAACAATCGGCGCCAGGGCGTTCATCAATATCGATACAAAACGAGACATATCGATGGAAAGGCTTGAGCGGGGAGGCTGTGCGGCTAGTCAGGACAGCAAGGCGTACCGCATCTACAACCTTTCAACAAGCAAGGTGGTGGAAAACAGGAACGTGATTCTTGTGGAAACACCGTCAAAGGGTTCCAACGCCGGGAAGCTACTACTACGATTGCGTAGGTCCCACCTGGGGTAGCAACAAGACCACGACCGACAACGATCTTTTACGGGATGTGGGTGACCTCACACGACGCCTCGACTTCAACGTTTTGCAAGACGACCACACCTCGCCGATCGTGCAGCCCATCAGCCCGGAACTGGCCGAGATCATGTCCAGGCTTCGCCAACTCGCCCCCACTGACATTCAGGGAGGAACAACGGCTACGCGGTAAACCATAGTCGCGGAGCGGACAACATACACTGAGCGGACACCAGTCGCCACCGCGGTCGTCTGCTGACGACAACTGCCCGCTTCCGGAGGCAGGCAGCGCCGACGGGGCGCCCACCGTAGGGGCTGGAGGAGCGACGCCCGAGGAGAAATCAGAGGCTGGTGGAATGCTGGAGGTTATTCCTTCTGTGACGCGCCGAGCGGCGGCTGCTGCCGAGGGACTCAATTCTCTAGTTACCGAGTGTACTTTGAGCGAGCTACAACAGCTCAACCTCTACACCGGCGCATTTCTACCGGACATGGTTTACAAGCATGAACTGCTCACCTTCGTGGAGTACGCCTATGCCACCACTAACACGCAACAATAAACGCCTTTGGAGGTGGAGACAAAATCGAAAATAGTTCCGAACACGTTTTCAGGGGCGAGGAAGCTCCCTGAGTCCGCTCTGTGGGAGGCAGCCGAAGACGAGGAGATAGCGAGCTCGATCAAGCATCAGATCTACGACGTCTTCCCCCTTACCTCGGTGCCTCCGGGATCCGAAATCATCGGCTCACGGTGGGTCTACAAGGTCAAGGCCGATGACCCATACTAAGCTAGAGTGGTGGTACTCGGCTGGGGGATGGTAGCAGGGGTTCACTGCGGGAGCACGTTTTCTCCTGTGACTCGCCTTCACAGCATCCGCATGGTATTGGCTCTAGCGGTGGAGAAACAACTCGAGGTGTTGCAGTACGATGTCCCCACCGCATTTCTCAACTCTCCTGTCGACGAAACGACATTCATGAAAATGGCGCCTGGACGCGAGAAGACAGACGAACACGGAATCCACCACGTCATGAGGGTTCTCAAGAGCCTCTACGGAATCCGGCAGACACCAGCCAACTGGCATGGCACCATCGCCGACTTCGTGATTGCCATATGATTCAAGCCACTCAAATCCGACCCCTGCATCTACACCTACACGCAAACGAATGGGATCTCCAACCCCTAAACCAAGAAAGAGCCAACGTTTACAAGCTGGAACCAGCACACGGTCATTCTCATCATCTACGTCGATGATCGTCCAGTGGTGGAGCAGAACAAAGTGCTGATCAAGCAGCTGGAGGAGAAGTTGATGCGGCGTTTCGACACGAAGTGCATGGGGGACGTCTCGATGGTGCTCGGAATGCAAGTCACTCGCCACCGCGAGAAAGGAACAGCTCACCATCTCGCAAGCGCACTAAACCATGTCGGTACTGGAGACGTACGGAATGAGGGAGTGGAAACCGGTGTACGCGATTCGAGCCAGGCCAGAACTATCGATCAACCAGGGGGGGGAGGACCGTTTGAGCAAAGCAGACACGCAGCGGTTCCAGTTCATCGTCGGCAGCGTCAGGTACCTGGCTCAAGTAAGCTGGTTCCAGTTCATCGTCGGCAGCGTCAGGTACCTGGCTCAAGTAAGCTGCTTCGGCATCCTCTACGGCGTCAAAGAGCTAGCGAGGGCAATGTCGAAGCCATCGAAAGCACACATGGGCGCAGCTAAACATATACTTCGATACCTAGAACGGCAGCATCGACTTCAATATCACCTCCTCGCCAGGAGGGTTCAAGCTGACAGCAGTTTCGGACGCCAATTTGGGCAACAATCCGGACAACGGCAAATCAAGTCATGATGATATGCAACGGGCCTGTGAGCTTTAAAGTGGGCATCGAAGGGCTGACGGCCCAGTCAACGATGGAGGTGGAGCTTGCGGCAGCAGCACTAACGACAAAGGAAGCAGTCTACTGTGCAAGTATGATGGGGGAGCTAGGATTCGAGGAGGCCTTCAAGTGCATCCCGATCCACATCGACAACACTTCGGCTCTGCACGTGGCCGGAAACAAGACCTACAGCTCGCGTGCGAAACACGTGACACTGAGGCCATTCTATGTGCTTGAGATCATACAGAACATCGGCATCCACTACGTCCCAACCGAGCTCAACATTGCACCTCACACTATGTATGTGCACGCGTGGCTGCAACCAAACGAAGCTCGACGCTCCCATCCTATGGCGATAACGTACCTCCATTTACAGCTGAGTTGGCACCAAAAGAGCTGTTGCCGGCGACATGGACTGTTGAGGTGGAGGAAAATACGGCACCTGACGATAGGCACGAGGCGACTCGTCAGCGAGTTCAAAGGCAAGAGGATCCACGGCCGGTCACTGACACATACACAAATGATGTAGGATATGAAACGAACAAATGCAACCTACGTGGGACATCCCAAGAGGTCGCAAACACCGTTTTTCATTGTGCCCACGTGAACAACACTGACCAGGCCCGAACGACTATACAACAAGCAGCAGACAATGTTCCGAGCATAGCTACCTTACGCAATTAAGCTCTAATAACAACATCATGTACCAGGCGGTCGACAACAATCAGTAAAGGGATGCAGGATATCAAAGATCAGCTGTTTGTCGGACAAAAACGTCTAGTGATCCAGGCTACCTTCGATGACTTTTTAACTTGAGTTTATATTTATCTTAGAGGGCCAATTACACGCGTGAATATCGCGAGTGGTTTTTCCCGAAGTCAGAGGGGTACTGATCTGGGAAGCGCGTTGTGTGTGGTCGTTTTCCTTTGTACTGGCCCGTTTCACTTGTAAAGGCGTACTAACACAACATCTACTCTGTTTCAGCACTACACCGAAATGGCCAAGATGTGAGTACCATGGGGTGGCTATATATGTACCTGTCGTTGTTTAACAATTGCTTGGTGACCGCTTTCGGACAGTTTGCGTCGCAACTACATTATCTCACCTCCGTTGGTAGCATTATTGTCGGCAAAGCTGCAATCAAATACAAGCAGGTAGCTGGAAGAATGCACGTGGACAGCCCCCCCACTTTCTGCGCCCCCCCCCTCCAGTACCAGGCCGTTAAGGCGTAGAGTAGACCCGTTAGAGACTGAGAACAGTCCGGTACGATGGCCGGCTCCAACTCCACGAATTATAGGAAAACCGTTCCCAGTGACGGTCACATTTTTTTCGTTGGCGATGTCAATCCTGTCCGTAATGCTAATGCTTGGGAACCACGTGATGTCAAACGCTCCATTCCCCTCGCATGCTAGCGCGGTGGTAAGTTTCTGGACGTCGTCCGTGGACGTCACGTCTATGGCAATTGTACCCGATGTGCATGGCACCGACGCTGCTCCGGAGAGGAGGGATAACACCAACAAGACCATCCTCAGCGGCATCAGATCGAACAACAATCTGCTGGACGATTTCAGGGACGAATACGTGACTTATCGGTCAGATCGTGCACGTATTTCGAAAATATTGTTGGGCAATTTTCGGCATTAAATGCTGGTATGGAAGATCATGGCACGGTTACTCGCGAATACAGTACGAACACGCTTCCGCAGCAAGTGTAAAGCACTGCAGTCGCGGTACAGTAATCATCATTGACAGCATCTGGATATCACGGTTTAGCGGTAAGCGAAAACCACGTCAATTCACGTATTCGCAACATTTGCTACGATCCGTGTTGAGGTCGCGGTGACCTTACCGCCGTCAAGTTACCAAGGACAGCCCTGAAAACTGCCGAAAGAGCGTTTCGAATCATACATAGTATATAACAGTTTAGCGTGTTTACACGTATTTGTGTCAACACACTTACAGCCATACGAGATGTTTCGTGCATTCCGTCATTACAGTGTTTGACATTAGAACTTCACACCGGTTTCTTAAACGTCGCAGACGCTTTGCGTGCGCGTAGGCTGGCGGTTATATCGAGGGTTTGTCTGTTTGTTTTGTTTCCAGCGGATATCTGGCTCTTCATTTGTTTCTGAACAATAAAGTTGCTGGGACATCACGTACGCAACGAAACAGCTGGATAAAGCTTGCACTCCTTCCATGCACCCGTGGAATCGGACGGTGTGCGCCAAACGTCAAGGTCTAGATCGAAGAAGCAGTGAAAGGTCCTGAGCTTCCGAGGGGTAACAACGTGTATTTCACTTTTTGTTCCTAGACGCACACTACGGTAGAAGTGCAGCATGATACTGCCTCATGAGGGTGGGCACTTAAGGAGCTAAATACCTCACCCTAAATATGATTGTAGAAGAGACTGTAAGTGCTGCCCGCTTAACATTTCGATGGCTTAAGCATACAATTAAAAATATTGGAACACAAGGATAAAATCCTGACGGGGATGGGTTAAGCCGTTCGCGTACGCCGACAGTTGTATATGAAGGGGGGGGGGTACTCATTTGTGGGGGGGATTTCCGTCGGTTATCTGGTGTTTTCGTTATTTTCTGGACATTGAACTTGCTGGGACACCAGACACCTACCGAAACAAATGGATAAAACATGAACCCTTTCATACACCCCTGAGTTCGGAAGGTGTGTGCCAAGAGTGAAGGTCTTTTTCGAAAAACTTTTGTGAGGTCTTGAGCTTTCGTGAGAAACAACGTGTGTTTCACTGTTTTTTTCATACTTTCATTGTTTGAGTATGTACTCGACTTTTAGCAGTAATTGGTTGCTTACGCAGGGGTCCCTTTCTTCGGTCCAAACATAATAAAGTACAGATTCGTTACAAAAACGTAGTTTTCGTCGTTTTTCAGCAGCAATACGATTTATGGTACAATAACACCATACAATTACACCTTACTGAACGATAGCTACAGTTCTAATGCTCAGACCTGCTGCCGACCAAAACGTAGATCGTTCGTTCTGGTTTCGAGGAGGTGTCGAATCTCATGGCTCTGCAAGGGAGAGCAGGCACTACTACTGCGTTTGCATCACGAAACACAAGTGCTCAAAAGTGATAATTTGATCGCTTTGGAGTTCCTGATCGGTATCTACACGGTGCTCTGGCCACGTAGGACGCTACGGACGGTCAAACTAGAGGCCCAGGTAGGTTCGCCTACTACTGTAGTGATCAGCATCCCCGTTCAAATCTTGTTTGAAAACACAGTATCAGCAGCCGGAGAAACTGTACTGCTGCTGCTGCTGCTCCTGGCGGTGTGGGTTACCCAGCGCGCGGAATATGGTGAACGTTTACTCGTGCCCCTTTTATATTTTTGAGTTTTGTTGTTGAATTGATCTCGCGTTATTATTATTTACTTGTAATAACATGTGCAGCTACCTCGTAGTACCTGGTTTGTATGTACACATATTTTAAGTTGTGGGCAAAAGCATAGCCTTTCGTCGAGGTTGAGAACAAAGCATACCTACGAGTATCTATAGCTATTATAGTAGACGAGACACCAGCTGGTGTATGATACCCACGTTCACCTCGCGGCCATACTACCGAGTATTGTACTGGGCTGCTGTGGGGCCGCATGTAGACGCAAGGTAGGTGTACATGGGGAACAGGGATTTGTCGTACAACTGGCTGAAGTCTTGGCACTTGCCACGCAAGGATGAACGACCCCGCCTACTCAAAATTGTGGCGGACGTGTTGTGGGGTTGTGGCGTGTGTGTGGCATATGGCAGACAATGCGGTGCTTGCTTGTGCTGATGACTTGCGGGTTAATTCCTGTCTGTTTTCCTCGCCCGTTGACAAAGTCCTGGCTCTTTGCTTGTCGGCTACCTAATTGTACTGGCGAAGCCCTGTGAATCAGTAGTACTCACTTTCCATCTGGCAGGATATATCCGGGAAATGTACAGTCACTAATGATGTAAGGAGGTATATCGTGGTCCGCAGGTTCGGAACAACATAAAAATCATCGAAAGTGGCGCAGCCGCGTTTCTTGCCCGTTTTGGGCTCGATTTGGGTCCAGTTTGGGGTTAGGGTTAGGTTGGGGTTGGGGGTTGGGTTGGGTCTACGCGCGTACCTTGATCCCACTAGGACGTGCTTCCTAGCACGCAAACAACGAAAATCCCGACCCCTGGGAGACCTTACCGGACGATGTGTGAAGAGATCTCCTGTGAAATGTTGGCCGAAAGATACACAAAAAACAAACTAAAGGAGGGAAAGCGTCGAAAGCGGAAAACGTATATTCAAAATCCGAAAGAAACAGGCCAGCCTCCAAAGCGGGACACTTATGCAAAGTTCGACGATAAAAGAAAAAGAACAAACCACAGCGCAAGTAACCCGTAAATATGATACGAAAAAGAACAAACCACCGCGCAAATATGCCTGAAAGATGATACGGACCACTCTCTACACTCTACTTCAAGCACATATTAATATGTATGCCTATAATACCATTAGAGTTACGTCAACGCGGATCGGTCGTTAGTTACGAGTAGACGGTAAGACAGCTCTTCTTCGTGACAAAGGGCCCAACATTCGATTGACAGCTTCGAAATAGCTTTTAGCTCTTCACGTTTCGCTGGCAGCAGCACGACTAGTCTATAGCCCGTCCCATAGGTTTGTCGGCGACGACGACAACGCACGGCAGAGCATGGCAAGCATTTCAACAGTAGCAGCAGCGGCGCTTCGCTACCAACTGCTTCGCTGGAGATATCGTCAAACAGGTCATCAGATAAAGCTGATGATGTGCATCAGCAGCACAAGATCAACTGTTGCTGCGATGACGCATGCCTAAGTAATGTGGCTCTGGGCGCGGGAGCTACGTGCAACAGGGCGCGGGAGGTACGTACAACAGGGCGCGGGGGCTATGTGCAGCAGCAGCAGCAATGGGCGGAAGCAGCGGGCGCTCTTGTACGCAACCACCACGACGTACTGCCGTCGCTCGATGGCCGGCATTTGTACAGCACAACCAGGGAGAGATATCAGCATACATACTATCAGATAGAAGACCTCATGATGTATAGCTGCACAACCGGCTTTTTGTGGGTGTAGAGAGAGACACCATCATACAGACTATCAAGCAGAGCTCATGGCGTACTGCTGCTGCTGCTGCTGTGCTGCAGCACAAGCAAGCACCAGTACTCAATCAACTTCTGCGACAGTAGCTCAGGCCGAAGATCATACGAGTATGCGTTTATTGCTGCGCTGTTGCGGTACAAATCACAGAGTATCAGATAGATAGTGTAGTAGCGTACAGTAGTTTCTTGCCCTGTGAATGGATTGCTCGTTTTGGCACTTTCCAGAAGTAGAGTTAATTTTTCATTTTCGGAGTTCGGGCACACGAAATAGGCTGCCCCTTTGTATTGTTTGTTGCTGATCTGCTACTACTGCTGAGTTACTGGGCATAACTACTGTATTGCGTGCTCGTCTGCGTTCATACTACTGTGTTGCTGCCGCTGTGCACGTCATAGACCGTCCGCCTCGTAGTGATGTAGCGTATAGTAGTTACTTGCCAGGTGAAGAATTTGGTTTTGGACTTTCTATCTGCGCACGTTTTTTTAATTATTTTACAGGAAATCGGGAAATCCACTGGAACTTATCTGTCAAATAACAAAAAGTAAACAAGTCGTACCCATACAAAGAACATTCCACAGGGTACGACTCTCATACAATACGTACACACGGCCTCTACGTACGAGGGGAAAGTGTTTTGTTGTCTTCCGATCTGATGAAAAAGCTGGTGGTACACATTGTCGACTCGTCCATGGACCACCGCAGCAGTATAGGCTGTCGCTTTGTATTGTTTGTTTCTGCTCTGCTACTACTGATGAGGTACTGTGTACTTCTCCTGCGTCGCCGGCATTTGGACGGTTTGCTGTATACGCTAGCTTTTAATTAATGTACTGTATAATTGAAACTCGTTGTAGCCACACTACTGTAATCCCCCATACAACTGTAATTGTTGGCGGACTAGCCTAAACCCAACCACAAGCAAATTGTATTTGTGCATGAATCAACTTCCATCTTACAACCACTCCAAAGGAAAGCCTTGTATATACATACATTATTATTGGACACCAAGACAAAATACTACAACAAACAAACCAAAACGCGTACTGCAAACAACCCGAGCAAGATACTCGCAACACATAAAAATCTGCTCGACCGGGACATGCGAAGTATCCGGCGAAAACAGAAAACCATCCTTCAAAGTATTTGCTGGTATCTCACACGTTCTCTAATATTAACAGCAATAGTGCAGCGCAGCAAGCAAAGTAGTCTCATTAATGCCATGTTCGACCGGCGCGGCATTCTAATACACATGATACCAATTCACGTATACAAACAACTATACATTTACGCAAACCAGGGTCGGTCGTTAGTTATGAGTGGACCGTACGACAGCTCTCCTTGGTGACAAACGGCCCAACTTTAGATGGACAGTTCTTCGAACATATTTCGCAGTTCACTTTTTGCTGGCAGCAGCACGACTTATAGTCTACCGAGTAGTTCGTACTTTAGCTTGTCAGCAAATACGCACGCAGAGCATGTGTCCGTCATTACACAGCTGTAGCTTGGCCGGCAACTGCTTCGTTGGAGGCATCGTCATACAGATCATCATATATATATGTACACCAGCAGGACACGATCAACTGCTGCGATAGCGCATGCCAATGCAATTTGGTTGCCGGCGCGGGAGCTACATGCAGCAGCAGCAGCAGCAACGGTCGGAAGCAGCGGGCTTTTTGGTGCGCAGCCATTATAACCACTTAGTTGCTCGACGGCCGGCATTTGTACAGCACCAGAGATAGACATCAGTGGCATACAAACTATCAGATGTAAGAGCTCATGTACTGCTGTATACTCGGCATGTTGGGAGCGTGGAGAGATACACCATCATACAGAATACCAGGCGGAACTCACTGCAGCACGGCAAGCAGTACTGAATCGACCTCTGCGACACTAGCTCGGGCGGGAGGAGTGTGGCTGCTGGGACAGAACTACTTTATTCCGTGCTCGTATGCGTTCATCCTGTGTTGCTGCTGCTGTGCAGATCATAGACCACCAGGTAGTGCTGTATGCTGTAGCGAAGTTACTTGCCCGATGAAGAGTTGTTTTTTGGAAGTGCTATCTGCGCAAGAGGCACGCTTTTTTAATTATTTTACAGGAGATCCAATGGGAATTCTCTAAAAAGTAAACAAGTCGTACCCGTACGAAGCACGTTCCACAGGGTACAAGTCTCATACAATACGCCCCTATGTACTCGTGCAAGGGGAAAGTGTTTGGTTGTCTTCGGTTCTGATGAAGAAAACTGGTGGTACACATTGTCGACTCGTCAATGGACCGCCACAGCAGTATAGGCTGCCGCTTTGTATTTATTATTGCTGCTCTGCTACGCTGAGGTACTGCGTATTTCTCTTGCGTCGCTCGCATTTGGACGGTTTGCTGTATAGGCCAGCTTTCAATGTACTGTAAAATCGAAACTCATTGTAGCCGCACTAATCCCGCATAAAAATGTAATTTTTGGCGGACTAGCCCAAACCCAACCACAAGCGAATTGTATTCGTGCATGAATCAACTCCCATCTTACAACAACTCCAAAGGAAAGCCTTGTATATATAGAGGTGTTGAAAGAGAGAAAACCGAATGAAAAACAAAAGGGCAATAACCAAAAACGGGTATACCCGGTCGGTTTTCACTTAAAAACGGGTACATGCTGGAATCAAGTAAAAAACACGCCCAGCGAGCCACGCGATTGGACAAAAACAAATTAAATAAAATTATTATAAATACGTCAGCTGTGAGTTCAACCGATTGAATAGTAGATACTCAACTTTGCGAGCTGCGTAGAATTTTTGTTCTAATTAATTGTACCCATTTTTGAGAGAAACTGTCCCGGGTACAACTGTAAATGTCTATGATGCCTGGCTTTCAACCGTTTTTGGTTATATAGTTTGGTTAACCACTTGCCTACAGTGTGCCTCGCTCTCCACTGCGTCTGCGGCCGTTCTTTCGTTGTTTTGTTTTCTTCCAAGCTCTTTTCACAATTTCACTTCAACTCTATTCAACCATTTTACGTATGTCTTCAGAGTGATACGACCATCCACCTACAGCAGTAAATACTGTTGTATGTATGCACCTTATGTACCCGTTTTTGATTCAAACCGGAGCGGGTGTACCCGTTTTTGGTTAGTGCCCAAAACGAAATATTCAAATGTTCAAGCCGGTTTTCTCGAAATGGTCGACAGGGTCGCGATTGTGGAATATACACTACAACAGTTCAGAATTTCAAGAGGGAAGTGTTGGCAAGGTCGTGAGTACGGAAAATATGCCGTTTCAAGCTTTGGAAAAAAACTTGGTGGACAGGAAAGCTATAACATGTAGGCGCAAGGCTTACATACTACCAATCATAATTGAAATTAAGGACGATTTCAAGTAAATGTTACTCTACAAAATTTAACGATATTCCTGGTCAAACTGGCACCGCTCTATTGCTGTACACTACTGTGGACAACACGGAAAAAAACATCCATAAAACGTCAGAAATAAATTCAGACCGAGAAGCAAAGGAGGATGCAAGGAGGGAGGAAGCGAGGTACTGAGAGACGGCGGCAGGAAGGGCCGTCCAATCGAAACAGGAAGCCAGGGGGGCCGACACTCGATAGCAACCGAGGGGGATATCGTCAATAACAAGGACAGTGTTGGCCAGCAGCTCGTCGTAGAGTTTTGCGTGTGTCTTCGACCACCGACCCTCTTATTATTGGAGTATCGAGAGAAGCCCGATTTTTTGTGGACTCCAAAACTGTACCATCTGCCTGCTGTTCGAAACATATAAGAGGATTCAGGTGGTGACAATATTTACAAATGTACAATAAATGTACGTCCAGTCTCTAGCCCCGGGCCGCCGTGGTGCAAGGTTTACCCGACGAGGCAGACGGAGAATAGCACAGCATCACACACGTGGCGTTAACACAGCTGAAACTTTGCCAGGGTGGTTAACATGATGAGCGTTGGCCAGCGTCTAGGATGTGGCGTCAGCCCTTTTCGTCGGGTATCGTTGCTTGAGAAAAGGTCGCGGGTTCGGTGTTTCTGAGTTCAAGTGGACACGCACACACACTTAATGAATATATCTCCAGGAAACCTTGAGTAGCCAGGCTTATACGAGTATACGAATTGCGTTGCCCACCCCCTATCCCCTTTATGGCAATTCGTCGTACTACTGTTTTTTTTCTATTGCGTAGGTTTCTCTGTGTCTTTCGTGTTGCGTGAGAACAGAGCTTGGGGATTTCGAGGATACATAATTGTCACGGATACTGGGTGTGCTGGATGTCGCCGGGTGCACCTAGAAGAAACCAGGGGTGCAAGTGAAGATCACACGCCCGCACACGCGTCGTTCGGGTGTGGTTCATAGTGCAGACAACTGTCGTGGGCCCTCAAGCGTGCGGTTGAAATCCCTTGTCGCAACTTCATTCCGAAATAGTGCGGCTGCCGCACAATTCCCGGACCAGACCCCCAATAGCGCAGGAACGGCACTATCGCGAGCTCGCGACTCCTTCATATCACGTATTGCAGCTGGGGTATCTCAGCACCGAGTTGTTTGTCTAACTACCGTACCCATGGGAGTAAACTTCACTATTGGTAGGGGCGCTTTGGCTTTCCATATGAAAAAAGACACCCCGGGCGGTTTACTGCTGTGATACCGCGGCATATGTTTTATATAGATTTCTGGCCTTTTGGCCGCCCGGGGCGATACGAATGTTCAAGAAAAAATAACAACCTATCACACTCGGGGCGATACACTAAGTAAAGGGAAGATTACTACACCTCCCGCACGCAACCAGCAACAAGGCAGCAGCAGCTGATGTTGATCGTTTCGGTGCCGGTGCTGGCGATGAGCTACTCGAGCTCTAGCGATAGGTGTTCGCGGCGCTAATTATTTATTTGGCACAGGAGATATCGGAGCGCGGGGGTTGGGATCGCTGACGGTTCGCGCGTTATCCCCCCAAGAACTGGTCCCACGAATTTGGGGACAAACTAATTTGAATTAGTGTAGGATATTTGTTTCAGTTATGAATGTGTGTGGGAAATCGGGCATGATATAGTTTTGGAGCCGATATCATACGTACTACGAGCTGGGCCAGCCAAGGCGCTGCTAGAACGGTTGATTGGCCATGCCCCGCTCAATAATGCGAATTTCGACATGATTTTTGACGAGGTGTTGCTGATGTCCTAACCAACCTTTAAAGCGCCATCCCTTTTAATTGTTTTGCTTTCCCCAGGATATATGACCGATCCAACAACCCGTGAAAACACACAACGGCCTCAAGTAGTGGGGGGGGGGGGATGAAAAAGGGATGGTACGGAATACCTTGACACGTATGATTCAAAAACGAGATTGTAATTTAAGTCCGAAATTCGCAAATTGAGCGGGGCATCGCAGTAGAACTGCCGTTTTCGTTAGAACTCGTTTTCCGTATAGATTCGTTTTTTCGTGTATATCTCTTGATGGGTGATGAATTGGGCAATGCAACTTACATTGATCGTCTCCTTGTGTCTGAGGCATTGTCTACACGGATTTTAGCTTGATCTGGAATGCCGATTGTTTAGCTGTCATGTGGAATTAGTGTCAAAATCTGGTAAAACCTAAGAACGTTTGGTACTTTTGGGTTTTCGCGGATATCTCGGCGAAATCGAGTCGGTTTTATTTAAATTTCAGAAAAGTTCCGATACTGTTTTCTTTGCAACTCCAATAACATGTCAGGACCATCTCCGCCAAGTTTCGAAGTCTAACTCGCAAAATTGGCGGCGTTAGAAGCTAACAACATAAACTCCGTTCTTTCAAGGCTGGGCCAGCTCGTATAATAGCATGTTTTGATACTGCCGGAACAAAATTAGGTCATCGGTATCCCGGTATTTAGGAAGCAAGCCCGTCATAGTCGGGTAGACACCAGCACGTTGAACTGTTATGCACGCCACACCTCAACGCATGCCAGCACAGTACCTGTTGGACTGGCTGGGTAACAATCGTGTTTCAAAACGGGACGTTCAAGCTAAATTTAACGTATCGCAACCAGCACTTTCCTTTAGACGTGCGTCGTTATTAGTGGCGAGCGACGAGGGGGCGTTGCAGCTTTGACCAATACGACGAGCTCCTTCTGTCGCGCAAACGAGATAAAACAATTCAGGTACGCGCGCATAGGAAATCGACAACCTCAATCGCTACCGAAAAACGGGAATACAGCAAGACACAGCCGATCGCACCCGTGGTATTGCGAGTAACCTCGAGACCACTACAGTCAAGGCCCGCTATTTAAAAATACATCAATATTAAAAAAATGAGTGTCGGGCTTACACGGGAAACACGATACTTCGGTGTACGAAATGCAGCCAAGACTGGCCGACAAGATAAGAAAAAACTCAACATACGAAACAGCAAAATCGACGCCTACACCAAATACGAACCGAGGTCGATTCGGAAAAGTCGAACGAAACAAGAAACGCAGACAACAGAACAGCACAGACCTGTTGAACACTGACTGTGTACACTGGTGTGTACTGCACGACAGCCTTTGGATTCCTCCCGAAGTCCCTGGCTGAGTAGATTTTCCTTCCATATGTTTTATCCTTTTAATCAAACTAGTTTTTACCAGATACCCAGCTCCCTTCCCTCAAACCGCCAGCCTCTCTACAGCAGGGCGTGAAAACTCATCGGTGTGTTTAACACCAAAATGGATAAATTATGGCTGGGCATAGAAAGCCTGAGGAAAATCGGTTTGGAGAGCTCATTGCGATAACAAATAGCAACGATCGACAAAAACCATGAAACATCGAAATGCCTCGTATACGAAACGCATTGGCTGAACAATGCCTAGAACAACAGGAGATGCTTCAACGGCGGAGAGTGCCGTTGTCAAACTAAAGCATGGAGCCTCAACATCCAACTGACGTTATTTATTAGTGGGCGTTCATTGTATGAATTAGGGTTTGTCGTGGCCCGACCAAGCCCACCACATTTTCAATGATTCACGGCCCGTCCGATCACAACGTTTAGATCGGCCAGGTCCGGCCCGGTCCAACGCCACATGACAAGCCCTACTGACGTCAGGGTTTCGAATATCCGTACTTACACACGACGTATGCTACGGTAGAGGGGCACCATGTTTGGTGCGAGTAGAGGTGGGCACCGTTAAAAACAAAACAGGCTCAAATCGGTTTTTGGAAACCCAGCAGGCGTACACGAGTAGAATGTTTTCGAAAAAGCAATACGCGTTTTTTTTCGCCGGTTTAAACCGGATAACCGAAAACCGGGTAAAACCGGATAAAACCGGAAAACCGGATTGAAACCGGATAAAACCGGACAACTGGTTGAAACCGGTAGGACCGGACAATTTCTTCACTGAGTATCCTCGGATAATCTGCCAAATAAAACCACCACCAGTACTTACAATACGATACACACAGCTGTATAGTGTTATACCAAGGTATCCAAATTTTTGCGCACGACATCTGTATAATATATATTTTCCTTTTTTTAACTATTTCAAACAAAATAAATCATTTTAGTCCGAAAACAAAATATTTTGAAATTAGTGTGGAAATTGTTGTCTTGAAATTTGTGTTAAATGTTTACTTGGTTTTAGTGGAGGGGTTAGACCGCGCGCAGGAAATCCCCCGAATACGCTGATCTGCACGACATAGAAAACGAAGACAGGAAGCAAGTAGTCGCGAAGAAAGAAGAACGCAAAAGGAAGCCAAGAACTTCTGCTTCGGTAATGAAAGGCTGAGAGTTACCGTCACCTACGAAGATATATATGCCGAGGAAAGCTTCCGAGGCCCACAAGGTCTATGTATAGTAGTTTAAAATACGTATATAGACTACAGTATATTGCTGAACGCCAGTCGTCGCCAGAAGAAGTAGGCTACTAGTGATAAGGGGGTGATACTATTAACATCTTGCTTTCTTTAGGAAACGAGGCCCTACTTTTTATATCAAATTTTCTCTTTCAATAGGATTGCTACGTTGTGGGCAGTGGGTCGTGGTTAGAGGCGTGGGCACCGTTAAAAAAAACCCGCTTTAAACCGATTTTCGGAAGCCAAACATGCGAATAGCTGACCGCTGTTCAGTGCTGGATAGTCTTGGGGGGAGGTATATAGCAACTGTGCACCGGCAATGTCTTCTTCACAACAATGTTTTACACCTTGAAATCACGTCACCCCGTGTGCTGCGGTTATGGCTCCGAATTCACATATAAACAGCACGTTTTTGAACCAAACATGCCGTTATGTTTAATGATGTGGAGGCGTTTCACGTCACCATCCGGTTTTAACCGGTATTCCGAAACCGGTTAAAACCGGCTGAAAAAAAGCCGATTTGACCCGGTTTTTGGTTTTGATAATAACGCCTCGTTATCCGGGTTTCGTTTCTCTTGTTTGTGTCTCCCCGTTCCCACCTCTAGTTGTGACGGTGGTCACTTGATGAGATATATATACGCCACTCGAACACTGATACGGGAGGGAAATAAAAGTGATATGTACCCGATGCACGATTCCACGGCCTGAGTATAGAAAAATATAATGCACAGATGCTCCGAGTACCTCGGAGCAAAGTGAAGAGTATTGAAGATAACATATTTGATGTACTTCGTGTACTCGGAGTATTTCGGGGTTCGATACTCCGGGATACTGCTCGTACTCGGAGTATTTCGGCTGTGAACACTCACAATACTGCTTGTACTCAGGGTATTTCGGGGTCCGATACTGCGGTTACTCCTTGCACTCCGAGTAATTGTGCTTCAGTACTGCTCATGCTCCAAGTACTCCGAGTATTCAGGCCGCCAGTACTCTATTACTCTGTGTACTCGGAGTACGAAATGTACTCGATACGCGGAGTATACTCGGAGTGTGAAGTACGTTAGGGGCATCTTTGCATCATTTTAAAGAATCGGCCGTCATTCCTCCCAGGTTCTGGGAGCATGTGACTGGCGTTTATAGCATATCAAAATTAACAGATGTTCCCATTACCTGGAGGTATAATTAGAGCATTATAGAGAAAAAATGCTTCAGGTACTTTGTGTACTCGCAGTATTCCGATTGTTCAATACTCTCGATACTCGTACTACTCCGAGTAATTTAGATGTTGTTTCTCCGAGTACTGCTTGTACTCGAGTATAAGTACTGCTCATACTCCCAGTACGGGGAATATTTGGGCCTTCAGTACTGCTCATACTCCAAGTACTCGAGTATTTAGGCCACCAGTATTCTAATACTCTCAGTACTCGGAGTACGAAACACACTCGGAGTATCGAGTATACTCGGAGTATCGAGTATATCGAGAGCATCTGTGAAACAATGGAACAAAAAATTGAAAGATCGACGGGTTTGAGTTAAGGAGCGCGATCGTTAAGAAGATATTTCTGCCAAAACGTTTTCCCTCTATCGTAGCACGTGTCATATGGAGGATTTCATTGTCGAGGGGCAGCAACTAACTTTCTAGAGCGCCATGATAGCGTAGCTCGGTGCAATTCGACGCGAGTGAGTCGACGAGGGAGGAAATAGCTCAAGTATCATCGCCATGAAAGTCAAGGTATGAATAATTGTGGGGAGGGGAGTGGGGGTCGTACTCATTTGTTAGTCATTTTGACCATTGCCCACGTATCCCTTTCGAGACGGAACACCGTTCTTACTCAGAATAGAGACACCTTCAATATTGAGGAACTCATTACAATTTGTTTCAACATGTCACATACCAGGTATCAAGGTTTTGGTAATCTTGTCCCGTTCCTGTTTCGCTGCCAGTTGCAACCATCGATCTCCTAGAATAGCAATCGTTTTCCGACCACATTCTAGTGTACGAAACTCCGCCATGACACATTCGTCCATTTTCCTCCTCTCATCCAAAACATCCCGTTCGTCCTTGTACATTACATATTCTACCACTGTGTGTGTGTGTGTTTTTCACATTAAACCTTCCTTTCTACCCGTCGACATCCAGCACACCCAGTGTCCGTGCCGATTCATCATCCTAAAAAGGTACCAGTTCTGTGGTCACAAAACTACGACACAGAGATACTACGCTCAGTGCAGTAAGCAGAGCAGACAATGCAATGCCATATACGACAGGCAAGACCTACCCTGCTAGCAATCCAGGTGCATGCAAGAAAAAAAAAGAGAAAAGAAAGAAAAAAGCGAAAAGGAAAAATAATAGAAAGTAAACATACTGAAGCAAATCAACAATCAAGCAACCAAACAAAAGCATGACAAAATGAAAAGAAAAGAAAAAATGTCGTGCTTCTCCCAGATGAGATGCGACATCTAGTTAAAAGAAACCAAATGAAATGAAACGAAACGAAATGAAATGAACTGAACCAAAAAAAAACAGTGACAACAAAGCAAGACTAAGAACGACAGGAAAAGACAGGCAGCCAGAGCACACCAAAAGTACCTTCCAGCCAGTTGAGGCAGGTTTGGGCCCGTAGTACAGGCAGGTTCTACCAGTTAGTCGGCCTGGTACTGGTACCTACTCTGTTTGCCGTCTGTATGGGTTCGACTCCCTATTCCTTTGCCAAAAAGGCATATATGTACATTTACTTCCTCCTCCTCCCGGCTACGACAGGTATACCTCTTTCTTCTTCCTGGCAGGTCCAGGCCCCGCACACGATCTCCCATTTCGAAGCGTGTTCGCGCAGTCTATTGGGCCGTGAAACTGTTTCTTATTTACTATCTCTCCTCTTTAAATGATCACCCCCAAAGCCACCAAGGGTTCCTCCCCCTCCACCTGTTTTAAACGTTAACCTTTCCCTTTTGTATGTCCTTTGTTTTACTGGTGTCATGCACTCCCACAAAAAACCTACGTAAAATCAACACCTGTTTTTGTTGGCCTTCGATTTCCTTCGTTACTTCCCCGACTACACGGTATCCCACGGTATTCCAGCTCGCTCTTTAGTTGACTTCTTTCATTTCGCTGTGGACGCTATGGCTGGCATCTTCCTCTTTGGCACGATCTTTACGTCATGATGTCATTTGAAATTCCCAGTTCTGCTCCTAAAACCGTATTATTTGTCGTACTAGAGCTCACAAGGAAGTCAGCCTGAGAAATTAAAAACATTTTAAAACAAGAGCAGTGGCCAAAATCGGGTATACCCGATGGGTTTATGGCCAAAACAGGGTACCATTGTATTTTAGTGACCGCGACGACCCCAGGGCGCCATCTCATTGGCCAGCGCAGGCCACCACCCGACGCTGGCCACAAACCCATCGGGTATACCCGATTTTGGCTACTCACCCCTCAAGAGGTACCCGATAATTGTACCCACCTACCCGAAAATGGCCGGGCTGTTCGACCATCACGGCCCAACAGCCCACCACGCACCAGACGACGATTACGACTAATTTCATCGAAATCCATGCCCCCAGCCAGCCCTGTTACCGACGGAACCATCTGCTTGATAGATATCCATCCATCTGCTCGACAAGTATCCATGATTTGGTTGATTCGCGCAGCCTCTCACACCCAACCAAACTTGCCACCTCGAAACACTGCACAGCAGTAGTTGTGCCACTTCGAAACACGGCACAGCAGTAGTGGTTCAAAACACGGCCCAGCCGTAGTGGTTGGTTCACAGTGCTATCTCTCCCTCTCCCAACCAAAAGCCACCCCATCACGGAACACCACCAGTAGTAGTAGTTGATTCGCTCCCTCTCCCACCCAAAAAGCACCGCTCTTTCTCTACCTCCTCGACGAGCCACCAGCCACCAGCCACCGCACAGCACAGCAGCAGTTATATAGTAGCTCGTAGAGCAGATGGATCCGTCGGTAACAGGTTGGGACTCGGCCGGAACTCGACTGGATACGTCGTAATACGTCGTGATACGTACCTGGTACGCAGGTGCGTGGTACGATAGTAATTGTCGTCTGGTGCGTGGTGGGCTGTTAAGCCGTGGTGGTCGAACAGCCCGGCCATTTTCGGGTAGGTGGGTACAATTATCGGGTACCTCTTGAGGGGTGAGTAGCCAAAATCGGGTATACCCGATGGGTTTGTGGCCAGCGTCGGGTGGTGGCCTGCGCTGGCCAATGAGATGGCGCCCTGGGGTCGTCGCGGTCACTAAAATACAATGGTACCCTGTTTTGGCCACAAACCCATCGGGTATACCCGATTTTGGCCACTGCTCTTAAAACAAACTCTCAGCCTAGTCAGTGTAAATGCTTTAAGAAAGTGACTCCTTCGTGTGGTTGGCCTGGGCCCAAGCCACCATTCAATATACAGTATATACTATTAATAAGGTGAACGTCTTCTCGGGGACGAAAAATAAGAAAGCGCAGCATAAGAAAGTGTGTTCTGTCGCGCGCGCCCAGAATAAGAAAGCCAGCCTGAGCCCGATTACAGGTCTCGTGTGAGAGGGCCAGTACTACTGCTGCTGTATATACTGTTTCCAGCTGATTTACGAAATTCGAGTTCTCTTCCCGTACTCTACCTGCATATTCTCGCTTTAGGTACAACCACATTCGTAGAGATGCATTTATTAAATCTACTGTAAAGATGGGAGTTTGTTCGCATCGCTTCCATCTTGCCTACGTGACCTTTACCGTTTTCTATGACGTTTACTATGTTTCGCATCCCAAGAGCAGTATTTGTATATATCTACGCCAAGGTACATTTACTGATCCACGATCGGTAATTTGTTTTCCCCGTAATATAATTCGAAAGAACAGCAGAGTTCACCTTATTATCTTCGTTACAGACGTACTATATGTAACAGCGGTCCTACTGCGCACTTTATTTACGTTCATCGTCACTCTCCATTTCCTTGTTTACTCTTCGGGTGTTTCTGGTCGGTTCACGAAATCACGCGTGGGGGGCGGGGCTTGCTACGTGATCCTGGATCAGAGGTTCGACCACGCATATTAATGAGGGAGAGAGGAAATAAGAGCTAATAATACATCCATAAAACAAATCGGAAAAAGGAAAACACGGAGAAACACAACGTATTCTGGAATGGGCAGATGACACGTGTACAGGGTGCTGCGCGAGACAAAACATATGACTTACACGACAATCCATCGCGTACCAGGCTCATTTTCGAGCATGAATGTAAAAGGCAATACTATTTACAACTGCTAGTTGTCATCCACGAGCAGCAGTCATAACAAGTGGCCCAACTTACCGCATAATTTTAAGTTGATCACACCGCGAAGTGAGTAAAAGCAGGTACCGGGATGTTGCTCGTGCGGAGTTGGAGAATGGGAGATGTGCAGTGGAAAAGAAGGCTGATGCGGAAAAGGGGAAGATGCACAGACTAACTGTGCTACCCACCACTAGCTACCCACTACCGACGCAACGAGGTAAACTAAAACCACCACTACGAGCACGACATATACATACGTACGTGGTACCTCTTGGTTTCATGGTTGCTTTATCTACCTGCAGCACGTGCGAACGGTCATTTTAAACTAAACTAGTGTGTGTGTGTGTTCTTCACATTAAACCTTCCTTTCTACCCGTCGACATCCAGCACACCCAGTGTCCGTGCCGATTCTTCATCCTAAAAAGGTACCAGTTCTGTGGTCACAAAACTACGACACAGAGATACTACACTCAGTGCAGTAAGCAGAGCAGACAATAGTAGCGATGTTCAACCGGCGCACCCTCCCGGTTAGTCGTGCAAATGTAGTACGTAAAGGCACAAAAAGAGCTAGCTGAACGAACTGAATCCCTAACACACCACCAGAGTTAGTATATTAGGAGCAGTATTCTACTACTTACAGCTGTACTACTGTTACGACCTATGGGGGTTGAACCTCCATTACTCGTTTTTTAGTCAACCATAAGGCCTACTGTAGTGGCCCCCCAATTCCTTTTTTGGAGGGTCATCCACCATAGTTACGAAGAATTCTGTATCAGAGGTATTTATCTGGAGGACGCAGAACCTCTTTTGGAATTCAGAAAATCCATACCGGTATTTACTACTGTACTGTAGCAACTAATACGAGGGCCCCTTGTTGTAGAATACGCGCGTATATATGTTTTGTCTTAAACTTATTTACCGTTACGTAGGCAGGGATAGGATTGCAAAGCATTGATGACATTACAGGTAGACGTGGAAGGTTGGACGAAGGATATCTGGGGTTTGTGGAGACGAGGCATGAAATAGTGGCCATGATTAAACTAGGGGGTGGATTTTTGTTGTTGTTGTAAAGCAGAGGATTCGGGAATTGCCTGACAGAGCCCAGTATCTAAAGTCACTGGGAAGGGCTGCGTGTGGCTTTCTTTTTTCAAGCGTCAGTCAGTGTCGAAAAGTATTTACAAGGCGAGTTTGTGTTTCGGCATTTTGGTTTTCTGTTGCCGAAACGAAATTTGAGGGGATACTTATCATCTCCCAAGTTCTGGAACACGAAATGGGTGAGATTCGGCTAGTTGTGTGGATGCTTTCCCGTTCTGCAACCCTTTTTGATAATATTGAAATAACTCGTCAGCTGTTAATCCGACGAATTGAATGGTTGAAATGTGTTCTTGGGATACTTCTGTCGTTCTTCGTAGGTATGCGTCTTTTCATACTTCTATTACATATATATACATAGTAGCCGGTCGCCCCGGTGGTCCAACTGGTAGCCACGGAGCCTGTAGGCCCGGATGTCGAGGGTTCGATTCTCCTCATGGAGATGTTTATTCTCAAATGACACCGTCTGTCGAGAACGCATATTATAGCGTGGGTAAACAAAATTTGACGAGAGATTACGAGGGAAGAAAGTGCTGAAATCTTCTCGCGGTAAAAATGCAAGGCAAGAACCGTCGTGGGGGAGGAGGGAGAGGAGCCTACTTTGTGACCCCGGATCTGAGTTACGACTAGGGAGGGAGAAATACGGAAGTGCGAAGTACATGGGATGGACAAAAACAAAATATATATATATCCTAGTTTTGTTGTCTGCTTGTTTCATTTTTTGGCCGGGCTAGTTTTGAGTCGTTTGTTACAGCTCAAGAATTCTGGATTATTAGTTTTTTTGCCGTGCCGGCAGGACCGCTGCCGGCACGAATTGCGAGTGTTGGGGCAAGCCGCCCCAACCCCTAATCATAGCCGCCGTGAGGCGGACCGTTGCCTTTGTTTAACTCCGACAAATAAACCCACAACAAACAAAGAACCCCCCCCCACGAAGACTTAATAGGGTATCGGGCTAACCCGAAAACTTATGCCCCGCTCCTCCCCTTGCGGGGCTAAGTGATTACCACACCATAAGGCCAGCCCGGTACCTATTACTTGGTCTTCGCGAGGGCGGCCGATACCGACTCTGCGCCTTCTCCCGCCGCCCGCACATACGTCATAAACGCTCGCGACTTCCATCGGCCCGCGCGTTGGATCTGCAACTCCGAGATCCCTTGCGCCGCCAACTGAGTCGCCCCCCCGATTCTGCCCGAATGCAACGCGTACTGCGCTGGGTCTCTCCCACTACTTCCCACCATTAGCCTCAACGCTTCTACTGCTTCCGTTCGTGTGAACACTCTCCATCCCTGCGGTGTAAGCCTTACGGTTAACGGGGCCTCCCCTGGGAGTTGGGGGTGAACACTTAGAAGTTCCAGCAGTGCTTCGAAAGCTCCCGCCGGCCCTTCCCCGACTTCCCCCCCGTCCGTCACCCTCGTCCGAGTGATCGTGCACCCCTCTCGTTTTTGGTCGCTTTTCGACGCCACGAAACGGACCTGCACTGCACTCGCGCTCGAGCGGTTCTCATACGCTACCTGCGCTTCCCCCCGGAAAAAGGTTAGGCAGTTTCGTGTCAGACAGAACTCGGGGTGCACTTTTCCGTTTGCGTACGCCCACAGCTCTGACGCTCTGCACAACAGAAAATACGACAACGCGAGGCCCAGCCACATGATACGTCCCTCGTCTACCAAGGTGTACACGACTACCTTCCCTTGCGACAAAATGGACCAAGTCAACGGCAACCGTACGGGTGCCTTCCTCGGTACCATTCCGTGCGCTCTATCGATACCTTTTCCTACGGCTGTTATCATGCAATGGGACGTGGGCAACTCCCACCCAGTGTACATCTTGTGAAAATACTTGATCGCGGCCAAGTACCCCCTCACGGTGGACTGCTGGTTGTTATGCACGAAGCACCGACACGCCATGAACTCCAACACCTCGCGTAGGACCTGGTCCGGGTCCTCCACAGTGTGCAGCCACGGCCCCTTTCCCTGCGCCTCTCTTTCCTTCACCCAGACGTTCCACTTGCCAGCGTAGTTTTCCTGGGTTCTTTCCCCGACGGACCCCAAGGCCAGGGTCTCCACCAAACGCGCTACCTCCTCCTTGTTCCCTGATCCTGATCACGGTTCAGTACGGACAGAAAAGTTTTGCAGGCCGGGTCGTCCCGATGACGCGTGATCGCGCGAGCGCATCACGCGTCGTCCGTTCCGGTGTTCATGAAGTTCCATACTATGTCGTCATGACAGTGGGCGATACATTTTGTTCCGAGAACGATATCGAAAATTCCTACTCCTTGGTCTCCGATCGCCTGTTCCGACCATTCGTTCGAGTTCGTCAGCTCCCTGACCTTTCTACTTAACTCAGCCCGTGGCCACCGCGATATTCCATCTGCGAGCGTATTTTTGACACCAGGGATGTGCCGGGCGAGGTGGCTCCACCGACGTTTGATTTCAAGTCGGCCGAGCATTCTCATGAGTAGACATGCCCGTTTGTTTGTTGCCCCGCCGCATCGATTTACCCACGACACTGCCGCCATGTTGTCACCGCGCATCAAGACCGGGTCGCCATCGGACGTGGGCCTGTCGCCTACTAAATCCAGCATCACCCAGGCCGTTACGACCATCCCGAGCAGCTCGAGAAGGTTGATCGTAATGGTACAGGTTTCGCGTCGGTCGGCCTTACGTTTTAACTCAGTCGTCATGTCTGTCGGGAGGTCGTATCTCCAATACACCTTTCTTTCTACGCAGTACCCGCCCACCGCTTCGAAACTAGCGTCCGACAAGTAGTGCCTCTTGGCCGGGCGCTTCATGACCGCGAAGCAGGGGGCGCTAAGGGCCTCCCCTACGTGCAGGAGCTCATGATCTATGGCCCACTTCCAAAATATGAGGTCCGCGTGGAACTCGTGGCCCAGGCGTACTGTATGGTTCTGATGTTTTCTGCCGGCCGCTTCGTGCAGACCGGTGAGGCGCAAGAGCCTCCACACAAAGTATCTGCCTGCTCTGACTACGTACGTGAGGTTCCACAACTTGCCCGCGATGCTGAGCACGTCCTTCGCTTTTGCTTGGCGTCTGCTCGCGGGCCAGTGGTCGAAAAGCAGTCTCTTAATCGCTTCGGTTTTTTCGCGTGTAATCGAGATTCTCAAGGTATGCAAGTTGACAGTGAAACCGAGCGCGTCTATCGTGGTGTCCCAGTCTGTGCTCTTCTTCGGCGCGAGGTTCGGCGTCGCCCCCTCCTCACCCGGATCGAACAGGCGAACGTGATCGGACGCGAGTGAGGCTGACGCGGTTAAGGCCGTCCTGTCGTCGTCGGCGTGCTGCACCCTGACTAACAGGTAATCGTCTACGTACACGGCCGCAAAGAAGGCATCTAACTTTCCCCCCCCATCGTGTGCTCGGATTTTTGCGTCGGCGGGTACCGGGGTGGGTAATCCTTCTTCCCAGCGGTCGACGACCTTGACGTGCGCCATCATAGATTTTCCCTCGCTAAGTATTCGGGCTGATTGTAACGAAGTATGACAATGTGAGTGTTCGGCCGCTGCGGCCATGACCCCCCAGTATCCTGGGGACCCCGACCACCCGAAAGTCAGCCGAAAGTCAATCACGATCAGGTCCCCGACTGTGTAACAGAAATTGTGAGCTTGGTCTGGGTCTACCCTGACGTTCCGAAACGCGTCTGATACGTCTGCCTTGCTCATCAGTATGCGCTCTGCAGGGTACTTTTGTCTCAGACGCACGATTTCCGAAAGGAACTTGGGGAGGGCTTCTGCGCACAAGCAAGGGGGGACGGCGTCTGGATCTGTGTCTCCGTTCAACCCTCCCTTCTTCACTCGGTTTTGCGTTTCGAACGAGAAATCGTTGATGATCCGTACCTTGTGGGTGACGACTGCTCCTAAGGGCGACACCCTCAAATTCGTGATTTCGTGTGCGCACGACTTGTGTATCACTAGGCATTTTTCGCGCCTAACGTCTTCGCCGAGTTTCCCCCAGATTGCTGGTAGATGCTCGTAGGCGCTGCGGTGATTGCCGTAACGTAACGCGTGGTCTAGCTCTGCTCTGGTTGCTACTGCGTTCACCGGTACCCCCCGGAGACTATCGTGATAAGTTCGTCAATGGCACCGTATCGTTTTAGGTCGCCGAAATACCTCTGTATCTGGGCGGGGTCTATCGGAGGTGCCACCAGGGAACCTCCCAGCGCTCTTGCCACATTCGCCACGGCTCCGCGATGCTGTCTCATCAGGGTCGTGCAGACTTCGGCTAACTGGTAGAGCACGGTTTCTCTGGTTTGCGCATCAAGGTTGTGTCTGCCCAGACTTGCTCTAGCTGCGTGCCACTTCTGTACTGTATCTGCGTTCTGAGGTCGACTGCGCCACTCTCCATCGGGAAGCCGCGCGCGTGCTGACCCGCTAACCATCCGCGCATCGACCCGATCGGACGTGTTCTTGCCTAACTGCTGCCTCGGGATGCCGACCCGGGACTGCTCCGCCAGCCGGGCGTTCGGTCCTGCATAGTGTGTGTGGACGAACGTGCGCCGTTGAGATACTAGTCTCCCGTGCTAACTGGCGGCGTGAACCCAAAGACTGCTTGCTGTGTGGTCTATCTGTTGTAACAGCACCAAGGGGGGTGGGCGGCCCCACGGAAACCCAAAAGACAGACGAGAAAAAAAACAAAAACAAAAAAAAACCAAAGCCAAACAACACGAAGCAAACCGATCCTTGGGCGCGCTCGCTACAGACGACGCGCGCCTGAACAGCGGGGTATCTGACCCGCTGCTCCTGCTGCTGAGCGAGCCTTCCGCGGGAAACGCAACTGACGAGTCACGCGGAAAAATGCCTTCGCTCCTGGGTGCGAGTGGTACGAGCGTTCGGCGTAAGCGGAACTGCCGCGATATACGACCGAAGGGGGTTATCTGGCCCTCTACTCGTACCCCGCCTGCTGGTTTTTGAACTTCTTCCACCTCGGTTCTGTCCCGATTTTAGCTGAAATGGGGTGTCTGGCCCGCTGTTCACTTGGGAAGGTCGGGCTGTGCCTATGGTGGTAGGTCGAGCTCCTCCACTGCCCCTTTCTTCAAACATACTGTCTGTTTTTCTGTCTGTCTGTCTGTCTGCCTGTCTGCCTGTCAGTCTGTCTGTCGGTCTGTCTCTCTGTCTGTCTGTCTGTCTGTCTGTCTGTCCGTCTGTCTGTCCGTCTGTCCTTCTGTCTGTCTGTCTGTCTGCCTGTCTGTCTGTCTGCTTGTTTTTCTGTCTGCCTGCCTGCCTGCTTTCTGTCTGTCTTTCTGTCTGTCTGCCTGCCTGTCTAGTTTGCTCGGTGTTGACTGACTCACCATAAAACAGGGCCGGCGAAACCGATCCGGGTGTGGGTGCCCTGTGGAGTCCCACGGACCTCGTGGCGTCGGCGAAGACCTCGCTCGCCCCGCCAGCGCCCCCCGTTCCCGTGGCCGGCCCTGCCAGGTGGCAGAGCCCGTATTGTCAGTTGCTTGAAGCGCCTCCGCCCCTGCCGGCGCCGGATCCCGGGGGCGCTCCGCCCCTCCCTCCTCCGGCGTAACTCCGACTGAAACGCACTGCGGGAAGGGTCCACCCCGCCCCACCGCTGGAGGCCCCGCTGCTCCCGGCGGTGGAGACGGTCTGCTGCTGCTGCGGAGGCGGGGGCGCCAGATGGGGCGGAGGCCTAGCCCCCTGAGGCGCGGGAGGCGCCGGGCGGGCAGCAGGGGAGACCTGGTCGTGAGCGAACGAGCAGGAGACTCGGTTGCAGGGCATGCCGCGCCATGCATATTCGCACACGCCAGCTGGCGTGTCCCACGCCACCAGACGAGCCTTGAAGGCGCGGTTTCCGTCCCCCGGGGTCGGCTCCCCCTGCTTGGGGGTCGCCTTAGAGCCGCCGGCCCGAGCGGCGGTCTTGCGCTTGTCGCCTCGGGGACCCGCGGCCTTCGCCCGCGTTTGTCCCCAAATGAGGGTGCGGGAGGAGAGGCTGTTCGTAGAGCCCTCCTCGAGCAGCGCTCTCAACCTCGTAAACTGCGGGGTTGCCACGGGTTCCCCGGAGCCCGAGGGGGGGGGGCCGCTGGGGTGGGCCTGCCCCAGTATACCCGCTTGCCCGGCGAGGGCGTGCATGCACTCGTCCAGGCCCGCGTTGATGGCCGCGAGAAGCTCCTCCCGTACGAGGCTGGGGTAGGGTGAGAGGACCATGTAATGGAACTGCAGGTATCCGAGCACCAGCACGTGCACCGCTTCCAATGCGTTCTTCAGGGTCGCGACGCGCGCCTTGCAGATCGCGGGGGGCCCCCCCATGCCGTAATCGAGGACGGCCATGAGGGAGGCGATGAAGGTGCCGAAGTGCACTTCGGCGGGCATCTGCTCGGGAGTCTCCCCCGTTGGGGCCGGGGGAAAAAATTATTCGGCCACGAAGCCCGATAGGCATTGGAGCTGTTTTGCGACCGAGGCGGAGACACCCGCGACCTTCTTGAGTATAAAACGTAGAAGCTCCGGCGACAGCTCCACCGCCACGCTGAAGCTTCCTCGTGCCAGAAAAAGCTTGGCTCCCGCCAAGGCCCGCCACAGCTCAGCTGCAACCCGAGCGTTGGCTTTTATAACGGCCGCGGCGGCGGCTGCCTGACTGGGGTCAGCTGGACCCTGCAGCAGTTGAATTCCGAGCGCCCCGGGGGCCCATGGTGGCAGCTGCGCCGCCTCGTGTGCGAGGTCCGCGGGTTGAGCTGCAATCGGTTGGGCTCCGACCGGCAGGTTCTGTGGGCCCGGAGGGTGAAGCTGGCCCTGTGAATGCTCTAGCGCGTCCAAACGGGCGAGGATGGTCTGATGGCCTGCCGCTACCGCCTGGGAGCTCATAATCACCTGCTGTAAGACGACAGCGAGTGGAGGCGGCTGCGGCGCCACTGGTGGGGCCGCGAGAGGCTGCGCCGCCACGGGTAAGGCCATGGGGTCAAGAGGTTGCGCCGCCGCTGGTACGGCCGCGAGGCCGACAGGCTGCGCCGCCGCAGGTACAGCCGCGAGGCCGACAGGCTGCGCCGCCGCTGGTACGGCCGCGAGGCCGAGAGGCTGCGCCGCCGCTGGTGAGGCCGCGAGGCCGGCCGACCCGCCTTCGGATAGGGCGTCGCCGCTGCCGGCACCCCCGTCCGGATTGACGTTCGACATCTTGCGAGAGGATTGTTAACCGAAACTTGAAAGAGGTCGATGAGAAAGTCGATCGAATGAAAGTCGATCAAATTCAAGTTGGCGCTGCTGTCCCGTACAGCAGAGCGCTGCTGTTACGCTTATCCTCCGTGTCGAGCCAAGCGACCACCGACGTGCTGGCTCTGCCTTCTCCCTGTACTTCGACCTCGACACTCTCGTAGGTACCCTCGCTCTCGTATACCGCGTGGACGAGACTGGTGCCAGCCGAGGTATTTGGTCGGTAGACGTTTGTACACTGATTTTCCGTTACTCTCGTTGACAACCGATAATCCGAATCCCAATCACGCCTCCATAAACTCCGCATTCCTACGTAAAACTACATTTCTCGTACTCGGGGTTTCACCTGCGTTATCTTGATGCATTTGCTATTGTTTTGCTGTGTTTTCTCTGTCCCACAGCAGTCTGTGGCCACATAATAATTGGTATATCGTTGGGATAAAGCGTCTCATCATGTTTTTGACGATCCCGGCAAAACTTTTTACAACAGTGAATCCTTTTTGCGTTTTTGCGAAGAGGTGCAAAACGCTATAAATGGACGATTTTTTGGCGGTACGGGACTGTGAGACCCTGATGTCGAATCGATCTAACGATAGTGTGCGTCATTGTAATCTAGATACCACGCCAAACACTTGGATATTTGTACGTGAAAAAGGTGTGGCATTAGTACAGGGCACCTCATAAGAAACAGGCTAATAAGAAAGCCAGGCTGAGATTTTAGCGGAAAATAAGAAATTCGGAAGTCGTTATCTTGAAACTAGAGCATAAATCACCCTTTCTCGAATAACAAATCCAGCCTGGACCAGATTTCCTGTTTCTTATTAGGTGTCCTGTACTAACTGTATATTATATAGGATTTGTTTTTTTAAAGGGGTACACCCCCCTATATCGTGACAAAAAGGGGGGCATCGGTTTTCGCCGCCGGGTACGCCTGTGTACTCTTTCAAATCGACTCGAAATAAAAACCTGATGTGTTTGCCACACTCACATAGCATCTCCCTACCATCCACAGCGTTGTTTTTTTTTCATATGTTTAGCGGGTGAACGAGAGCGATTAAAAGGGGGGAGTGTGCATATCCCCCTTTTTGTTATGCCTACGCGAGGGTATCCCCCTTTCCATCTACAGTAGTGGTGCCTCTAAATGCCGGTGTGTGCCAGGCCTCGATACCGGCATCATAGCGGGCACAGGCATTATTCGTGAATAGTGCCGATTCGGCATTATTCACGATTTGGGATTCTTCAATAATGCCGATACCGGCACTATTGAAGAATCATTGAGTTTCAGAGTGCACCACTCAAGGCAATAAGCGAACCAGAGTTCAATGTAACAGCCGATTTTCCTAATTGAGAATTGCCTTTCCGATGAGAATGAAAATCGAAAACATTTGTTTTTGAATGGTAAGAGATGTACTTCCCTTACAGTCATTTTTTCCCTGTAAACTATTGTCAGTAATGACACCCGTCGATGACAAAAAAAAATGAAATCGGCATCGGCAGTCTCAAGATATCGAAGATCCCAGAAAATCTGAATTTATAGGCGAGGTACCTCGCTCATAAATGCAAATTCCCTTAAATCCTTGATATTTGGAGACTGTCAAGCTTGTTTAAAAAACAAATCGTGGATCGATACCTACCATCGAGGAACATGTTTTCTAGGTCAAATTCGGACCGTGAGCGAAATAAAACTCTTAAACAATAACGAAGTACGAAAATCGAGATTCATTCTAATCGGAAAGGCAATTCTCAAATAGGAAAATCGGCTGTTACGTGATGAGGGGTTGGGGTGGGGTTGTTCCCCTCCAGCAGCTTTCGCGCGCTTCGACCCTCCCGCACCAAAGAGACCCGTGGCTGGCACTGGCCGCTTGCTCGCGGAAGCCCTCGAGGCGTCGGCGGAATGCTTGCGGCAGCGCATCGAGGGCAGATGCGGTGGATTTCGCTTCCGCCCTCTTGCTCTGGTTCACCACACAAGCCGTGCAGTCGCCCACCACACCCTCCCCGACATGGTTGGCCGTCAGGGGCTACTGGCGTGAGTTCTTTCAAAGTGCACAGTTCACCGGCTGCGCAGGGCATCGTGTTCTTCTGTTGGTGGTGCCGGTAGGTGTACTGCTGTTGCTCTGGTGCTTGTGTGCAGTGTCGATGTAGATGTACAGCAACAGGGGGTAGAAAAGGCGGCCTAACTAATGAACCGGCATTATTGAGGGGCACCCATGTTCGTACTCCTGTGGCGTGTTGGTTTCAAGTCATTGTATTATTAGTCGTCCCACAGGGTAGGGGCAACGAGGAGTGCCCTCAGGGGTCCAGGTGCTTTCACACCCAGGCCAAAAGACAAAAACGCGGTGTAACCTATAAAAGGTTAATAGCCCGAACCGACACCAAACTGTATCGTAACTGTCATACTGAAGACTCCAAACCAACACCCTCCCGGATTCTTCACAAGACAGTGGCGACAGTGACGAACCAACAATAACAGACTCAACTCCATCACCTAAAACAAAAATGGCAAGAGGAAACTCATCCTCATGAGCGAAAACCTCTTCCATACTCCCACTTACACACTATTCCAATCACAAAAAGAGACTACAACAGCAGCTGCGCATAAGAAGCAAAAACTAAGGCGAAAAATATATTTTGCCAGAGATCGCGAGGTCCCCCGGACAAAAGCCCCTTTTTGTCCCCTACTACCGTAATAGATTCACCGATCGTAACGGTAAATCGATATAGCAAACACTCTTCTCCGCAGCATAGAATTCACCCAACGCTAAAAGTAGCCTTATCCCTCCCAGCTACAGAAGAATTATCTGACCATCCACAAGCCACCACGTTTCATTGCAATGACAACTGCAAAAACAAAACTTACTTGTGCATCAAACGAAATCCTCAACATCTCCCCCTTTGAATTTCCAGACAAGATTGTAACCACCCATCAAGTTCGGAAAAACAATATTGGTAGTTGAATTACTATTAATAGTTATGACTCTGAATCTAGTCTCTCAATATAAAGCCATAAAGAGATACCAGCCAAACCAAAAAGTCTGTGTAATCACTCATACCTGGTACTGCACAACAAAAATACACCCGTCAAAGCGTACTTACCCTCGCCCCCCCCCCTTATGCCATAAAACTTGACTTTACAAACTGTCCATACCAGCCGGTATACCCCTCGGGGAACACCACACATGGCGAGCTGGAATTGCAAGGCAGCTTGTCTACATCAAAACACCGTTCTGGTATCAAAGGGGGGTTTGGGAGGTTTTAATCGGGATGGACCCAATCAATATCTCTCCCATAATACGTACTCGTACCATCTACGACTGTACCTGCAACGAACGATAATTTTCCTACCATTCAGAAATCCAACCCGAATCGCAAACGATACTTTATGTACCATTCTCCCTTGCAAACAACTGTCCGCAAAATGATATTGCTGTTGGTAGAACAACCAATCAATCACGAATAAGCTTACCCTCCTTCATTTTGCAATCAGTAATAGACAGCCAAAAACAAAAGATACCCGCAAAATTCAATAAAATCAGTAGTCACGACCAATACCACATACCAGTAATACACCTCTCAAGGTGCACATACGTACGTATCCTTATTACTCCTAACCGTTCAAAATGTAGGTTTCAGTTCCACCAGTCCCCTTCTGGTCCTGTCTATACCAGAAAAACACTACAAGTTTTTCGGATATACAAAGACTGTTTGATTTGAACATGAAACTACATTACAAAACTACAAGGCGAAAAACGGTTACGTACACCATCCAAAACGAATCTTAGACGACCCAAAATCTACCATCCACGGCTTCTCCACCCTTGGCCGCGAACAAAACATACCCATCTTTCTCCAAACTGTTAAACATATACATTTCAGTTCTACCAGTCCCCTTCTGGTCCTGTCTATACCAGAAAAACACTACAAGTTTTTTTCGGATTTACAAGACTGTTTGATCTGAACATGAAAGTACATTTCAAAACTACCAGGAGAAACAGGCTACGTATACCCATCCATCGACTAAAAACAGATTTCGATCGACTGGTGTATTCATCGTAAAAACAAATCATTTCTACGAAAACCCCAGCATTATGACCAGACCTGTCCCCCATGCCCCGCGATGTTGCCGGATCCTTCATGAAGCCCCGGCTGACGAAACACCCAGATCTGCTCTCTCCGTGACCCCCCCCGCTGCTGTTGTTGCTGCTGCTTATCATGGAGTGCGTGCGGCCATGCCGCTCGACTTATTGCCACCCGGACGAAACCCCATCGTTATATTGGTACTGCGGCAGACAGCCCACGATTACCCCACGTTCGGTTCCTGCCATCACTGATTTTCCAGCAGCAGAATGCACGCGGCTATTATGCGGCGCGACTTTGCCCCACCAAACAATCCCCCCCGGTAGGGTGCACACGGCTGGCGGACGTGCGACGTTTCGCGGAATTTGCAGACATGCTTCCCTTCGTTTCCGATTACCACCACACCTGCTTCCTCCACAACCAACCTCTGAAGTGGAGCGCGTACGGCATATTCATGTCGCACGACTTTGCAATCCCCCTCTCGCAACACACGAAGGGGGTGCCTACGACGGGTACGCCGTAGGGCTTTTTAGCTGCTACTGTACGTCCTCCCTCCACACAGTAGGGGTACGTAAGATTATACTCCCACCATACGTAGGACGTTAGCTGCTGCTACACCCTGCCTACAGTTGCTCCACCGTAGGGCTTTACGTACTGCTGTACACACATACAGCAGCAGTAGTTGACGACGTCGACTCCACGACATCGACTGCGGGATCATCCACCATCTCAAACACGGTCTCCTTGCCCAGCGTCACTTGTCAGCACATTCTCCTTGCCACATACATAAAACTGCTGTACAAGCATGGAGAAAGCCATCGAAGTCTGCAAAAACGCCGGTAACCCGGACAGCTGTGCGTGTCGAATGACCCCTCACCTACGGGATTCCCCTCCCGGTTCCCGTAGTCACCATCGGACGGTTCCGACGATGGTGGTATAACATCCCTCCCTGCTGCACCACAGCGATGGTTAGCTGTTGCTTCCCACCGGACTCCTCCTGCGCTTTGCATTGTTTTGGTTGCTTCGAAATCGTGAGCATCATATCCCTCCGCTGCACTTTCTCAGCTCGCGAAAGCAGGGCCCTGATCTAATAATTGAGCTCGAAGGTCTCCCACCTAGCCCCCATGAAGCTTGCCGAGACTCCACTCTAGAGTGTTCGTACTCCTGTGGCGTGTTGGTTTCAAGTCATTGTATTATTAGTCGTCCCACAGGGTAGGGGCAACGAGGAGTGCCCTCAGGGGTCCAGGTGCTTTAAGACCCAAGCCAAAAGACAAAAATGCGGTGTAACCTATAAAAGGTTAATAGCCCGAACCGACACCAAACTGACTCGTAACTGTCATACTGAAGACTCCAAACCAACAACCCAAGTGGCGGAACCGGCATTATAACGGGCGTGTCCGGTATAATGCCGGTTCGGCATTAAGGCGGGTTCCGGCCGTGCCAAGCGATTTTACCGGCATTATATAGGGCACCGGCATTATTAAACCGGCATTATAGAGGGACCACTACTGTACTTAGTTTGGGAAAGTCCCCCTTTTTACGTAACGTCCCCCTTTTTGCTACGCTGCGGCGAGATGCCCCCCTTTCTGTGTCAAAAAGACCACGGATAAGGGGACACTCCATGTTCTGGTTGTTGTGGCACGCCCAACAGACGACGTCTAACGTCGAAACGACCAACGGCCCGTACGTAGGCAAATAAATATGGTCACCAGATCAGCATACGTAATGTATATGCCACATGTTTGCACCAAACAGGGAACTATGAAGCATGTGCGATCTCTTTTCAACTGCTGTAGATATTATATGCACTCGTAGATCTTGTGTAGGTACTCCACGTAGATTCCAAAATATTGGAACCAAATTTTAATATTTTACATAAAATGCGCATATAAATTTTTTATCGTCTCGTGCAACTGCTACGGCTCTGCACAGCCTAGAGAGAGCAGACGCATGCAACATAGTATCAACTACTGCTGCACAACGCTTGATGTGTGCCTCGTTCAATGTCAAGTCGGTGTGGTCCTTGTTGTCTCGTGCGTGGTGCATGCTGTGGGTGTTCCGTTCTCATGCGGATAAAAAACAGTCGTACTTCGTACGACAGGGTTTGCATAGTAGTTGCGAGGCGGTGCCAAGTCGGAACGTCTCCAATGAGTTATTTGCCAGAATTCGCGACTTCGAAGGCCCAGAGCACGCCCCGCGGTCCTCGGGCTGGACCCGCACTGGCACCGTGGTGCACACGCGGGCCCCCTGCGTGCCCCGCAGCCGATAGTGCGAGAAATGACCCGCGGCCGGAGGTGAAAAGTGAAAGCATTCCGTGAAAATGTCCATTTGGTACCTATACATATACTGGTACCTTTTGTTGTTTCGCAACTGGCTGTATTTCCGACATGCTATGTGCAGGCTGAAAGAATGACGCGTGTATTGAGGCTCTGTCTCTACGGAGAGAGATGGCAGAGGTGGCACCGAAGTGTCTGTGAAGATCACTTGTGTAGAAGAAGAAAAGTCATGGTTTGAATAGGCGCTTATGTGGCCATAATGGAAAGAAGATTGACCTCAGGGAGATCAATGGAAAGGGAAGAAGAGAAGAAGAGAAGAGAGAAGAGAGGAGTGGAGTAGAGTAGAGAAGTAGAGTGGTCGAGGTGGGCGGTGCCTGCACCTGATCATCCCGGTACAATGCCCATGCTACGGGCAGTTACATTCTACCGTAGTTGGTACTGTTCCCTGTAATGTTCTCTACAACGTTATAGGAACGTTCTAGCAACGTTCTCAGCATCGTTTCTGATGAAGATGCTTGGGACAAACAATGTGGCGCACTACGAGTAAGACAAACTCGAAATCTATCCGCATATTGCAATAACCCGAATATCTAGACTAAGATACTCATATACTCGTATCAGTGCGTAGTGACTGCACATCACAATAGGTACGTATGGATCTCAACGTCCATATGCTAACACGCCCCCGTGATGAAAGTCAGTAGCTAGAGTAATGCCTACGGTGTGGAAACCCGATACTCAAAATCAATAATGAACGAGTGAAGAATGAAAGAATGGTACAACATATTCAGTCCTGCGCGAATGCAGTGGCAATATGGAAAACAGTAAACACAAAGTTCACTACATATTCAGTCCCGTGTGATGACGGTCGCAATATGGTTGTACTCATGTCGGAAAAGCTAATCGTAGTTGTGCATGACTACTGAGTCATAGTGCACGACACTGAGTCAAAAGCTACAATGAAAAGCGTAGAAAGTTATCTGCTGTACTTGCAACCCGCCCCCTCAATTGAATGCTACAATGATAGAGCTCCGGAAATGGTACGTAATCTTGCAGAAACGAAGAAAGTCGGTGGGTGTGTACCCAGACAAAACTAGCAATGACCTACTGTATGTACCAGTACGTGTGAATACTCATTTGTTCAATCAATCAACATGGGATAGTTTAAGAGACAATTGATAAAACTGAGACGTGTGTCCAGTGTGGAGTATAGACGTGCGTGCGTACTCATATGAACCCTACAGAGTAGTACCTGGTGTAAGCAAAGTCGAAGAAAAAAACAAATCGTGGTGTAAATACCAGCGAAGTATACCCTAGAACGGAAGCGTTAACCCGTACGTATGATGGGTGTTAAACTTGCCCCCTGAATAGCTACCTAGATTAACTTGAAATCCAAGTAGAAGCTGATGACATTCGTCAAGTACAGCGAAAAGTGCACTGTTCAGTTGTGTACATGTATGTACGTACGTACTCGTAATATGTCTACAAGTAACGATAGTACAGCAATAGACTACGTTGGGCGCAATCGTATCGCAAAATAGACTCGTGATGCTGTGGTGACCAGCGAGCTGCATCCTAGCAAAGAAAGCGTAAGAAAGTATCTACTGTACCTATGTACGCCCCCCCCCAATGGATCCTAGGACAAAGAAATCGAACGAAATCGAAAAGAAAACGTGTGGACGTATACTCGTACAGGTATGTGTCCAGCTACATACTGATATGTGTGAAATACATTCAGCATTGTGAGTGAGTGTGTATTTAGGATACGTACTCAAAGAAAAAAAAGCTGTGGAAAGCTATGGAACAACTGATACCAAGGCAGATGTATGTATCCGTCACGACATACAGCAGTGCGCATCATGTTTGATTACATACGTAGAACGTACTCGTGTGAAGATACTCTAAGTACAGCAAAGCCAACAGGGGGAAAGTACAAAAAGATACACCCCCCACTAAAACCAAGGTAAAGAAGAGACGCAAGGAATGCGCATGATGATGACGATCGTGATCTTCGTTCTTCGTGCTGGTGTTGCGGAGACCTTGTTGAACATGTAGTAGTAGTGTTGAAAAGAAGTGGTGCTGCTGTTGATCTTCTTCTGTAGGCTGTCTTGTTGTGAAGAACTAGCCGTAGTCGAAGCAGAGCAGACCAAAAGATGTACGTGTAGATGAAGATTGCTGTGAGATGATGCTGATGATGGCGAGGAAGAGCTCAAGAAGTGGTGATGACCAGTTCCCGTAGTCAGTCCGTAATGTGTGCTGCGCTGTGTTGCTCGACGTGTAGAGTGCCGGTTGTTGTCGCGATTGGGTTGTGCCGCGTTGTTGCGGTGCAATATCAAAAATCGCCAGGAATGCCACAAGAAAATGTTTGAAATCCCTTGTTTGGGAAAAAGAGAAAAATCCCCCCAGAGTGGTGTTCACGTTTCGGCTTAGATATCGCCGAATACGTAGCTGGTCCCAAATGCGATGGAGATGGCGATGGCTAGCTGCTTGATGAACGCTTCGGTGGTGATGCCGTCCAGCTTAATTCTGGTGAGATCTCGGGCGGCCGTCTTTTCGCCTCCGATTCTTGAAGAAGAACTTGAAGAGCAAATTATAAATGAATTGCTGCAGCCGAGGGTAGACCATCGATGCTTCCAGAAGTCGAGGTAGTGATGTTGTAGTGATGCTCGTACAGCAGTAGTCGAAGTAGACGTAGAAGCTGATAGTAGCAGATAAACCGACAGGAGTTATCTCCCGTGGCAGGCTGAATAGCCGATTGTATCAACGGCCTGGCTGCGTGATGCATAGCTGGTTGGCCTTCTCCCATATGGAATGGTGAGGATACTTTTTCCCTTCGAGTCTGAATTCGTGCTTCCGCCTAAAAGCGTGTAAAAGCCGATGTTGGATAAGGATAGCAGGAGGTAATCCCCCCGATGCTAAGCTGGGTAGCAGATTCGTCAACGACCTGGCTGTTTGATTCAGCACGTGTAGGTCTTCTCAGCAATGCTGAGGATAAATGTATTTGTACGTACTTCGTGCGTAGTAACTCGAAGAAACGGTTTTGACAACGGCCTCGCGCGTTCAACTAGCGTGAAACCGGCTCGACACTAACTTTAGTGGTGATGGCACAAAAAACAGGGGCCTTGTAACGTTTCTTCATGCTTGACAGCGTGGAAGTAGCGCGGAGTTAGCTTCGCGTGTGATGAGCAGAAATGGTTTCGTGACTTGTTTCGCGCTTACAGCTTCGAAGTATCATAGTATCGAAAACATAGCTTTGCGTGTGAAGTTACAAAAAAATAGTCGGTGGCATATTTTTTTGCTATTCCAGCGTGAGAACATGTTGAATGTACGAGTACAAGTTTCGCGTGAGAAGCGTGAAACCGGACTCATTACTCGTACGTGCTACCCACGTAAAAGCGTGACAGCAGTCTCCTTACCTGCCTCGCGCGTAGAAGCGTGAAAGCAGTACTCCTTGTAGTAACCCTGTTGAACGAAGTTGATTAAAATCGATGACGAGAGTCGATGTCGATGCTGTCGGGTAGATGATAATCTTCTGGTTTTTGAAGCAAAAACCGTATTCGTCCGCAGTGGAAAACTTGAAATTTCTTCGAAAGTAGAACGTGACGCGCTTGCCGGGACACGTCGTTCCGTGATGCCAGTCGGCGCGTAGACCAAAGTCGAGGCTCATGACCTGAAAGAATGACGCGTGTGTCGAGGCTCTGTCTCTACGGAGAGAGATGGCAGAGGTGGCACCGAAGTGTCTGTGAAGATCACTTGTGTAGAAGAAGAAAAGTCATGGTTTGAATAGGCGCTTATGTGGCCATAATGGAAAGAAGATTGACCTCAGGGAGATCAATGGAAAGGGAAGAAGAGAAGAAGAGAAGAGAGAAGAGAGGAGTGGAGTAGAGTAGAGAAGTAGAGTGGTCGAGGTGGGCGGTGCCTGCACCTGATCATCCCGGTACAATGCCCATGCTACGGGCAGTTACATTCTATCGTAGTTGGTACTGTTCCCTGTAATGTTCTCTACAACGTTATAGGAACGTTCTAGCAACGTTCTCAGCATCGTTTCTGATGAAGATGCTTGGGACAAACAATGTGGCGCACTACGAGTAAGACAAACTCGAAATCTATCCGCATATTGCAATAACCCGAATGTCTAGACTAAGATACTCATATACTCGTATCAGTGCGTAGTGACTGCACATCACAATATATACGTATGGATCTCAACGTCCATATGCTAACACAGGCACTTGGGTTGCTTGCTGGGCTCTATTTGAGGCGCCGAAGCAGAGCCGCCGGTAACATCCAATCCCACGACGACAATCCTTGCCATACTGACGATCATCATCTATGTACGTACCTGGTTCCTGGTATGTATTAGATGCGTAAATATTTTTGATTGGTTTACACCTGCTGTACATGAGGCGTACCAGGAAAGATACAGATGTCATGCGTCAAACATATGGGCAAAAGCCGGAACAACCGATCCCACCAGCGGCAAACATGATATTCTCGTCGCTCGTGCGGATAGTACAAACCGGGGACATGCCTGCTTCGAACAAGGTACTGCTGTAATCGTACAGAGGCAATGGATATGAGATGAAACGGGGGTGGATCCGGTCTGGTCTGCTCGATGCGTGTTTTGTGCACAGCGGACGCGCTGCGCTCGGGGGGGGTCCTCTATACCTATCACAGTGCCAGTTTTACATTAATGACAGTTTATCGGCTTAGCAAGGCGTGCTGTGGTACAGTGTACAAGTCGTGTGCTTTCTCTCCATATGATGAGTGCTATAAAAAGTAAGATGTACGGAGTCTACTGCTGTAGCCTGTAGATATATATTGAATTGATGTGCGTAGGAGTTTTGTAGAGGTCATTTCGGCGCCGAGTACGCGCGGCCAACGGGTACTCTAGTTTGGGGGAAACAAAGCCCCATCCTCGGACTCCTGTATCGGGTATCGTTACTCGTTGCTGTCTGAATGAGTATCTGGGCTGTCAAACCTCGACTGACAGCGTATTCAACGATGTCTCGGCCTTTGGCGTCCAGGCCCAAACAAACTAACAATTCATGGCCATCCGTCGGCGCATAGCTGGCGGGGCAGCTCCGGTCGCTCTTGTTCTGGGTTCATGGTCCTCACTGACACAAACATACGAGTCGATGTCGTGGAACCCCTACCAGTTAATGGAAACACGCGTTTGACTGCCGTAGCGGCGTACATATCCTGGTGAGCACGGTACAACGAACAAACAATGCGGTACAAGACGTAATTGGATGACACAGTCGGAACGTACATTTGAAACCAACCGCTGCAAGACCTCTATCCCACCCGATTGGCGCCTGTTGTCAACTGTGAAGCCCCTGCGATGGTGCCTGCCCTGATAGTGTAGTTGTTTACTTTATAGCCCCTTCTGTGAAGGACAGGGTAGTTATGTATGTGTCGTAGACCTCATAATCACGCATGTAAAGATGGTTACCTCAAACGACAGGCCTAAAGAGCCTGCCAAGTCATCAACCCCGGGTCGCAAGCTGTCCCTTTGTTTTGACGTAACGTCGAACTCTCACCGGGGAAGCGACTGGGTAATCCATTGTGGGCCCTGCATAAGCAGGGTCCCACACAGGACGAAGCCTCGAGGGTGGTGGCCTCGCGTGCTCACCCCTTGGCTCAGTCCGAAACATCGACACTTAGCACCTCCTTGCTACATGATACGGAAGAAAACTGCTCGGCACGGTCGGCCGTTAACAACCCCTGCAGGCATCAGGGTTTGGGAGCTCGTCACTACATCGTTGGCCTCGGGGGCAGGCGCCAGTTTCACAATTGTGACCTCGACGTGGGCTTGTTTTTGTTCTGTTATAAACACAAGAGACATGAAGAGAAGGAACTGGCCTGAAAGTGGAGGTGGACAACGCTGTGTCTCCGTATCACCACGACATACGCTCCACCCACACACCCCTGTCAGCGACACCTCCTTCAGCGCTCAGCGACCTTCGATAAACATGGCGAGGGAACCGCTGACGCGCAAATAGCAGAGGAGCAAGCAGGACCCTCCGCGCTTGTGGCCAGCTCGACATAACAGCTACAAGCTAGTATACAACAAGATGCGAGACGTATTGCCTATTATTTCCAATACTAGTATTTGGTGGTAATGAGGTGCGACCTCGGGTACCTGCAGTAGTCAAATTTGCGATGCATCACGCTGGGGGGATACTGCTGTGCTGAGTGCTGAGCCAAAACATGAACGAACATCTACGTATACGTGCCGTTTGGGTTATTTCTAGAAACAAAAACAATCAACAGCATACAACACAAGTACAGCATACAACAGCTGCATCAGCAGCAGCTGTGGCAGCCGCAGCAACAACAGCAACGAAACGGCAGCAACATCAGCAGTAGTAGGACACATGAGGCCAGGGCCAGCGTCACTGTACGCTCGGCTTGTCGGTCTAGTCCTTGAACCCTCTGTACTCGTACTCAAACTGTTGTGTACACGTGTCTCCTGGTTCCCCAACACGATGATACTCGTAGTGATATTCGGCATGATTTGAAGAAAGCTGGGTTGTGTTCGGTAAAACTCCAGAAACAAAAACCTTGTAATGATTTACGTTCCGACTTATGTGCCTGCTAAAAAACATGGCCCACAGCCTTGTTCGAAAACACACGTTGCCGCACCTATTATCGTAGCGGGTGCCACCACAACTACTGCTGTACGACATTACAGCAGAGCTTCTCCTTCCCCTCATCAGTAGGAGAGTGGGCCTGACAATACCACCTACATCATAGAACTCCGAAAAAAAAACAAAAAAACTCATCGCTGTGACGTATTTTAAAAAACATATAAAAAATCCGTTATGATGTTTTACGTCCCGAAATTAAAAAAAAAGCATGTGTGCCTGTAAACCACACACGTTGCCGCACCTAGCTCGACCAACTCTGAACGAGTTGAAGCGATACCAGCGCGAGAAGACTTCGTTAAAAAGTGTGCGTGCACAGAGTCCGACAGGACTGGCGTTGGTGCCGTGTACGTTGGATGCGGTGTACAAACGTTGATGTTGACTGGCGCAAACACACACAGAGGAAGTCTGCAAACACCACGCTAGATGGGTTTCTACGGAGAACGCAAGCCTCTATGAAGAGGCTTTTTTCCTTGGAAAACCAACAAAAAAAGGCTCGCGCTTCGCGCTTCGCGCGCCTCATTATAATAGCAGCTCTTCCCCCATATAGCTCGACTGTTTTTCTTGCAGAACACAAAGCACAGAAAGCCAACCCAAATTCCCAAATCGAACAGCAGTACCAACAGGGGTACATGCAACGATAAGCCGACGAAGCAGCGAGCGTTGACAGGCGTGTACCTACGACCATAACCCTGCAAGCCCCGCAAGCTCGGTCACTACAGCCGTGCATAACACCTGTCGAAACTTGGACCGCGAGACCACTGAACACCTACAACAGTATTCTGGACTCTGTACTCTCCACATCAGTATGAACCGTGCCATTTGAATTTTACAGTTTTGGTCAGGGGAAGCTATGGATCGGAGCTATACTGCTGTGATAAGTCAGATAATCTGCCTCAGATCGTATTGTGGTCACAGACTCCGACACGTACTCGTATACACATGCATGCATCTCACTACTCGCACGGGGCCCAAACACAGGCGCCCTACGTACGTAGCGACGACATGCAACAGCATGAATCTATCATGAGTACGCCCATTATTACTGTCGATCACCGTGCAGTCGTGTTACTCGTACCCGCGTTTAATTTGCAAAAAAAAAGCCGCGAATACGTACGTACGTACATATATAGTACGCACAAGAACCACTGCTGCTGTCTGCTGTTAGACTACGTATCAGGACACACACACGCAGCTGACTGCTGACTGATCAGGCAGTAGGTACTATATATGTGGAGGGCGTATCACTCACGGCTGACCACAGCAAGCAAATTGCAATAACACTTGCCCACAGCAACCAAATTGCAGTAACGCTTGCCGAGGTGACACGCACTACGTATGGTACCACACGCGACAGAATTGACCTCATTGTCGGGGGGAAGCCACAGGCGTATATGTGTGTGTGTTCTTCACATTAAACCTTCCTTTCTACCCGTCGACATCCAGCACATCCAGTGTCCGTGCCGATTCTTCATCCTAAAAAGGTACCAGTTTTGTGGTCACAAAACTACGACACAGATATACTACGCTCAGTGCAGTAAGCAGAGCAGACAATGCAATGCCATATACGACAGGCAAGACCTACCCTGCTAGCAATCCAGGTGTATGCGAGATAAAAAGAGAAAAATAAAAAGAAAAATAAAGAAAAATAAAGCGAAAAGGAAAAATAATAAAAAGTAAACATTCTGAAGCAAATCAACAATCAAGCAACCAAACAAACGCATGACAAAATAAAAAAAGAACGTGTCTGCAACACGTCGAAAATGCTCGGTATCATACACACGAAAAGAGAGTGGATGGACAGTTCGTATTATATTGACTGAAACCACAGGCGTATAATACGACGAAAACAAATAAAATGTTCGGTATCATTCGTAGGTACACACGAGAGAGAGTTGTTGTTGTTGTTGTTGTTGTCTTCACATTAAACTCGTTTCAGTTGCTAATCCCTATAGTCTGATCTAGCAAGATCACAGCCCGTGGTCACAAAAGTGCTAGAGCCATCAGAGAATCCTAAAGAACACGCACACTTAGCAGGGAAAGGATACACCAGTCCGAAGAGGTACACTTAAAATCCCTACAGCATGTTATGCGTGTCCAAAACTGAACTACACGCCCGCAATCTCCATTCGACTACAGCAGCATCGCCCCTCCCACTCTTTACCAATGAATTTGCCGACTACAGCGTAACTACTGCCTGAAGTGCTGTCTGTACAAAAACACACGGTAGGCGTGGGAACAAGATGGAGCACGCAGCTGCTGTCTGAAGTGCTGCCGGAATGACAGTCCGCGGGCACACAGTGAAAAAGAACAGCCAACCAAAGCCATCACGTCAATTGACAATTGCCCGAATCTATCCTGAACGTCTGTGTTAGGCACAGCATTATAAACATCGACACTGATTAGGAATCGTTCCACATTGAAGGGGTCTTCCACGATCAGGCACACAATGAAGGCACCCGGGGTGTCCGCGCCATCTCTGCCGCGTCTCTCTAAAAAACCAGTGACGTCATCCACACAGACCCAACAACAAAATTCAGGGAAAAAAACGAAACAAAAATTGTCAACAAAAAATGTTTGTCCGTTCGTCACGGGTCGATGTCGTCCGTGCTCCGGATGGCTGCTCCGCGCTGCTGTGCTGTTGCTGCGGCGCGCTGCTGTGCTCTGGCGCGCCGCTCCGGTGCCACTTGGCCAGTCCTAGCACGACCACACTCGATCCGCTCCGTCCGTACTCGCTCTCGTTGTTGTCCTTCCCGGTCGGCTCCTCGCTTTCTCCCTCGCTGCACTCAGGGTGCTTGGTCTGGAAAATAAAATTTCTCGCGCTGAAGGGATTGACCAGTCCAGACTTCAGCTCGTCGCCACACGCTCCCTCCTCCTTTGATGGCGAAGCCAGGTTACTGAGACAGTACAGCTCCCTCTAGCAAACACACCTAGGACCGTGTACGTAGTGTCCGTCCACCTTTCTGATGGCGTCTGCCTCCGCGCACAAAAGTGAGATGGACATTGCTGTCTACACCGACGGCCAAAAATGCCCGTGCATCTGAACTTTTGCGCCTAACGCACCAGTGCCGATCCAACTCTACCGCTGCACACGCTTCGCGGCGGGTGCGCAGCAGCAAGAAGGTATCGGTCCGCTTGAGGGTGAGCCTAGCCTTGCTCGCTAGAAAGACCCCCCCCCTCGCTATGGGCCATGCCAAAGCAAAAACTTTGCCGAGGCAGCGAGGGGAAGAAGGGAGTGGATGGATATATTTCATATTATGTTAACTATTGACCCAGAAAATCAGAAATGAAATGGAGTCGATATTTTCTCGAAAATTGAAAATGCAGCAGTCTCGTTCCGAGGCGTCACGTACACTCGTGCGTATCATATAATATAATGCAACACACCACACACTGAATGAACCGACACTGCACAAAGGTATCGCCCCACTTCCGGCCAGACATCATGCTCTTTGAAAACTCCGTTATCATGGGTGCCGTCTGAACCACCCTCGACTGAATACAGAGCAATTGTCATGAAAAATAATATATATATATATATTATATATATATACGTACGTAATATAAAGGGCAGCGGCCAAAAACAGGTACACCTGGTCCGTTCGGGGCCAAAACCAGGTACATACTAAAAACAAGTTAAAAACGCACCCCACGAACCTGCCGTTCCTTGCAACGCAAAGTAGAGTTTTTTCATGTTCTTCGTGCTCGCCCGGTGGCTATAATACGTATTATACGAGTAGCTGCTATTAATAGTACGAGGAACGAACGCCTGCTGCTGTATTCTCCCTTCTCAGCTTGCGACACCCCTGGTATTCCAAGTCAACCACAATCCCGAAGGGGAGCCTTTTATCTCGTATTATTTCCGCGGAGGTGTGCAGGCAGATATGTTTGTCGCTCGAGTGGCAGGTGTGACCAACACGTTGATGTGAACGTTTAACCTGGGCTGTAATACCTCGCCTTCCAGGGTTTTCTACGACGTCTCGGCAACAATGTTCAGGCTTATTGCTGGCGGGGAAGCTTCGGTCGCTCCTGGTCTGGGTTCGTGGTCTCCGTTGACACAAAACCATACCTCGATGTCACGGAACCCTACCAGTTCGTGGAAACCCGCGGTCAGGTGCTGTAGTGGTGCATCTATCCTCGTGAGCGCACGGCCACCGTACACATAGAAGAAACACTGCAATACAATACTACAATGGGGAACACAGTCCGAACTCCAATTTGGAACTTACCGCTGCAAGACCTCTGCCCCACTCGATTGACACCCGTTGTCAAATGTGAAGCCCTTGCGATGGTTCCTGCCCTGACAGTTTACCTTTTCATTTGATACCTTTCGTAATCGGTGGGATAGCCGCAATAGTTCATCTACAGGTATTTGGCAAATGTAAACCGTGTGTATACCTCTCAGTAGGCCGGCACACGTTCGCATTGGTTTACACACACTTGTGTCAGAAAGGTCTGCAAGTAGCTATGAAGAGGCTCCTGTCCCCCAAAACAACTACAATGACATCTTGATGACATCACAATTCGCGATCGGCCCTGTCTCAGGATAACTTCGATTCGTTCGCTTTAGCCGGCGCTAGAAGACCTTGTGAAGGACCTTTCCATCACCCTTTACGTGAAACACAAGCGCCACCAATACCCGCGCAAATCCCGGCTGTATCACCATCGGGATTGGTTCCGTCTTCACGATGCTTCTGTGTATACTCGATCGGCAAAACCATGATATATTATAGCATTGGACGCCGAACGAAGACCAAACCATCAATTCAAATGCGTAGATGTACACCACTGCTCACGCGCTGCCTGTGTGTACCAGCGATGGTTCTGACACGGTTGCTGTTCTTCCCTATCCTAACGTTGGATCTTCGACCCGCGCATGTCCTTGCGTAACCAAGCAACGCTCTGAACTGTCCTCCACGTCGATCAATACCCTGCCCCGCTGGAAAACCCATACTTACAGGACGTCCAACTGTTCATAAGTTCCGGACTCGCGACACGACACTCCATATATTTTTAAATTATTTGGAACCCATCATCCTGCACACCTACCAGGTGGACTGGCTGTGTACTCCGCGAATACTACAAGGAGCGTCGTCGGACAGGACCAATTACCTCCTCAGGCTCCGTGTCTGAACCATTCCACTGACGAGCTAAAAGCACGCCTTGAATCAATACCGCGACGATCATAACAACGTTCGCAGCGATAAGCACCCCGCCGAATACTGAAAACTTATCCAACTCGTCGGGGGAATCACCCGCTCGTATGAGGAGCGCTACAAACATGCTAGCCACGATTACCCCGTTACCCCAGCGGTAGAGGCCCATATCCTTGCTGTGTTCAAACGGAGACAACGACTCAGAAACGAACAAGAACACCAACGCGAGCGACATGTCAACGGCGATCTGATTGACGCTGTTAGGAACAAAAAACACTGAAGCCGCGGAAAGCGTTATCCGGCGGAAACACTCCACTACTTCGTAATAGTATCGTGACGGCTTGTACGTGCCCCAAATGCTGTCGAATGGCTTCAGGTGTGTCATTGTTCGCCGATCAGACATCTTAAGGAGCCGACGGTTGCGAGCAAGCCACACTATAAATACCGAAGGAATACCTAAAGGGTACATCACAAACATCAAGCTGGCGTACATAATGTAGGCTTTGTGTTTAGGGGTCCAGCACGTGAGGCTGTAATCAGCCTGAAGGTAGTAGACTCCATCATCAAGAAGATCACAGTTGAACGTCTGGAAAATAGTGGAAGAGACCGAGGAGTAGATAAAAAAGACAATAAACAACGCTGCCGATACATACTGACCACGCACAACGAGCATTTGACGATTGGTGTTTCTGCTGTATTTCTGGACGACGTAATACGACCCGGCCAGCGTCAAGAGCACGACCAGCGGCGCGACCGTTGTGAATATAAGACGAATATAAAAATCGGGCGAATAAACGCATGAGAACCACACAAGGATCCCGAGGTCGAAGGTGGCGAAGCCGAGGTAGGAAACGAACGTCTCGTACAGTCTTGGATATACCGCCTCGGCTATCGACGAGAACTGTATGGAACCGTAGGGCCAGGGGCACAGACAAAGCGAAATGGCGGGACGTAGCGGATGCCGGGGAAAACACAACAAAACGTGCGCGGGCTGTTTCATTGAAGTATGTGGCCCACGAAAGTTGTCCAAAGCATACATATACATTGAACTTGTAGGGGTAGACGCGCAGCCCAATCACTACACTGTATATTACAATCTGAAGGCGCCTCGTTGACCTCTTTACCAAACAACGGTAACTCAGGTTTTCAAAAAGCAGCTAAACAGTAGTGACATAGCAAACCACAATGTATATTTGCCTCGTGCAGTAACCACTACCAGGTATTCGGCTTCGTCCATATGTTTCAACATTTGAACGTTTACCATCAGACAAAGTAATGTAGCCACTCGGAACTATATGTAAGGATAAACCTCACACGGCACTGATTGACATGCGATCCAGAGAAGTCAGGTTTTATCCGCAAACGACAATACTCAAGATAACCACTTTTTTACGGTTGTCTGCGCGGCACCGATTATTGTTATGGCTGCGGTTAGTTATGTTATGCATACGGGACGAAGGGTACACGCGCCATCGATAATCACTGTGTGGTCTGCTCTTTTTCCTGTCGGAATCAAGGTATCTCTGTTATTCTGTAGAATGCTATAACCGCTCCAGAAACATGCTACCGAATATATGTCACTATGCTTTGCTGGGGATCCTGGTTTGAGCAGCTATATATCTCACCCAACAACCGATTATCTACGCTAACACTTAAAAGCTTCAGCACGATACACGATGCGACGTATTCGTAGTCAAACAAGGTGTGTCTAACTCGTTGGATTCCAAAGGTGCTAAGTAGTTCCGTGGTGAATCACAGAAGCTCCTGCCTCAAATCCCCCCCGGGACATGGTCCATGCGGTATTTCAGTCGAGACATGACAGATCACACTGTCTCCACATGAAATATTTGTCGTACAACACTGAAAAAACGTTGTGCGTGAAAAAAAACATTGTGTGATTGCGTAATAAAACTAATCAAGGAATACGCCGTTTGCCTTGAAAACGTAAACCGAATACGGATGCTGCGTCCAAGCGCCAGCACTTGCTCATACCTCATAGACGACTTGCCACACAACCACGACGATTTTAATGGCCGTTAACGGGAGCCACCTTAGCTTCCACCACTGGCGCGACGAACATTTAGACCTTGCGAAACGTCGTGATATCGGGTTTTCGGGCACCGTGCTGTGGACGGCAACAGCCCCCCAGCTCCGCAACCGTATGGCCACCAATAGGATAGCAACCACGGCCACTGTTAACATTATCGCTATCGCGGACCCCGTGCTATTATTGGAGCATTTCTTGCAGCTGTAGGCGAATCCACGCGAGAAACCTTCCTCGCAGATGGAACAGTCTGCATGGGGGTAGGGAGTGGGGAGAAGGATTGCCAGGAAGCAGTTGCGTTAGTTGATATACTGCAGCAACTTTTGATGTCGAAGCCGCTACCCCTTTAGTTTTAAATTTCGGAGATAGAGCCTTCTCCCAATATTCCCGGCACCGTCAGATCGCACTACTGTAGACGAAATCACTGACTAGACGGTATGGCCGGCTACGAACAAAAGTGACGAATCCGCTACATACTCAGCCGTAATCAAATGAAACCGCAGGCAGGGTAGCTGTAGGCGTAGAAACTAGTCTAACGTCGATGGAAGGTGACACACGACCACCCCAATATGCTTATCGATGGGCACGTAGCGTGTTGCGCATTCCACCCGACCAGATATGTTTGAGCAATCCTTCTTCAAAGTGCTGTCATCTAGTTTGTGGTGGGCAATGATGATGGCCGTATGGCTCGGTGCGATGTCTCGGTATACCGTTCATGTTTGTCAGCTGCAATGCTCCCATCCAGACGATACGAGGGAAATACCATGTCAATATCGCAGCCTAAGCCAAAGCCGTACAACCCCACGTTGCACGTATGGTGTACTCACATGGTCCCTTGTAGCCTTCGGCACAGTGTTTCTCAAGATCGTCACCTCCCACACACGCCTCTGATCTGTAGCACTCGATGATAATCCTACTTTTGTTGGACGTGCGGAAGTATCCGTCTTTGAGTGTTAAGCTTGCGACAGTTGTGCCACTTGATACACCGACGGTTCCCCGGGGCAGCTCTCCACAGGTAGGAGTCGTACGTTCATCGTTGACTTCTACACTCTCCGGGATCTTGTTTGGAACCGCCGAGCATCCTCTACACACCGTCTCGAAACGAGAGACATTCTGTCAAGTTGACAAGCACGCACGTATTAGACAGGACCGTAGCAGACGTGAATCAGAGCGTGGCGTCATGGGAAGCATACCGTGCCGGTAGGGCTCAATACAGTTGAGTTATCAAATTCGAGCGTGGATCATACACAGGCGACATGTTCTAACGATGTGCATACTTTGTACAATACTCGATTGTTCTTGCACAAACGAAAACCTCTTGCCTGTTGTTTTTGTCACTGTGATCAACTATATATGTACAATTTACAGACGATACTCTATGTCACACCTCGATAGGAAATACTGTACGTCACATGACGATAGGTAAGGTAATCATAATTTTTTTCGATGCGAGTTTCCTCGGGTTTTTTGTGCAGTTCGATCCGCACCGAGCCCGACCATAGGATTTCCGATTTCTGACAACCGCGTTTCCGAGTTTTTGAAGACCGCACCGAACCGCTCCAAAAGTTTCACTATTTCAGAAACTCGCATCGAATCGCACCATTGGATTGCAGCCGAGCTAAACCCGCACCGTGTGCATGGAGGTACGGTGCCAAACATCGTTAGATTGGTTTTTTAACGGTGCCGTTTAAATTATAAACTAGAAACACATCTTGTGTCTGGCGGCCGTGGAATCCGTGTTGTACTATCACTGTTTCGCGGTTCATGACGGTTTCTATGGCCTTTGGTCTCAAACAAACGTGCTACCGCTAAACTCGTTGCTTAAAGCACGCAGACAAGGTTTATTGTACACGTCTGTCGCATACGTACGATATATCATTTTTATACAATAAACTTCGGTAGTGTTAGTGGTGACGTTGTTTGGGATCTTCACGACACTCTGTCCCAGTATATTAGCTACATTTGGTTGTCCCAGTATATAAGCTACATATGACACGTGCGGCACCATATGACGCTGACTATTGGCAAATATGCATTATAACGTATTCAAACCAAAAAGAGAGGACAAAAAAAAACAAATGATTTAACAGGGGATGGGCGGCAACCATCCCCGGTTTTGGCTTATACAGAAATATAAGCTACATGGAAATGTGGTATCACGTTTGGTACTATACCAGGTAATTGGACGCTGGAGATAGAAAAAGAGGTATGATTTCACATTCATATTATAAACAGGGGACGAAAACAAACGTCCCCGGGGTATGCCTAGGGGATACCCGGATAATTTTGCCGGGTTTCCGCTCAAGCGGATAACATGGTAAGACGCGTCAATGTGAACAAGGCCCAACTTTGATCGATCGTAACGAAGGCGCAAATTGGAGTTCGTCTTTTTTATCGGCGTTTTGGTTCGGGGAGAAACTTCCGAATCCAGTGCAAAACAGTTTTTTCGAAAAAAACGATGTGCCTTGCCACAGCATAGTCGGACGTCAGGCGACCTCCGTGTGCCCTTGCTGATGTCAGCAGGTGGGAGGTTGACATGTTGGTCTATCTTGTCGTATTTGGGCTCTCCAGCTGCTCTAACGCATGGCGGTACCAGTTCATAAAACAAAAAACAATAAAACAGACCTGCTGCGAAAGATATGAGCCCCAAGGCCCAAATGTAGCTTATATACTGGGACAGAGTATCAGCCCCAAGGCCCAAATGTAGCTTATACACTGGAACACTGTGGTATGCCGGTTTCGGTATGCCCCACGAGAGACCGTCTCTACCGTGCACGACCCGACTCCGATCGGCACCCCACCCACGCCCGGGGTACCCCACGCGTCAGTCCTCGGAGACCCCGCCGACAGAACGGGCCCCGATTCCGAACTCGGCGAGCGGGGGGCGGGGGAAGACGGCCTTCCTGGGACGCCCCGCTTTGTCCTCTGGAACGGGGCGGATCCACGGGAAGGGAGGGGTTCGCAGCGCATTCGGAGGGCTTTCCCGCCCGAGGTGTAGCCCCTACACTGAAATCAAGGAAAATGTCCACTTAAATTTCAAGATAAAGGTTTCTACGCTAAATCAAGATTTGTTTTTTTGAAGAGTCCGAAAAAAAGGAAAACAAAATAGATGTCCATAACTTCGGTCAGAATCAAAATCGACTCAAAACTCGGCGAGATAGCCGTTTTTGCACTTATTCCAAAATAAAAGCTCAGACGTTCACAAACTGGAAAGAAAAAAACGAAAAAGGGCCACTGTTGTACGTACGTGCTAAACAAGGACTCCGCATCGCTTCCGGCGTTATGTTTTGTCCGTTCCACGTACGTACTTGTATTTTCTGGACCGCTGCTGCTGTTGCCGCTGTAGATGGGTTAGATACTACTACTACTAATATACTACTACTGCTACTACTACTACTACTACTACTACTACTACTACTACTACTACTACTACTACTACTACTACTACTACTACTACTACTACTACTACAACAACTACTACTACTACTACTACTACTACTACTACTACTACTACTACTACTACAACAACTACTACTACTATTGCTGCGGTACGTACTGTGCTGCTGTATACTGGTTTCACACTGCTGTTGTAGTGGGTGGATGGGTCGGTTAGAGCGCGTGTCGGTCGGTTGGTGCGTACGTGGGGGGGTGGGTGGGTGGGTGGGGGTTGGTCGATTGGTACGTGGTTACCTGCGTTCGGACTTTTTCGTGGTGGACGGCCCTGAATTTTTGTTTTGTATATTTTTGTCTGCTGCAAGAGGGCCCCGGGTGGATGCCGGCATATAGTGTGTCAATTTACATGATCAGTGCATTGCGTTATAGGGTGAGGATCGTTGTCCAGTTACTTTTTTTTACGTTTTGTGCTTGTCCGATATACCGGCCTCGCCCTGTCGTCATAGTTCGGGGTACCACTAGTCGGTACCTGGTATGTAATAGAAGGCGCCTCGCATAACAGGCGGTTCCGCCCGCTACGCTCGCTCATCATGGACACAACATAGTATGAAAGAAAGTCACAGATGACATAGAAGATGATAAGGAAACAGGCGACCTGCAAATGCCGAGAGCCCCATGCTCCAGGATAACAAAGCTATATGTTCGAACGAGAAAGCACGGCACCACGGCACATAGCTAGGCGCGGCGCTACCTTCTGGGTGTGATTTGTGCCTTGTTGGTGATTTTGTGTGCGGTACTTCGTATTTTGAACTATATTGCCCGGCAAAATGTACACGGCAAAAGGGACAACAAAACAAAGGTAAGGAAAAACGAATTGGCGAGGATGTCATATTCCGGGCGACAGGTCCAGACACAGTTCATCAGCATCTCTCAGCCTTCGCCACCACCCAATCTTCAGAGCAATGACGCATGCAGCCACGAACAATTGGTGCCATCTGGTCCCGTTCAGGCGATTTATCATCGACCGCGCATGATGCTACGTGCGCAATGCACCACGATCTTGTTTCGATGAACCGGGAACAAATAATCGAAGAAACAAAGGAGAAAAATAGTTCCAGGACCCATCCCAAACAATAAGTGTTCTCCTTCGGCAATTAAGAGCTGAGGGTAGACTGAGAGGCCAGGAACATGTCAAGAGCTGAGAGTAGACTGAGATCCGAGGGATATGTCAAGGCTGGCCTCCGAAGTGGGGTAGACAACAAAATTCATTTATATGTGAAAATTCGTATATATGTCAATATTTATATCTTACGAGTAATATGTTTTTGTTCATACGAGTTCGCGTCAAAACATGATGTACTACTGTAGTCGAACGCCACCATCTCTCACGGCTAACTAATACGACGACGACCACCACCACCACAGTTGCTTGGTTGATGCAGTTTCATGGTGAGATGTGGTTCTAAATCGCACGCCGGGCGCTTCTGGTATACAAGCGTGTAGGCCATCTCAAAACTATAAATCATACTCGGTCGATATTTAGTTTTCGAGAATGGGTGCGTTCAATACTGCTTTCAGTAAAACGAGAGCCGTTTGTTTTTCTTGCAAATGTCGGCCTGCTTTTTGTGCGTTAGCCCGTGTTATAATTTCGATCGACAAGTACAACACATAGAGAGCGCCCCACCAGAACACTGCCACCACCATCACGCCAACCATTTTTCACCACAACGACAACCACCACAACAGTTGCTTGGCTGGTGGGGTGGTTGTGGTGGTAGCAGGTGGTGTGTGGTGGGGTGCTGGGGTCTCGTACCCACCCGATGAGGGTGATGTCAGTTGTTGGTGTGTGATGGTCTGTATTATGATCTACTACTGCTCGTTCTTGAGAGGTCGCGGTGGGATAAGGTTCTATTCTCCCGTGTCCCAGAAACATTGTGTACAAGAAGCGTTCAATTAGGACAGTCACCCGCGGCTAGCTATCCGATGTCGGCACGGCGTTCAGTAAGTGTACCACAACACAAAGAGCTAAACTAGGAAGCGTATTTAGATCCCGAGCGTGTTCAAATGGGCCCAGTGTGCGTGTCGCATAGTGTCGAATACTAAACTGAAATTAAGAGGGACGATAGACTCAGGTTCGAAATCGTGATAGATTGTCTAGATCGTGCTAGATCGTGATATATTATCTAGCTCGTGATCAAGATCATGATAGACATTACCAATCGGTGGGGCAAAATCATTTCGTGTACTGTAGATATGCACATTCATACTGGGCGGATCGTTTCTTTTTGTGATTCTACAAAATAATAAAGGACTACGAAATTAGTTCGATTTTTAAGGTATATCTCATATGACTATCCTGTTGTACTAACGGTATTAGTGGTGTACAGCAGCAAGCGGTGGGGTTTCTCGTACTATTGCTGGAACACGATACATATACAAGAAACTGCCAGCGCAGTAGCATAATGCAATTAGGAGTTTGCCCACTTCAAGCTGTCCGTTACGCTCTTCATTCCCACCATTCTTGTGATGATTACAAAACATGTATTTACCGCATGCGTGCGTCCCGCAGGAGCGTGCAAGGGATTTTTCTCACGAGGCAGTGCACGTTTTCGGTCGATTACTTCGTCATGGTAACCGCCGATCTGGTTTGCAACGGCCACGGCCTCGCGTCTGGTCGCGCTGTTGACATGAGGGCGGTGGACGCTACCATGCGCACCAAAAATGTGGTGACCGAATCACGGTAAGTACACCAGGTACAAGGGGGCCAGGTATAAGGGAGGCTTCGCTGCGGCGGGCTGGCGTCCGCTTGCAGCTTCGCGTAATGCGGCGAAGAGTAGAGGTAAAATTCCAATAGGTCAGCTTAGGGCGTACAAAGACGTCTACTGTATTGCCAGGTTCACAGTAGTAGAGGACGCCTATATTGAGAATCACTGGTTCCAACCCAGCCTGACTTTCTTCTTGAAAGAGCGTGCGTTCTACACTAACTTCATAGTAACTGCTCCCGAGTTACTTGTTTCCTTGTAAATCTCAGCGAGGGTTTCAATTTACTTGTTTTTAAGTGTCCTGCACTGCTGTGCATTAACGACAAAGTTTCGCTCGTACAGCACAGTATGTATGTATTGTAAATGAAAATTGTCGACGGTAAGTATGTCGCCGTAAAGACCGCGCGGGGTGGTGGTGATGCCTTTTATTATAAACCCCAACGCCAAGGAGTTCATCCTCCTGAGAGCAACGCGGGAATATCACCACAGCAGAGAGCGCAAGGTGTGCAGCCTGGGGAGTGGAGAGGCTGGCCATCGCGTGGGTACGCATACGCGACAGGAAGGACGAGAGTGTCGGCGTTGGCTGGGACGGCTGCACCCTATCAATGGAAACCAAGGCGCGAACCGGGCTAGGACCGAAAGAAGAGCTAGTTTAGCAATAGAGAGGAAAAATATGCAAAATAAGAAAAAACGGAGGAGGGGACGGGTCTCACGTCGACTGGCGAGGAAGTCAGCACGCGAGGCTCGTACGAGGCAGAAGGAGGCACTTGTGGCGGTAGCGACCTACAACGTGCGCACCCTGGCTGTAAAGGGGAAGAACGGGTATGGGCATGACGACCGCATCCTGACGAAGGTGCAACAGCTTGGCTGTGACTTCGTCGGTCTGCAGGAAACTCGACGAGCCGGCAGGACGACATTCCGCGCTGCTGGGTATCAAGTTTTTTGTTCAGGTCAGGAGGAAACAGCAGCCGGACAGGCGTTGTATGGGGTTGGTCTGGCAGTCAAGAAGCCTATATGCCGTAAGTCTGTGTATACCCACAATTTTATAGACGAACGGCTCATGTCGATGCGTTTCGAGTTGACTGGTAAATACGAGGCAGTTAATTTTGTCGTTGCGTATGCCCCAACAGAGTGTACCAAAGACACCGAGCTGAAACGTGTTTTCTGGAAAAAGCTGGAGGACCTAGTCGAACAGATTCCAACTAGAGAGTGTTTGTTCGTACTGATGGATGCTAATGCACGAACTGGGCAGAGACTAGGGTGCGATGTTAATGAAAACAGAGTTCTGCGAGCATACGGCCGCGATTTGATCAACGATAATGGCAAACTACTTCTGTCGTTCGCTGCCAATTGCAAGCTAGCTCTCACCAACACTTTTTTCAGCACACGCAAGGGTGGAATCTCGCATACTCACAACGGCACCGGCCCGAATGACCGTAAGTGCATTGATTACATCTTAACCCGACAAGTCCATCAGCCTAGAGTACACGATGTTAAAGTTGTCCCTCAACCTCCGCCACCAGCTAAGGCTGATTCAGACCACAACATCGTACACATGAAGGTTCGTCTCTCTGGACTTTTTGCATCGAACCGACAAGCACGCAAGACGCCAAAAGGCCGACCGTTTGACCGTAAGGTGTTTATGTCCGACGGAAAATGTCGTGAGCGAGTAGTTGCGAGAGTCGTTTCCACTCTCAACCAACCTTTCCAACCACACAACATTGCTGTTATGGTTACTATGTTAACCTCAACCGTCATCGATGCGGTAGAAGCCGAGGTACCACCCACATCGCACCAGCCACGCAAGCGTCGATGGTGTGAGTCGGCCGAAGCCTCGACTGCCCTCAAAATAGCATGGTCCGCGAGGGAAGATGCGCGACAGCACCTACGCGCCCACCCCCGAGACAGTACCGCGTGGAAGACTCTGAGGACCGTGTGTGCGAATCTCCGGGAGGTGGTCGCTGTAGGGGTACATGTGTATTTCGAAGAGTACCTATCCGAAACCGAGAGACTCCTAGCTGATAATGACCAGCGAGGCTTTTATAGGCACCTGAAGGGTACTGTAGGGTTGGAGGGCAAGAAAGCGCGAAGCGAGCAGTTCATTAGGGACGAGGATGGCACGCTGCTACGGGATCACGGGGCAAATTCGTGAACGGTGGATGAGAGCCTTCCACAAACTCTTGAACACGAAATCGCTGAAACTTGATCCCAGTATCATCGATCCATTGCCACCACGACCGCTTGAACAATCACTTGGCGATGAGCCATCTGTAGACGAGATGATGGGAGCCGTTAAGGCAATGCCGAATTGGAAAACGGTAGGACCAGACAACCTGCCCGCCGAGCTACTGAAAATCGATCACCCCGATTTCATCCAATGCTTCCACCACATTCTTGTCAATGTTTGGATAACGGGTGAAGTCCCCCAGCAGTGGAAAGACGCGATCATCAAGGTACTTTACAAAAAGAAGGACTGAACTGATTGCAACAACTGCAGAGGGATTTCGCTTGTTGCCCATGCAGGAAAGGTGCTGCTGGAAATCGTCGCATCCCGTATCAGCAACTACTGCAAGGACCGAGGCATCTTCCCTGAGGAACAGTGCGGTTTTCGTCCTAGACGATCAACAGTCGACATGCTGTTCGTAGTACGACGATTACAAGAACTCGGACGAGACAGAAAATCCCTTCGTACATGTGCTTCATCGATCTGCAGAAAGCATACGACTCTGTCGACCGAGAGCTGCTGTGGCAGGTTCTTACGCGCGTTGGCATACCAACTAAGATGCTTACAATCATCCGCCGGTTCCACGACGGCATGCGCGTTTGCGTACGCACAGATGATGGTGAGCACTCCGATTGGTTTAATGTCACGCAGGGGCTACGACAAGGCTGCGTGCTGTCGCCACTGCTGTTCAACGTGTTTTTCGCTGCTGTGGTACACATTGTTCTCGTACGCTTCAGCGAAGACGAAGACATCATGAGGGATTTGGTTCACCTCGAGGAGGATGTAGTCGTTGGAAACGAGGTACCATTGGCATGCGTGCGAAGGGCTATATGGGGTATGCTGTACGCCGATGATGCAGGAATTGTCTCAAAGTCTGCGGAGGGTCTCGCTAAAATGATGACAGTCCTCGTGACTGTCTTCGAAGCAGCAAGCCTCACGGTTTCAGAAAAGAAAACGGAAACGATGGTCCTACGAACACGGGACCAGACACCCCCTCCTCCGCCGCTCGTTATCGAAGCAGCTGGTCAGAGGACTAGACAGACGAGCCAGTTCTTGTACCTCGGCGGCATTATCCACGACGACGCTGACCTCTCACTCGAAATCGAACGACGGATCCGTCTCATGTGGGCGTGCTTCAAACGGTTCGGACCAGAGTTGTACGACATGAAGACGGCTCAACTCAGTCTTCCTCTGTTGGCGCTGTTTTTCGGTCCATTAAATTTCGTTTCATTTCATTTGGTTTCTTTTTTATTGGATGTCGCATCTCCTATGGGAGAAGCACGACACTTTCTTTCTTCTATTTTGTCATGCTTTTGTTTGGTTGCTTGATTGTTGATTTGCTTCAGTATGTTTACCTTTTATTATTTTTCCTTTTCGCTTTTTATTTTTATTTTTTCTTCTTTTTTTTTCTCTTTTTCTCTCGCATACACCTGGATTGCTAGCAGGGTAGGTCTTGCCTGTCGTATATGGCATTGCATTGTCTGCTCTCCTTACTGCACTGAGCGCAGTATCTCTGTGTCGTAGTTTTGTGACCACAGAACTGGTACCTTTCTAGGATGAAGAATCGGCACGGACACTGGGTGTGCTGGATGTCGACGGGTAAAACGGAAGGTTTACTGTGAAGAACACACACGCACACACTACTGCTGTTGTGAAGAACACCTGGGTTGGACGGTGTAAACAATGAATAAAAGCAGCAGAAGCAACAAATAACAAACACTTCGTACAAGAACATATACACATAAACACATACAGATATATCAACATGCGTACAACCTGGTATATAAGCATTTGTTGTTGTTGTTGTCTTCGCAATTAAAACCGTGCCAGTCTCTCTATCCAGTGCCTCCATCTGTGCGTACCAATCCAACACTTGACAAGGTCGATTCCCGTGATCACAGGGTAACTTCCCCCAAAAAAGGTGTACTGAAATAAAGGTGGAACCCGAAGGGTCCGCAAAGCGATCAAAGCCAGTCAAAACAGATAGTCTGGAGCCCTCCGCTCCCCTCTACACGCTATGTGAAGGTAAGAATAAAATTGGAAAGGTCAACATCACCAATGGGGGGTATACGCCCCCTGATTCTATCTTGGTGCCCCTATAATGCCGGGGTGTTCCGTGCCGGGTTCACGCCGGCCAGGCAAACAAAATCGAGTCCTCCATCCCGATAATAAAACGCAGACACGGTACGGGGGAAGGGAACTATGGTCCCGTGCGACTGATGTACCCCCGGCCTGCGAGCAGTGTAACTGCAAAAGGTCAAAAACCACGAAGGGAAAAAGGCAAAGGCAAAGACAAAGAGACAAGTCAAAAGTACAAGCAAACACTCAAACAAAAAATACCACAGAGACAGCACAGACACGTGATCCCGAGGGGGTGGTGCAATGGTGCGGCGGTGGGGGGAGGGGAAAAAACAAACAAACAACGAAACAAACAAGCAGTCCGCGAGAGTCAATCCGGCACATATTGCGCCACTCGGTCCGCCATTTCTCGCTTGTTTTCTTGCATCGCCCATTCGCCCTTCTTCCGCACCCCTCCCGTCCCGTTGGTTCTTGGCGTCTCTTTATTATTGCTGCGCTCTTTGTCTCGCTTGGTCGCTCGTTTTCGGCTAGCCTCCTCTTCGTCCTTGTGCCAGGAGGTCATAAACCGCTCAGCTCCCTGCAGCACTCCCTCGTACCACTGCCTTCCTCCCTTCATCTTCGCTGCTTCCGCCCAAAATGAATTCGGGACTCCGAAGACTCTTCTCTTGTCCGTAGAGCCGTGCGCAGCTCCGAACGCTTTAAATGTCGTCCTTCAGGCACGTCTGCCAGTTCCGCTCCGGGCACCCGGCGCCCGGGTCCTTCCCCCCCACCAGCTCCCCGAACATCAGTTGTTTCGGGAGTCGCCCGTCTGGCTGCCTTCCACGCCCCCCGCGAGCAGCAGGCGCCGCTGCCGGACAGTGGATTCCACGCTCTGGCACCCGACCCTTTTCAGGGCCTGGACGTCGGACAGCTGCCGGTAGGTGCCTTGCTTGCGCTGGTACCCAATAGCTCGCAGCAGCAGCCGGTGGTGTATCATCCGCAGCAGTCGGTAGTGGTCGCGACGTGGGGCCCATGTCATGCAACCGTACAGCATTTACAGTACCGAAATGAGCATACTTGTACTTATAACACTACTCACTACAGAAGTACCGGGACAATTGTATGCTACGAACAACAGCAGTCGGTATCAGTATCAAACTATACGACATACGTACATATACATACTAATTAATATTATTGTTCGCGGTTTACCATCCTGGCCTCTCGGAGCTCCCACTTCGAAACCGCCTCCTTCAATTATTTGTCGAGCTTCTTTCGTCTCTTTGTTCGCTATATACTTTTTTAGTTGGCCAGAGCCTTTCTCCTTGTCGGGTTTTGGGTTCGTTCGTGTGCCCAGAGAGCACGGGAACCCGGTGCCATCGCGGGTATGGGAGGGCGCTAGCCACTAGAGGCGGCGTAAGAAGGAGCGTGGTCGCCTTTTTCGTGGCTAGGCGTGGCGTGTCCATCGCGACACGCGGGAAGCCTAAAGGGGCTTGTCTGCGATGAAGCTGCTGCGATCACACCAGTATGTCCGAAACTACGAGGGTGGTTTCCGTCTCCAAAGTACCATTCAAACAGTGATCCTTCCTTCAGCAAATTATGTGTATAGAGAGACAGTCAGACGGTTTCAACACAATCCTCGTCGCGCGAGCGAACGAGGGCCACGTTGAGCAATGGTCTTCACGAGAGGCGGGCCACGGGCTCACTGGGGCACAGATGAAGTAGAGTTCGACCCGGGCCGAATTGATGTCGTGGTGATCGCGGGGGTGGCGGGGAGCGTCGATGCTGACAGACCGTGACAACTGTTCCAAAACAATATGGGATAGCTGTCGGTAGGAACACGTGCAGCAGGATATTGCCGACTGTCGTCAACTTCTGTGCAATAGTGGAGGCAAAAAACGGAGAAAAACGTGCCCCGAGAACCTCCTCTGCCCCCCCTTCAGGCGGCACACGCGCATGATGGCGCAGGCTCTGGCTATGGGCATCTGCTCCACTTGCGTTAGACCCAGGGGTTCTGGAGGAACATCCCCTGTGTCCATGTCATTGGCGTTGCAGACAACCTTTGGCACGTTTCTGTTTCGCTTGCAGCGTTAACAGTTGCTCGATGAAAAGAAATACACAGGAACAAGCGCAGTTGTAATCGCATATTCCTGTGTGCCAGGTACGGTAGTTTCTTTCAATACACCAGGTGTACGTCGTATATTATTAATGGGCAGCGGCCAAAAAAAGTATACCTGGTCCGTTTGCGGCCAAAAACAGGTACATACTTAAACTCAAGTCAACAACGCACTCTACGTGCCCTGCCACTGGTCCAAAACTCGTTGTACCTGTTTTTGCCTCTTTAAAGTCCAGATACACCTGATTTCGTCTAGTCTGCTTGACTTTCACCTTTTTTTGTCGTTTTTAAGCCCTTCATAGTTCCACTCTATGCCCCCTAAACAAATGCCGACGTACACCGAGACCCCCTCCTCCTTTCGCACCTCGCACCACACGCCACTCGAGCGCCACGCATATCTACCTGCACACCTCCGCCGAAATAATACGACATAAAAGGCTCCCCTTCGGGATTGTGGTTGACTTGGAATAGCAGGGGTGTCGCAAGCTGCCAAGGGAGAATACAGCAGCAGGCGTTCGTTCCTCGTACTTTTTATACGTAGCAGCTACTCGTATACGTAGCCACCGGGCGAGCACGAAGAGCATGAAAAACTCCACTTTGCGTTGCAAGGAAAGGCAGGTCTGTGGGGTGCGTTTTAAACTTGATTTTAGTATGTACCTTTTTTTGGCCCCGAACGGACCAGGTGTACCTGTTTTTGGCCGCTTACCGTTTCATTTAAATATTACGTCTACTACATAAAACAAAAACAGTCAGGCAAACAAAATGGACGGGTAGAGCAATAGGTGGTTTCTGGACGTAAGAACTCGAGAGTCCCGGGTTCGAGACCGTGTTCACTTCCGTCTTGTTTTTCGTTAGAGTCGTAGTACGTCTGCTGCAGAAATGAATATAACTGAAGACGCAATCAAAATGGGCAAGTATAGTAACACGACGTGTACAAACGAGGGTCCCGGGTTCGATACCATGTTCACTTCCTTCTTTTGGTTCGGCTAGAGTTGTGCTACGTCTACTATAGAAATAGGAAAACTGACTTCGTATTTGAAAAGGACGAGTAGAGCAACAGGTGGGATTAATACGTGGGAGAACATGGTCCCGGGTTCGAGACCGTGTATGAGTATAACTCATTCTTGTTCTTTTATGTTAGAGTACAGATAAAATTATGACAATATGTTAGAATACAGCGTAGTAGACAGACCAGATTCTGAGAATTACGTAAAGTATTCAGACCGAAGAGTGCAGACGTAATCAACTGTTTAATCAAGTAAAAACACGGTCGAGGTTATCTTGCGGGAGGCCCCTATCAAGAGAGATTTAGTCAAAACAAGAGAACTCGCGTAAAAGACCCGACGGCCCGACGGGAGCATTTGTGTTCAAAATTATTTTTTCGTGTCAATTGATTTACATTTTTTTCCGACCGTACTTTTTTTCTTTTTTCTTGTTCGCTTCTGCTGCCGTTTGGTTCGAGTACGAATACGAGTACGTATTTAAGTATTCTTCGGTTTTATGGACTTTTTGTTTTCGCACTTCACAACTACAGATAAGCTCCGGATGGCAGTCCCGAAGAACAAAAAACCGGATAGACTGCGTCATTCTACAAAAACAATGAACCGGTTCAACCTGTTCGTTGTGTTTTGCCGGTTTAAACCCGTTAACTGAAAACAGGTTGAACCAAGTTTAAAGTGGTGAGGCATCCATAATCATTGCAAATCAGGTTAGTTTGGCATTGACTGTCACCTCTTGGTATACTTACTAGTGCGTGTTTGATTCCGTTTTCAAATAAAGCGTCTCTTCGATATGGATTACCACGCGCATTGATGTAGACCAGCTGAAAAACTGTGATTTGTAGTAAAGCACTACTTGAAATTGCATAAAAACCACCCCAACCAGAGACCCGCACACTCCATGCACCCGAAGCTCCACAAATCATCGTCGCGGCTATCATCGTGCCACGAGACAAGGCAACAGTTGCACTCCTTGTCTCTAAGCATGACACGATATAAAACCTCTCTCTGCAAAATCAGATCAATCAGACCCGCATCCTGTAACTGCAGGCATTTACCAGGGGGGAGAAGGGAAAACACTTGTTAACGCAGCCTGTGTCCATGAGAAGACCGTTGAGTGTGAAGTGTCCCGCGAGTTGAGCTGGAAAAATAGCGTGAACAAGTAAAAACAAACTGTCTTTCACAAAATTATCCAATCGTAAAATACAAATTATGTTAAGGCATTACCCGTCGTGGGCGTGTGTGCGCGGCTTCTGAGTTAGACCAGGCAGCGTGCCGCAGAGGTAAGCACTTCAGCCGGTGTCAAACCAACTGGTTGTTTCTCGAGCTTGAGCTCTCAGAAGCTCATATAGAAAGAAGAATGGCGCTCAGGCCAGTGTGTTTTATTATCGCTCTTGCCCAAGAGGACAGGATGAAGAGGAGAAGGAGAGAAGAAGAGGAGTGAAAGAGAGTGCGTGTGCACGGTCGATCGATCACGGAGCTCCCAAGTCTCAAGACCCCTCGCATGCGGTGAATACTAAAACTCAAATAAAACCCCGTCTGGACTCTAAACGGCATTTCGGGGTTCTCCCGCAAATATCCGAGATAACTTATCCAACAGGGTTCCACCGCATACTACTGAACCGACATTGGACATACTGCTGCTTGTACTGCCGTAGCACTCTGTACTGCTGTTGTGGCCTACTCGCTACAGGCGGCTATGTTACCGATCAGCGACTCGGTATAGACTACTGGCTACTGCTGGGTAGCATGGTAGCTATCCCTTATACGACCCCTCGATGGAGGTGGCATAGTCAAACTTGCTACATTCAACTACCGAATTGGATTACCCAATATCTAGATTAAAATTTACTCTTGATTATTACTGCAAGTGTCATAACTTACTCCTTAACGTCTTCCCGAAAGTGTCAACTCTCGTTACTGCCGGTGTACTTCTCTGTACTACTTGTCTGCATATTTTACGTGTGCATCCGGTGCCATGTCGCAACAAAAGTCCATTACTCATTTGCGGCGTCGCAACAACATCAACCGTTCCTGCTTCGCTTATGATGGGTGACCAACCCTTGTACAGCTAATGCAGCAACACGTACAACCTGGCAACATAAAAGGCATACTACTGCTGTGACAGGTTTGAAGCATGGACGAGCATGCAAACCGCAGAACATATCACACGCAGACCTTGGAACCCGCGCGGGTCTCACTATACATATACCAGACAGACATACTCGGCACGATATTTCTTCGTACGCTAACTACTACGACGCCGTTACTGGCGGTAGGTTTTACTTCTAAAAGGATACCGGTCGAATAGCAGTGTTAGCTATCATACTTTTATCCTGAAACACATTCGAAACTGCCACGGTGTTGTACTGCCCGAAGGGCGAATAGACAGTTGAAGGCAGGTTTGTGTTGGAGAGAGACAAGACGTATTACTGCGAAAAACTCACAACTGCATCTCAAGAATAAATAATATTTCACTGATCAGTTTGTTGACCAAAAACGTTGAAATAACTACGTTGCAGCCTACCACGCTTCCACCCCCCCCGTACAAAGACGACGTGTGGTGTTACTACAGAAAAATCTCGCGCAAATAGACTAGCAGCCGAACCACGTTTCTGCCGCCCTAACATACAAAGAAGACGTGTGGTGCTACGTACTATGAGGCAAATACATATTGCCGTTACGTGGATGCGACCCCGCGATGCAGATGTCCCTCGTAGCAATCCAGATGACGATGTCCAGCGACCCCAGAAGCGATGTTCCAGCGGCCCTAAAGCGATCCAGATGATGATGTCCAGCGACCCCAGAAGCGATGTTCCCGCAGCCCTAAAGCGATCCAGATGAGGTCCAGCGGCCCCAGAAGTGATATTCCAGCAGCCCCAAACGATCGATGATGATTCGGCGATTCCAGAAGACGTTTCCCCCCGGCAATCCCAATGGATAGATGATACTGTGGCCCGATCCCGAAAAGACACTCCGGCAACCCCACGATTCTGTTGTTAGTGCGGCGACTCCGGAGGCTCCGGCAGTCCCGTCGAACAGTGCTGTAGCGATTCCGAAAGTTGTCTTTTCGGCAACCCCAAGCGCTTTGTTTGCAGCGATCCCGTGAAACGTCCTCCCGGCGACCCCGCGTTGATAATAAAGGCGACCCCTGTTGTAGCTGGCGGTCCCTGTTGCATTTTCACTAGTTAAAATGCGAAGCCCTTGTCGAAGTCGTCGTCAAAATTAACGACCGGCTTATGTTCCGTGTCATCGGGGCGGGGTTGGGCTCCCATCGCAGCAGCCGTGTGCACACTACTCGCCTGTGAGCGCGGAGCCCCTTGCGCGTATCACTCGGCGTCATTGTGCGTGGTCGTCCTGTGCGTAGAGCACCACTTCTGCCCAGCCCTGCCCCATGATCAAGATTTCTTCTTCTGGCCGACGGGCTTGCTGTTTTCCCGTGGCCCTTGGTAGGCGCGGCACAGCCGCTCCTGTAGTGACCCGCCTTGCCACAGTTGTGGCATATGATGGAACTGGGATCCGATGATGCTGGTGCTGCTGTCATGGCCACGCCACGCACAGCAATCCTTCCCGTTTTGTTCCTCGACAGCCCGTCAAGGTAGAGGTGACGTAGTACGGACCGAATCTTCGGGAGATCGAACTCTGGATCCTTCCAGATCACCAGCATAAGGTCACGGTACTCCTCCGTGAGGCCTTGCAGAACGATGTCAGTGAAGTGCCTGTCCGCGATAGGTTCCTCCATCTCGGTCAGTAGGTTTCGCAGTCGCGTGAGCTCGTTGATGTAGTCGTCTGGGTCATGTCCCGGCGTTAAGCTCGTAGTCGCGATTGCCTTCTGTGTGGCACGTATCGTCTCGTTTGTGATCTTCAGGTACTTCGACTCCAGCTCCTTGACAGCCATTAATCTGTTGCCGCGAGTTCCCCGTGCGCTCTCTGCGTGCTTCGTCACTAGCATTGCCGCCGGTTTCTCGGCGATCAAGAAGAGGATGGCAAAAAGATCCTGGTTGGCTCTGTCATACGCGGCTTGGCGTTGCTCGAGGGACTCTTGCGAGGAGGCTGTCGGCCCCGTGGTCGTGATGCTGGGCCTGGCTTGCCCCTCCAGTATGCGAAAAACGTCTGGACGGGCGATACTCAGCGTGAAGCATGTATTTTTGTACCAGTCTTCAAACTGTTTGGGGTTCGTACCGCTGAAAGGCTTGATACCCCTCAACGCGCTTGAAAGGCTTCCATGCGTAAAACCGCCCATGTTTTCAGCAAAGTTGTTTCTCTCGTACGTCGCAGCATCGACGAAGTATCCGTACTCGGTTTGAAAGACCCCGTGCTTTTTGTTTACGCCCAGGCGCTCTTACTCTACCAGCAGCAGCAGCAGCAGTGCAGCAGCAGTGATCACAGTAGTCTCGAGCCCACCCCGTCACGTACACACGAAAGTAGCGGATTCCGATTTATCCCAGCAGGGACCCCGCTCTCTCGACGAATTACACTGTGTAGTCGTAGTTGCACCGCCTCGTACGAAACGTACTCGAATCAAAGTAATCGCGCCGCTTTTTACAGCAGCACCAGGTACGTACTTACTTTTTTTCCAGGGTCAACCCAGAAACGCAGCACAGTAGTACTCCTACTCGTACTCGTAGTTCACAGCAGTAGCTCCAGATGGCAATGATCTTGGTAGCCGTGTTCCGTCCTTTGTATCAACAAGCAACTCCGGATAGCGATGATCCTGGCAGCCCTGCACTCGATGTTTCTTCTCTTTCTGTTGTCCTTTGTCTTCGTACAGCAGCTCCAGATCGTCTTGATGATCGTGGCAGCTCTGTGTGAAGAATCTCAAGTGTTGCAGCAGCCCGGCTTCAGTCGTTGTCGTCTCTCGATGATACTGATGGCTAGCGGCTCTGCTGTGCTTACGTAAATCGAAGGCTCATCAATATTTTAAGGCCTTACCCGTCGTGGGCGTGTGTACGCGGCTTCTGAGTGTGACCAGGCCGCCTGCCGCAGAGGTAAGCACTTCAGCCGGTGTCAAACCAACTGGTTGTTGCTCGAGCTTGAGCTCTCAGAAACTCATATAGAAAGAAGAATGGCGCTCAGGCCAGTGTGTTTATTATTGCTCTTGCTCAAGAGGACAGGATGAAGATGAGGAAGAGAGAAGAAGAGGAGTGAAAGAGAGTGCGTGTGCACGGTCGATCGATCACGGAGCTCCCAAGTCTCAAGACCCCTCGCATGCGGTGAAGACTAAAACTCAAATAAAACCCCGGCTGGACTCTAAACGGCATTTCGGGGTTCTCCCGCAAATATCCGAGATAACTTATCCAACAGGGTTCCAACGCATACTACTGAACCGACATTGGACATACTGCTGCTTGTACTGCCGTAGCACTCTGTACTGCTGTTGTGGCCTACTCGCTACAGGCGGCTATGTTACTGATCAGCGACTCGGTATAGACTACTGGCTACTGCTGGGTAGCACGGTAGCTATCCTCAATAAATTATTCCACCGCGTATCCGCAACAACCAACGAAATGGTGCCATCCCGTCAAGGTATATCGCTGAAAGACATGCTGACGCGGGGTTGGCGCCTCCACCCTCGTCGTTTGCTGCGTCGACACCTTCGACGCGAAATACCTCTAGGCTCAAGTCAGAGTGGTGGCGGGTGGGGCTGGCGAGATACCCTGTGTTGTGCGTGTTTTGTGTGTGCGAGTGTTTGGCATGGGGTGGAGGAGTGTGATCCAAAGTCGATTATCTGGAACAGTCGATACTAGGTCCACCTGCTTTCAAGTTGTCGTCATGTTCTAGACCATTAAATCGGTACAATGGACATTGGATCAACCAAATTTCACGCTGTCACGTATGATATATAAATACGTTTTTCACCGCTGCAGCAAGGGGGGGAGAGGGGGGTGACGATCAATAAATTATTTATAAACCACGACTCAACACTGATTCCTATACACAAGAAGTGACTTGATGTTAGAATGGGGACTGGGGATGAAACTATTATACTTGACTTAACTGGGCATACAGTCACTCCATTATTTGTTAGAGCGGCAAGTCTTATTCATCTGTTTTTGAGTTATGAGTACTTTGTGCATTGCGAACAAAAGCTGCCGTGCCTGATCCATTTGCCTGATGCAGCCTGATCCAAATCTAGCAGCCCGTACAAGTACATGTATGACGTAAGGTGATGCAGGTGGCTCGAGCTCAGTGCATCTACGAGCCTCCGCTTTGGAAAGTCGAGGAGCTGCCGGCTGCGGACCGTTCGAACCAAAACGCGGCGAGACTGTTTCTTGAAACCGTCGAAAACGCGGCGAGAATGGGCCCAACGCACAACGCACGACGAGCGCCTCCCACCTAGTGTTGGTAAGCAACTAAAATAAGCATGCTTAATCAAGTATTTTTGGCTTGCTTATTATAAAATAAACAAAGCAACCATAATATCGTCCTTATTTGCTTATTTTGGCTATAATGGAGTTTAACACAGTATACTAAACGCCATACAGAATAAGTGTATGGGTTTTCGAATGCCCTTAGTAAACTCTATACAAACAAAAAGGATGTGTGTTTTAGTGTCGACATATTCGTATGGGTTCTAGTATGGCGATACTGAAATTCCGTATAATTATATATAGGTTCTAGTATAAACACACTAAACGCCATACAAACCAAATAGGCACTTTTTACCAAATACGCAATAATCAAAGCAACCCCTTTATTTGGTTGCTTAACAATACTACTCCCACCTTTCGAACAGCCGGGCGCACACACGCACACAGACACCTCCGTCTCGGTTGTGCCCGCCCCCGAAACATCCCGATTGAAGAGGGGAGGATCCCGGCGCAAGAGTTGTTGGCGGCATAGTGAAATGTGGTACATATTCAGGCTGCAACGGCATATATATATATTACCCAACGATTTATCCATGAAGCACACACAAACAACACGCGTACGGCCCAGGCGTATCGTTTCGAGAACGCGTCTTTTTAATCAACTGACCTCAATACCACTTCGAAATGAGTGTGTAGTACCCATCGACGCCAATATGGCTTCGAAACGAGTGTTTAATTTGAGCAAAAACAAATGCATTTAAGGCCGGCTGAGGGGGGGGGGGGGGGGGGGGGGGGGGGCGGTCTCGGGATTTTGTTTTGTGCCCCCTTGGCTGAAGGCACGTTTTATTGTAAAACAAGTCAACCAGTTGTTCGGTCCAACCCGTTTACCCGGTATAACCCGTTTAACCGGTTAAACAAGTGCTTTCACCCAGTTTAACCAGTTAACCGGACCTCAAAAACTGCCAGTTCTTGTTTAGAAAAACCGAGTAATCAGGCATGTGCCTGCCGGGTTTCCAAGAACCGCGGTTAACCGGTTTTGTTTTTCTGGTGTCCATCTCTATTCACAACTTGACGACCGTGCTGGTGGTGCTATGTGTTTTCTGTTTGATACAACAGAGGGTTTCCCCCATAAAAAAAAAAAAAAAATTGTCCTCTACGTTCGCGATTTTGACCAAACGCGGTTGCGGGGCGTTTTTTTGTTTTTTTTCTGTAATTATTTTTGTTGTGATTCCCAAAATTTTGATTTTTTTCAAAGAGCTTGGAAATTTGTATTTTTTTTGTCCTTTAGAAACAACTATAGTTTAGTGTCTGTCGCCGAGTAGCCCGGTTGGCGCTCCTCTGTGCGTTTCGCTTTTTGATCACAGGACACCCTCAGGAGCAACAGACAACGCAAGCGCATGCGGCAGCAGCCACGCCCCCAACCGCTAAAAATCAGCAGCACCTTGCCGCTACTACTCATACCGTTGCCGCAGCAAGCCGATAGGGCTGGTTGTCTCTTGTGTGCGGTGTTCTAGCGGGCTTGGCTGTTATGGAAATTGTGGCTTTGAGCTAAACGAAGTTGCTGTGTGTGGGGCACAAAAGAAGGCTGCTTTTGATAGGTCGCCTCACACCACTCACGATTACAGAAGCTACCGGGCTCGCCACTTCCCAGCCACAGCAGCGTCGTGTTTCTACTACGTATGTCACAGCAGCACCAAGCGCGCAGGGCTTGTCTTATCTGGTGTCTCGTGTCCTAGCCAGGTTCGTGGATACGAAAAAGCTGCTTCGAGCTCAAGAATTTGCTGTGCGGTACGCCATGGGGCATAAAAGAGACCTGCTTTTCAGGGGTCGCCTCACACCACTCGCGATTACAGAAGCTACCCGGCTCGTCACCGCCCAGGAACAGCAGCGTCGTGTTTCTACCAATTTTTTCGCCGCTGTACCAAGCGGGTAGGGCTTGTATTGTCTCGTGTGCCGTGTTGTAGACAGCTTGGTGCTTTCAAAATCAGTTCGGTATGTACGTTTCGGTGCTCGCTTTTCTCTCTCTGCTTGTTTTTTTTTTGCGGCTTGCGAACAGACCACAGGGGCGGGGCGTTTATTTTCGAGCAAAAACGACAGGCTTTTTTTTTGTCAAAATTCTTGGAAAAAAAATCGTGGCAACGGGGGTAACCCTATAATATACAAAGTACGACGTACTACGTCTGTTGTGGTACTACCACACATAATCACGAAAAAGGCTCAAATAACACTCCCACAGCAGGCAGAGCAGCGCCGTGCTGTGAGCCGTGTTGCTGTGTTTTCTCTTTCGGACGTACAGCTTTGTCATTGTGCAACATGGAGCTAATAATTTGCATCCCCAACATGTTTTGCTTGCATGTCAAGCCCGACGTTTCTTCGCTGCACCACGAAACTGTTGGCAGTTTTAAGTCGGTGCTTGCACTACAGCATGGGCCTTTCTGTACACCTTTCCTTGCGCGAGCGTAGTAGGCGGCGTCACCCGCCCGGGGAGCGGAGCTCGTGTACGTTTATACCACAGATCATGGCACACTGGTACCTTTTACTGCGGCTGTGTATTCACTGTCGCGGTGCCGGTACGTACACATGTATCAGCTTTATATACTGTAGTGTCCATACGACACATCCAATATGGTCGACAAATAAACGGAATCTTGGATATTGCGTGTAGACCACGGGATAACCACAGGGATAATCCTTTGAAATTTCCCGAAAATTATGAGAAGTTTCTAAACGAAAAAACCGTAGAATCACAAATGAAAATGAACAGCCAACAATGAAGATACGTACCAAAACCAAAGGCATTTTCCCCCACCGATTGACATGACGAAACCGAAGGCCTGCTCGGTAACACAAGGAACTGGAGCTCCCTTCTACACAATGCCGGGCGTCATTTGAGCCCATGTGATCGGCACACTGCTCTCCGATCTGCCGGCAAGGCGTGTCTCTCCGACTCCGAACTGCGCAGCAAGCCGGCAGTCCAGATGCATGCACCAGGAAAATTAATAGGGCTCGAGCCAGTATCTCAGCTCAACGAAACCGAGGTTGACATGCACCCCACGATCCATGGGTCCGTTGTAACGTCGCCCGTTTCTAATTTCGATGCTTGCATTACTCGCGGGGTCAATCTGCTCAAGATCTGCTCGTACTCGTTTGTATCAGAAGTGAGTGGAATCGCGGCGCGTCGGTTTTCATCAACATCATCCTCGCAGGTCAGAGGCTGAAACCTGGCTGATGGAGGCTTGTTTTTGCCTACTACTTGAGGCCGTCTCCCGAGGTCAGAGGGACGAAGAGGGACTGAAGCTGGTCATGGGGTGCCTTGTCGAGTGAAAACATGCTGCTCTCCGAACTCGGTCTTTAATCTGCCCTGTTGAGTTTTTTTGGGTACATCTCTCTCTTGTCGAATATGGACGGAGGGCGGCGCTACCTCCGAAGGGCGAGACCATTTGCGTCGACGATTCGTCTCCTCGAACCCCCTAGTAGATGACAACTGCCACGCCAAATGTCTCTTGCGCCCCTCATCCATAGGTCGAGCACAATTTGCGCCTACAAGCAGCAGAGTCTGGTGTAAGTTTCCTTGTTCGGCGAAACGATATTACTTGAGATATTTTGGTTCGAGTACTGGTAATTTGCGCGTTTCTTACCAGCAGCAGTACCTGCACCGAACGAGTGCGAGCAAATTGACACCGCGAATGATACAATCATCGAAATTTGAAAAAACCGACGTTACAATGGAGCCATGAGTCGTGGGGTGCATGTCAACCTTGGTTTCACTGGGCTAAGATGCTGCCTCGAGCCTGTGGCGTCTGGGTACTGGGGACCTTTCTCTGGCATATCCACGGGTTTAGTACTGATACGTAGGCATGCATGTTATTGCGTGAACCGCAACATGCAACCGCTATGGGAACATCGCCGACTACGATACCTAATAAACTATTTTCTGCTACTCTCTTTGTTATTGATCTGGTTCCATCCACCAAGCCGGGTGTTACAGCGATGCTGGCCCCGGGCTCCTGTTGAGTACAAGCGTTTGGGTGTGGAGGTGTGAGTGACTTGCTTTCCCCGCGAGTACACCATAAGCCCCATAATATTTCCTGGTGCATGCATCTGGACTACCGCCCGCATCTCCACGTACCAAAACCAAAGGCATTTTCCCCCATAATATTTCCTGGTGCATGCATCGGAATTTTAGAGATAATTACTACCAGTACAAGGTTCGCCTCCTGGACATGCCTAGGGGAGTAGCGCAAGGACGAATCAAAAACATACTATGCATATTATAATGTATTGTCCACAAATACGACGTTATTAATATCTGCGTATTACTGTACATAAATGTAGACCTTTTTCGAACTGCACCTGCCTTTTTGGTGATAAAACATACTCGGAAATATGGTGGAACCGTTACTCTTGACTCGATCGTCAATATTTAATTGTTGTTGCGGTCATGTTAAGGAAGGCCTATCCCGCACAAAATCGAGGACTACCAACACAAAAAGGCTTGGGAACACTCCAAGCGTGACACGCTGCATACACACGCGTGACACACAGCACACACCGCACACGCATGCACACGTGACACATGGGACACAGTGCCCGTGCAGTAGTGGTGGGATAAGATTTGCAGAAGAAGTAGAAAAGGATGCACCGAAGGAGGGGCTGATGGCGTACTTGTAATACAAAGGAAAGTTTAACAAAAAAAAGAACAAAAGTATCGCTGTGAGAATGGAGCTCAAGCCTTCACATCCACAATCGACCATTCGACTATACTACGGAAACATTATTTCCCAAACACAGTACACTAATATTTGTCGCGGCGCTCGCCAGACGTACGACAGGCCGCACATACATCATGCAAGCACAGCAGCAGGCAGCAGCGCAGAAGAGAGTGCTCGTGAAGGCGTAGGGTAAACAACAGGACATTATTATTTACTGGTATATATAAACAACGAGCGCCAGACGCACGACAGGTCGCACATACATCATGCGAGCTCAGCAGCAGGCAACAGCGCAGAAGAGAGAGAGAGAGGGGTGTGGTGGTGATTGCTGGTGACGGATGCAAGCCTCCGATGAAGCAACCCCTAATAGCCACAGCAGTACACGGCGGACCTGCCACAGGAATGTCTGCTGCTTGTGCTTCTAGGCGGGGGTGTGATAACGTTTGTGTTCACGGCATGTTATCTGATGTCTTGTGGATTTCTGGAGTGAACTTCACGAAAGAAACACAAAAAAAAGGCATGGACAGTTGAAGTACTCCTATTTGATCAAAGCGACCATTACATTTCAGGACAAAGTGAGCGTGGATCAGTCACACACATCAGCACAACAGAAAGGTAGATGGTGGATTACGGACCGCTTGCTCCGATAAACACAACGAGCCACAGCAGTACAGCGCAGATGAGTGTGTCGCCCATGCACGGTGGTACCTGCTGGTGTTTATGCAGAGTAGTAACGTTGTGCTCTCTGCATGTTCTGTTCTTACGTGTGGTATGTCAGTGATTTGTACTTCTCCACAACAGTAGAAGGACAATGTCGCTGCTAAGGTAACATAGCTGAGTACAGAGATAACTAGTAGCTGGTACGTAAGTAAGTAGCCGACAGTATGACACAACAGTAACAAGCGTAGAATATCAGAGGCAACTCAGTTCAATTACGTCGCCACTACGTACCGCCGCGTACTCTAAGTGCCGCAGGTGTCTATAGTAAGCTGTGACAACAGTAGCAGCAGTGTGCGAGTTCTACAGCAGAGCAGTAGTAGCCATACACCTACAGTATGTACATACTAAGTATGAGTACAAGCACATACTCGTAGGTAGTGTGTTCTTGTTCGTAGATACGTAGATACAAGTATGGTGTCGGTGTGTAGAAAGTGACCGTTTCATCACTACAGTAGGAAATGACAGTTTCACCCTCGGGAAAGTCTCTCTGACAATCAGGGTCCCACGACCGAGTACGACGTCGTATATTGCAGTACGTAGACGACTTTTGTTTCTGTTGTTGGGGTCTTGCCCGTAGCTCGGGGTCTTGCTTTGTAGCTCCACGAGATGCATCGATCCACCAGGCACCACCACGCCCTCTGTTGACCACTCTCATCATCTGCCTCTCTTCCTGAGCAGAGCAGCAATAATATTACATCAAAATCTGGAACTCGGGTCCCCAGTAACACCATCTTTTTCTACAGAGCTGAGCTCTCATCATATCACAGAACCAGCCTAACCGCGGTTCGGCACTTGGCCTCTATCTGGCAGCATACGCCAGCCACAAGCCAATCTACTTCAACATGGTATACCGATATGTCTGTGCTCTCCTGTGTGTGCTCATGATCAGCTCGTGAAAGCAGGGCAAACAACAGGACAATAGACATACATAGCTTTATCTTCTTTGGTTCGGAAGCTTTCCTCGGCATATGTTGGCACCTCACAGCCACTCTCAGCCTCTAATTGCCGAAGCAAAAGTTATTTGCTTTCCGCAGGTTCCGCAGGTTCTGGAGTTTCTGTGTTTTTATTTCTAAAATTGTAATTTCAACCTTTTTACAAAACATTTTTTGATACGACGTACTTGATTTTTTTAAAACATTTCCGGTTTTGGGTTCGTGCGTGTACCCAGTGAGCACGACAGCGCGTGCGAGCCCGGCACCACCGCGGGTATATGGGAGGGCGCTAGCCAGTAGAGGGGGGGGTCAGAAGGAGCGCGGTCGTTTTTTTCGTGGCTAGGCGTGGCGTGTCCACCGAGACACGAGGGAAACATGAAGGTCCTCACTGTTGCTGCTGCTGCAATGAATCCAGTATGTATGTTCGAAATTATAAGGATTTTTCAGTCTATAATAAAAGAACATTCAAGCCAAGTTCAAGCGGTGCGTTATTTGTCGAAAATCTATTCATCTATCTACTCTTGATCTACTACGAGTACTGCTGTATGCATTTGCAAGTCGCCTGTACGTTTGTTGGTTCTTTGCGTGTGTGTTTTTTTTTGTGTCGTACTGCTGTCGCCGTACACAGGTATGATACTTGATTTGCCACAGAATATATGCCACATACCAGTACTCCTGCATCACAATACAGCGGTAGACAGGCACTGCTGTACGTTCAGTTGCGTACAGCAGTAAGTATTTCGCTGCATCGCACCATGAATCTCTTTGGCCTTTTCAAGTTGGTCTTTACACATCGTGGACCTCTTCTGCCCCTTTTCTTAAGTTGCGCGAGCGTAGCGGGCGGCTGTCCCTCGGAGCGAAGCTTTGCTTTCTTCGCGATGTTTTTTCGTGTTGGAAGATAAAAAAAATCACCAGTATTGTTTCTGTCCTGTATTTGCCGTCATACATGTGAAGCTCTTGGCATTATCAAGTCGCCAGTTGCAAAAACATTACATGTTCCTCTTTTACGCTTTTCACATTTGGTTCTATTCTTCCTTCCGCGAGCGTAGCGGGCGGCGTTAGCCGCCCGCGCAGCGGAGCTCTTGTATTATTTACTCGCACGTGCGTACTAAATAAGGCCTCACGCAGGAAATCCAGGGATATCGTCTTATCCACTCCCGCGGGAAAACACTTTGAGCACCCGTCACGCGAGTTACAGTTCTCGGATCGAGCCCAAACTTCGACCAATGTGTTCGGCCGGGCCTCCCTTGTCGGGGTACGTAGCGTTTCGCCGATAAAAGCGCTCGTGCGAAGAGAAAAGTTGCGAAAAGTGCAAAAAAAATACAAACATAACTACAGTATACATATTACGTAGTACTCACACATGTACATGCGTACTAGCGCTACCGCTCTGCATACAAGCAGAAGTGTACAGTAGTACCAGTTTCTTACGATATGTTGTAAGTACGTACCGTACAACAGTATGAATGTTTTAGGCAAGCAAGAATAGTACCGGAAATTTTGCTCTATGAACACCCATTGGAATATACTTATTTCGGTACTATGAGGATTACGCACTGGTCGCCAGATACCTGGTATGTCACACTGCTGCTGTGTGTGTAACCATTTTGCGGCTGGAGCTGCTGTTAGTCGTTGTTCACGTGCGTTGCCACCCGAGACGTTCTTTATACAGCAGTGCATACCGCCTGTCTTTTTAATAGTATACTATTGCTTTTTTGGAGTACACCCATTTGCCAGCACTATCGCTTTTTGTGCGACCTTGCCTTTTACCTATTTATATCTATCGTCACGATTACGGCCATACGCGGAGCCGCAGGCGGGCGCCAGTGTATCGACGAGAAGCCCCCCCCCATGGATACAATCTACGAAATTTAGCATCGTTCCCGAGATTAGGCAATTAGTCCTTCTGGGAGAAACGGTCGAAGTCAGGCTGCGGGGAAGGCGCAAGGTGCGAGACCACAAGTCATCGACGCTGAAAAACCCATGGTGGTTGACTACACCTTTCGAGCCAACAGGGTCTCGCGAAATATTTCCGGCACAAAAGCAGTAAGATTATGAATAGTGCAAGTTGAAAGTAATACACGAATTCGTTTGCTCGTGGGTTCCAACATGCGTGGGCGTACAGGGGGTGGCACGTCCGCGGTACTGTAGTGTAAAGTGTTTCGTGCATGTTGCATTTAAAGTCACACCCCTGCACAGTCTGCAAACATGTACAATGTACTCACTACAGCGTACACACCTAATTGATGGAATTTTTCTTATCATCGTCCAAACCAAACGGTTCATTATATACAATTACGAGAAGCATCTTGATCCGTAAGAAAAACAATTATTCGTAGCTGTTTGTACCTGTGAAAATATATGTATACAATGCTTTGCTACGGAGTAGCCAAAATTAAGGCGACGCAAGAACTACAGGTTACCTCGACAGCAGCAGGGCATCAACATAATGCACAGCAGCAGCAGCAACAACAGCAGCAGCAAAAACGACAAAACAACTACACTGCTGCATCTTCACCTGAAACCGAGGAGCGCGGACAAAGCGTTTAGACAAAGAAGGAGACCATAGTAAACAACGTGTACGTGTACGAGTACGAACTCTCGATTTTGCTTTACAATGCTGCCGCCTGCTGGTAAACTATGTACGCACAGCAAGCTGCGCTACCGTTTACTGTAACATGAGTACGAGTACGTACTACTGCTGTTTTGTACGTGGATCAACGAATATGCCAGCCGCAAACAACGAATAGTAGCAGCCTGTAAAGGAAAAGAGACTTTTGTGGGTTGTGAATCGTGTCGACCATGCACAGGCGTGCGGTGTTTGCTTGCTCGTAGGCTCAACCGGAGAGGGAAAATATGAACCTGATCTATTTCCTATAAAAATCTCGATCTCTCTCGATCTCTCTCCGATGTCGAAACATATACTGGTAAATATATAATAAATAGCTATGCTTTTGTGGTTTAGATGTAGAGCATACATCCTGATACCCGAGGGCAACCCCTAGCGGGTCCAAATGACAACTTCGAAGCTGCCGTCTGCATGTACTGGCCGTACCCAAGATGAAGCGGGTGGACCGTAGCTTGATTATGTGTCGAGAGTCGAGTTAAAAGGCCTGTCGTCGTCTGAGTTGATTTGTAGGAGCGTGTTGATACTGCTGTGAAGTTGAACGAGAAGGTAAATTGCCCCGCGAAACAATAATTGTTCAACGTATTTTATACTGCCGTACGAAAACAATTTGATTGAAAAGCAATAGTTTTTCAGCCTGGTTTTATTTGCTACATCCCTGTAGACCAAGGAGCAGGAACAGCAGCAGCAGCAGCAACAGCAACATACGAAACAGAAGCAGCCACAGCACAGAAGTACACACATACATACGCACAACTACCGCTGCTACTTACTGTGGTACTGCTGCTGCTGCTGCCGCTGCCGCTGCTGCTGCTCTGCTGTGGGTTACTACTCGTGTTCCTTTTTCGTTCTTGGGTTTTGTTGAGTTGATATTGCGTTGTCATTTCCCAGGTATACCTTGGGTATACTGGAAATAACCTGCACCGCTACAGTAGTAGTACCTGGTTTGCATGTACACATATCATCAGGTATAGGCAAAAACCTAGCCATTGGTCGGGGTTGAGAACGAAGCATACCCACCTATAGCTAGTACAAGGTTCCCCTCCGGGACGTGCCTAGGGGAGTGGCGCAAGGACGAACATGAAAAGCAAACAACGTATATATATATATAAGTTGACTTGGTTTTTGTGAGCGGGCCGGAAATGACTTGGGTTGAGTGTGGGTTCCAAATTGATTCGGTTTTTTGTGGGTGGTATGCATTGTCTTTTTTTTGTGTGCGGGCAGGAAATGAACGAAATTCACTGCCTTTTTTTTGTGTGCGGGCAGGAAATGAATGAAAATAACTTGCTTCAGTGTGGGGTATCAAAATGGACTTGATTTCAGAAGGGATCGAAATCGATTTGGTTTATATTATTTCGTTTGCCCCCCGATGATATGCAGCATGAGCTTCAATATTGATCACTCATGAGCATCCTCGAACAACAGAAGAAAATCAAGGCCACAGCCAAAACGAAAAGAAAACCTATAAATTTAATGGATGTATTCATATGTGATATCTCACTCCTTTCTTTCTCATACGTAATTGCTGTTGTATTTAGTGTCTCGATCGAAAGTGAGCTATTAATACAGTAGTTTTTGTTGGTGGGCCGATAATGACTTGGTTTTAGTGTCGGGATCCAAATTGTTATGTTTTAGTGTGAGGATCGTAATCGACTTGGAGTTCGTGTGGTCAGTCGAAATTGACCTTGTTTTTGTGTCGGGGCATCGAAATGAACTTGATTTTTAGAGCATCTAAAAAACCTTGATTTTAGAGTCGGGATCGAACATTACTTGATTTCAGTGTTGGGGTCGAAATTAACTTATCGTTTATGGGTGGGGGTGGTTTAGTGTCGGGATCGAAGTCGACTTGGTATTTGTGTGGGGGTCGAAATGTACTTCGTTTTTGGTGAAACACGTACTCGTATATACGTACTACATTCCAAACGAAATAAGGGAGGAAACGAAAAAAACCCACACACAACTAACTGCCGGTACACACAACAAATCAGTTGTATCCGTGCGAGTGCTCGCGGCCAACGAGTACTTGCCAGATCCCTGAAAAAATATCCGGGTACTCCTATCAGCTGTTTCTTGTTAGGCTTTCAGTCGGGTGTACATACTGACCGCCGTTTTGGTAGTATCTACTATGATAATAATAATTACAGCAAGCAGTTAAAACTGCCTATCATACGTACAACTATATATATGCATGTCTTTTAGTATTGCATACTACACGCCATACAATTACAGAGGGCCCTAAAGATACCCACTCGTGCCCGTTACGTGTGATGACAGAGATTCCCAGAGTAGTAATCGTACGTACTGCTGTAGTTGTCCTCGCGAGTACCCGGGCATTTGCTAAAAGAGATAAAGCTCCATAAAAAATAGCAGTAAAAAAACAACAGTCGTACTTGTATACATACCTGCATGCCAAACAATGAAAGGAAACAGAGGAAATGTCCGGGATTCGAACGCACGTACTCGTAGTCGGACCGTATAATACGTACATTTTACCTGATTATTTTCCAGAAATAAATATTGTTCGTTTTTGGAGTAAAACCGCCCGAAGACCGGTATGCTCTCATACGTCGGCATGTAGCATGCAGGGCACACGCGTGGCACATGGAAGACACATGGAACCCATCAACAGCAGCAACAAGCAAGAGAGAGGTGGTGGTAGTGTGGTTTGGTGATGGGTTGCTGGCTCCTATGAAAGCAACGAGTCGAAGCAACAACAAAGTAGTGCACAGCACAGATCTGTATCCAAGGCGCACAGGCAGTGTTGTACCTCTCTGTCCGGAAGTGTAAGGATAGTTGGTATCTATTTTTAACGAAAAAACGTTTGTTACATTTCGGGACAGCGGAGAGATTCGTACATGAGCATCGATCTGCAGGTACCACGAGTTTGGAAGATGGCAGGCTCCGACAAACGCAAATCGCCACTACTGTACAGCACGGATTTATGGCACGCGCATGCATGGTGTGATGCCTGCTGTGCTGCTGTGCGGCAGGGTCGTAACGTTGAGGTTATGCTGTAGCATGCTCTCTGCAGTGCTGCTGCTGTGTTCTTGCCTGCTCCCAGCAGTGCTCCCGGCAAGAAACACACAAAAAAACGCATGACGGAAAAAAAAAAAAAAAAAAAAAAAAAAAAAAAAATAAAATACCTGTGGTATGTCTGGGCTCTCCTGTGTGCTCATCTCGTTCAGCTCGTGAAAAGGCCAAAAGCAGAACATTATTATTTGCTGGCACGTACGTACAAAACACGGCCTCATGCAGAAAACCCGGGAAATCGGCTCATCCACTCCCGCGGGAAAAAAAACTTCGAGCGCCCGCCACGCGAGCCACAAAGCTCGGATCGAGCCCAAACCTCGACCAATGTGTCCGGCCGGGCCTCCCGTGTCGGGGTACTTAGCGTTTTGCCGAAAAGCGCTCGCGCGGAGAGAAAAGTTGCGAAAAGTGCGAAAAATTCACAAACATAACTATACATACAAGGCTCCCCTTCGGGGAGTGGGGTGGTCCCCGCGGGATGACGCAAGCTGGCGTGCGACAGCGGAAAAACGACCAATCGTCAGCCGGTGGAAACCGTAATAAACGACTGTAGCTAACGTGGGCGTTTATATCTGTAAGCGAATTGGCGTTATGCCACATGAAAAATTAAGAAGTTTTTAATCACAAATCGCGACGTCAACGTTTCTTAAGTCTGTCAAGACTTGTTATTTTCAAGGTCTGTGAGAGATATCATAATTGACCAAATTGTCATATGGTTTATCACGTTTCGTGACATTTTCGTGCGTTGGGCATGGCTTTATGTACCAGAGCAAACGTTCTATCCATCTCGTATACGTATAGCAGACGGCAGCAAGACGCAATCACATGATGTACACCATGCAGTATAGAGCAGTAGTAGCAGCGAGCAGTGGCGCAACCAGCAGCAGCATAAGCAGCACTACTATATATAGTACCTGCAGAAAGCGCCAGCACCAAGAATTAATTGCTACTGCGACATAGTATAGTTTACGTTCAGCAGTAGTAGCAGCAGCACACTATTATCGCTGAATGTAGCGTACAGTAAAGCAGTACAGCTAGCAGCTCTGCAGTACTCGTACAACTCTACTACTCTTACGGCTGTCGTTTGTTGTTGTAAGCATGTATGGTGTGACTGTACCTGGTACGTGCATGCGCGTACGCACGTGCTTACGTACAGCAATGTACGTACCTTCCTCACCGCCCAAGGGAAAAACAAACTTTGGGTATGTTCGTACTTCATATATGAATTCATACATACCTGGAATACGATATGTATGTGCACGCACAGATCGATAGTAGCAGCAACAGTACACAGCAGGAATCGCAACTTGTCCTCCCACTATTAATACTTGCAGCACGAAGCAGCAGCAACACTGCTGTAATTTTGTTGTAGAGTATGTATACGTAGCGTGTGCGCACGTACGTGCGTTTGCTGATACCACTCGTACACTACATGGTCCATGATGTCGCTTTAGTGCGTGTCCAACCACATCCAGCTTTGACCCTGTTGACTGGGAAGACACAATCCAGCTTCGACTCTGGTTGCCTGGGATGACAAAAATCTGAAAAGCAATCGAACAACCAATAAATATGCCGTAACCATACCCCAAGGGAAATGCGCAAACTGTTTTATTGCCGCAAGACAGGGGGGGGGGGGGTAATCCGACACAAAGCGTGCACACGCGAGTGCCTGTTTGGTGCAAAGGTACTACGGCAGCGAGAAGCAAGAGGAAACAGCCACACTCTCTGTAGTCGTGCATACTACTTCGAGGATCCCACTGCCGCTGCCGCCGCTGCTGTTGTATCATACCTGTTACGTATGATGTAATACTGTGATCGAGGGTGTACGTTCGTACTACCTGGTATGATAGTGGATACGTTTCATGTTGTACATGTAACAATATGTCCGGCAATGTTACGACCGTTTTGATATTGACATTAATACCAAATGATTCCTACATTTCCGAACAAAGTGGCACATGGTCAGTTTCGCGGCGAGATCGTCAATTTCGCACAAAATCGGCGCAGCAGCATCACGATGGCCCACCCATAACGCCATACTGCTGCACTGCGGCAGAGAGCAAGAAGCAGAATCATTCTGTAGTACGACGACACTAAGAGCACCACACTCCCCCTGCTGTTGTTGTTGTATCTGATGTGGAGGATGTATGACACGTACCAGCTATACCCGGCACCAGCAAAACCTGGTACCTGGTACACTTACCAATCAATGTGTCCGGAACTACAGTAGTACTGCTGTTGTTACAAACGTTTCAATATTAACATAAAAACGAAACGTTCCGACGATATTGGTACACAACAAAAAAAGCTTGCGGGGAGATCGCTCGTTTCGAGGCAGGCACGTGGTGGGCCAGCAGCATCATCTACACCTCCCCCCGTCACCACCATACGACTGCACTCGCCGTTGACCCAAAAGTTAACGTTGACAGAAAACAATAACATAAATCAGATACCACGAAAACCAGGTATCATGTCAGAAGAGAGACTCGAATTTCACAATGTGGCCATATCATTCTGGCAGCAAATGCAAAAAACGTTTGAATACTAACATGAGTACAACCGGTTCTTAAATTTTCGAACAGAGTTGTACTTGGAAAATCCGAGCATCGTACGAAAGACTGCTGAGAGATACGTGCGTTGGTCCTTTCGTGCACACAGATCTGTGGTGCACCAGCACGCCAGGCATGTGTCCTGTGTAAACCTATGATACCACACAGCAGCAAGCAGCAGCATAGAACAACGAGTACTGCTGCTGCTGTCTCTCGTTGCAGATTCACGGCCTGGAACCTACGAAGAGTACGAGATATGCATCGTACTTGTTGAACGTGCCTGCATTTCGAAACGTCCAAGCTATGTACGAAAACAACAGCAGCAAGTACGGACAGAGTGTTACGGGGAGATACGCGTACGTAACAATGCAGACGCGTCGATGCAGCAGCGTGTCATTATACACCCATCAGTCCACCGGGCTCCCCAACGGCAGATATGCCCCGACGCTATCACGCTGCTGCTGTTGTTGCATGAGCAATAAACGTTCGACTTATGCTCGATGTGTCGTCCGATCGATGCCCTCTTCGTGGCGTGAGTCTGTGCTATTGCTGCATGCTCTCTTCAACAAAGTTCGGCATGAACAGTCGACACGCAGGCTGAAATAATCATGATTGTTCGTTATTCACAGGGCACAACTTGGCGAGGGCGGGGCGTTTTCCACGAGTAAGAAGTTTTTTTGCAGCAACTTTTGCGCAGATGCGGGTTTCACGTCGCCCTGCTCGGCTCGGCCGAGTGGGACGGGGTACCCCGGGAAACCGACTCTATTTTTTCGGCTTCGCGAGCGCCCCGCGCGGGCCACGGGCCGCGGCCGAGGGCGAGGCCCGGGGGGCGCGCTCCCCGGCCGGCCCCCCGCGGGCCGAGCCCGGCGCCGGCGAGCTCGGCCGGGAGGGCGAGGCGCGAAAACATGCCGCCGGGCAAAAAAATCACAATCCTACTTTGTTATATACCAAGCGACTCCAGCTGGCGTATGTTATACGTACGCTCGCCTCACGGCCATACTACCGAGTGCTGTACTGTGCTGCGGTGAGACCGGGTGTGGACGCAAGGTAGGTGGAAATTGATGCCAGGGATTGTACTGACAAGAGTCTGGCCACCACGCAAGGATGAAGAACAACGCCAACTAGAAATTATGGTTGACGTGTTGTGGGGTTGTGGCCTATGTGTAGCATATATATATCAAACCATGCGAGGTTTATTTGTGCTGACGAGATGCAGGCTCTTTACTGTCTGTTTTCCTCCCCCTTTGACGAAGTTCGGGCTCTGTTATGTCGGCTACTTGAGTGTACTGGCGAAGGCCTACTGAATTGGTGGCCGAAAGCTAAAGAAAAAACAAATTCGTGACGACACGGCTCTGTTCGGTAGAAAAAGAGGGCCGCTAGTTACGAACGGCTGCAAGTAACACCGACACAGCTTTACGTCAATGTAGTTGTCTATATATGTTAGTTCGTCTTTCCGCTGTTGTTGCTGTATATTATGCGTAAAACGCAAACAAACCGTATCTGGTAAAAACAACTTTACGAACCCGCGGTTTATTCGTACTCGTATAGTACAAAGTAGAGACATAACACAGAAAAAACGATTTAACTAATCCCGCAGAAAAAGCGCGAGAGTCAGGGTTTGGGTGTATTCATACGGCGCCACACTGAGAAAATACGGTGATAGACGTTTCTTTTGACGTACGGGGATTCGAACCGCACCATAAAAACAAACGTTTAACACGGGGAACCGCGCCGAACCGCACCGTAGGATTCGCAATTTGACGCGTGCAATTCCAGGGGTAGCACTTTAAGGCCAAAGTGTTTGTAACTGACCGGAGTTATATCCCAATATCGATGAAAGAATATATGTTCACAATGCTATTCGTGAAACCCCCATGTGGGTTTTGAGATCGTTTATCGGGTAGCACATCTAATGTAGCTTGTATCGAAATCATTTTTCTGGGAACTTCCTATTATAGTACATAAAGCCTCAAAAGAGGCGTCTCAAATACATTTGACGCTAGTATACCCCTACCACAGCTCGTGTGATATCTGAAAACCGCACCGAACTGAACCGCAGGATTTCCTATTTGTGAAAACCGCAACGAACCGCAGCGTGAGATTTTTCCGAGTTATTTAACCGGTACTGAGCCGGACCGTATGGTTTTAGATTTCTGAAACCCGCACCGCACGGACGCACAAACGTAAATAAAGCTGAAAACGACGCGTGACACGTACGCGAATCGGAGGGAAATGTAGACTTTGCATATCCCCATCTTGGTTATACTCGTACGCACCTCCACATTACCCGAAGTGTTCTCACCTCATTGGCAGCATCATAGCCATACTGGCCGCGTGGGCAGAGAAATGCGTTGTCTGTGAAGGAGACGTTGGCGTATTCAACGCGGGACGACGGAAAAATGGGTGCAAAAAGCATTGCCATGCCCTCGTTATCAGCCTTGTTGCCCTCGAAGCTTGTACTGACGAGATCAAGAGCCCCCGCGGAGTAGACCGCTCCTCCGCTACCTGACAAGTTGCGAGTGAGAACCAAGTTAAGGGACAAGAAATGAAGATGTATTCTGCATATAGTACACTCTGAAGAGACTTGTTGAAATTACTGACGGGACGGACAATGACAAATATCTACATTACAACTGTTCCGTCAGTTTGGTGTGGAAATACAAACGAAAGTAAGGCTCCAGCTGAAGCTCAGCGTGCCGTGACCGGCCACGTCTGAAGACGCCACGGAGTAAAGGCTTAAATGGGCTTGGGCCGGATTGACGTCACAATCATAGCAGCAGTGTTGTCGACTCAAAACATGCACATTAAGAGTGTATACTGTATAATAGTATATTTGTGCAATTTCACCGATCGCCATAGTGAAAACCTGGCAATGGTTTAGTTGAGGCCCCCTGCCTCGAACCCGGGGGGGCTCAACCAGGATCATTCCCCCCCGTGCTGAGTGCGCACTCAGCGCGGTTGCGATCCGGGCCATGAAAAAGTATAAACGCAGAAGCTACGGTTGGTTAGCTGTTTTGCTGGGCGTATAAGATAGTCTGAAATGTTCCACAAAGGCCTCGATACTTTGGCGATTATGGCGCTTCGAAATATATGATATCATGTGCTTCATTGTGGCCCAGTCGTTTCGGGTTCTACTGTTGTAACCACCCCTCTACGGTCGTGTTGTGCCAACTGCTTGACTCTCGGTTTACTGTAGCAATATTGTGCACTTTCGTTGATCATGTAATGTATTGGATTGACTAAGGTCTCCTGCCCCAGCCAGCGGCCCTACCCATGCTTCCTTCGGCGCTGCAACTCTCCGTTCACCCTTTAACTGGGATAAGATAACTCATCTCTGTCTATTGCCTATCCCAAACAACATGCAGCTCATTTCTACCGTCGAGTGCACGCAGCCAAGCCTCCTGGAAGTCCGGGAGAAGGTAAGTCGATGACTGCAGCGGAGTCAGGGCCCTGTCTTAGTCTAGAGGCACCGTCGTGCTTGCGATCGGATACCATCGTCGAAACCTACTCGTGGTCGCCCACATACACTACCGTGGCCCTTAGTACGCCTTCGAACTGATTGTCTTCATGATACAGTCTGCTGCTAGTGCTACTACGGACCTGCCTGCATATAAATACTCAAGTATATACCATATACAAAGCTTTCCCACGGAGTGATCATAGCAAGGGCGACGCAAGAAATTCGGGGTACCTCGACGGCAAAAGATCATCAGCATGCAGCAGCAAAAACAACAACCAACAGCAGCAAAAACGACTGAAGCAACTACACTGCTGCATCTTCACCTAAAACCGAGCAATGCGGACAAAGCGTTTACACGAAGAAATAAAATATAGTAAACAACGTGTTTGTTTTTCATCATGCTGCTGCCGGCTGGTAACATATGTGCGTACAGCAGTACCTCCTACATTACTACGTGCTACTGCTGTTATATACGTACATCATAGCCAGCCAAAACGAAAGGCGTTTGCTTTGGGACTTTTGTTCCATTTGTTCTATTGGCAACTTGTGGGCAACAAACACACCAAGGTGTCACACTATTGTACTGCTGTATAGCAGACGGCTCGTTCGCCTCACGGCCATACTACCGAGTGCTGTACTGGGCTGCTGTGCGACCGCGTGTAGGCGCAAGGTAGGTGGGAATGGGGGTCAGGGATTAGTCGTACTACTGCTGGCTGAAGTTAAAAAACAATACCTGGTACACAACAACAACAACAGAGTATCTATACGAGGGGTACTCGGGTGGTGGAATCAGCACCGCTTTTTCTTTTTCTCCAAAGAAAAACGAAGTACTATGAAAATAAGGAAGAACAAAAACAACTTGCTGCACCTCTAACAAACCAAATATGATGCGAAAACCACTCAATAACAACAGAGTACGTATTTGCGCTCGGGAGGTAGAATCAGCACCACCTTCTCTTGTGAATGTGGTGTGTGGGCAACGCCGACAACGTGATGAGCAGAAGCATAAGCACAAACAGCATCAGAACCGCAGCTTTCTTTTCATCAACTAAAACAAATATCATGCGTAAAAAAACTCAACAACAACAGAGTATATATATGTACTCGGGAGGTCGAATCAGCCCTGCTTGTTTTTCATCCAACGAAAAAATAAATAATACCATGGTATGAAAATTATCAATAAAATAACAAACTTGCTGCACTTCTGAAATATAAATATGAAAATGACGGATAAACAAGAAACTTGCTGCGCCAACAACAACAGAGTGGATTATCTGAAGCAGGGCCTAGAAACGACCTGAGAGTATCGCAGCCCCTGCTTCACCTAGCACCCATTATCGGGTGCGACTCTTGCCTCGAAGGATCATTCCAAATTAACTCAAGCCTCGCCACGAAATACAGAAAGAAAGGAGGCATCGCTCGAGACAGCTCAGGCGTCAAGGGACAGCAGGGCCCAGCTGTGAGTTCCGCTGGTCGGGTCACCCCGACAGGATCATAGGGTAAAGTTGTGCATGAAGTTGTAAAGTTGTAAATGGGAGAATTGGGGTATAGGGTCGTGTACCGCTACAGCAGTAGTAGAATGTAGTTGCGCCATCTATCGAACACGGGTACAAGGGCGTCAAATCCACCAATCATCAAGGCGGTCAAGGACGTCCAGCCTCTTCCGGGCGATCTATCCGCTGAGCGAAGTCCGATATCTTCAGCGGCCAGGACCGAACACGACCAGCACAACAGGGACATCGGGACTAGGAACATAGGTGGAGTCTGCGGCGACATCCGTCCAGCAGCAGACGAGAAGGCTACCGGTCTCCAAACTATGAATACCCTGAATGTCCAGAAATCGCACACAGTCTACAAGGCCAGCAACTGGTAGGTCCGGAGAACGTTTAGTTCCGTCCGATGTTCAAGTCCATCCGCGGTTTGGGCCTTCACCCCGGACACAGCGTTCACATGTATCAATAATATACCGGATGTATCGACATTATACCGCTAATACCAACAATGCAAAGTCACGCGGGTTTGCTGCTCTTGACAAAAATGTATGTTGTACAAGGGCTCCGCTGCGCGGGCGGCTAACGCCGCCCGCTACGCTCGCGGAAGGAATGATAGAACCAAATGTGAAAAGGGTAAAAGAGGAGGATATATTATTGTAGCTGCAACTGGCGACTTGATAATGCCAAGAGCTCCATATGTATGACGGCCAATACAGGCTAAAAACGATAGTGGTGAATATTGATATTTTTACAACACGAAAACATATCGCTAAGAAAGCAAAGCTTCGCTTCGAGGGCGGTTGACGCCGCCCGCTACGCTCGCGCAAGGAAAGGGGCTGAAGAAGTCCACTATGTGTACAATGCAGCGAAATACTTACTGCTGCACGCAACTGAACGTACAGTACCCGTCTACTGCTGTATTGTGCGGCATGTATGTGGCAAAGCAACTATCATACCTGTACGGTGACAGCAGTTGTACACCACAAACAAAGCAAAAAACACAAACAAAGAACAAACAAACGTACATGCGACTTGCGAATGTATACGACAGTAGATCTCCATACTCCAGGACAACAAAGCTCTAGTTTCGAAAAGAAGAGAAAGCACAGCAACATGGCTCGCAGGACGGCGCTGCGCTGCCTGCTAGGGGTGTGAATTGTGCCTTTTTCGTGACTGCTATGTGTGGTAGTACAACAACAGCAGTAGTAGTAGTACCTTCGATCTTTATATATAGAGAGATAGAGTATGAAAGAGAACGCACAGCACAGCACGGGCGTCAATCAAGTGGTACAATAATCCACAAAACTGAGAAAGACGTACATACGTACTCGTACTCGAACCAAACGCTCCCCGCCCACCCGCGATGACCTCGCCATCGATTCGGCCCGGGTCGAGCTCTACTGCCTCTCTGCCCCAGTGAGCCCCGTGGCCCACCTCGCGTGAAGCCCGGTACTCACAGTGGCTCTCGTTCGCCCGCTCGAGGATGCTGATGCCTCTGTAAAAATACTGTTTGTTCGATAAATAAAACACCGCTTGAACTTGGCTTAAATGTTCTTTTATTACAGACAAAACGATAATTATAATGTCGGACATACTGGATTCATTGCAGCAGCAGCAGCAATAGCAAGGACCTTCATGCTCCCCTCGTGTCTCGATGGACACGCCACGCCTAGCCACGAAAAAGAGACCGCGCTTCTTCTGACCCCACCTCTACTGGCCAGCGCCCTCCCATACCCGCGATAGTGCCGGGCTCGCACGCGCTGTCGTGCTCACTGGGTACACGCAGGAACCCGAAACCGGAAAAAAAGGGAAACATGATCTCGCCGACAAAGTAAAAACTGGTAGGAAACAGGAAGCAGCAAGTAACGAAAATAGGAGAAAACAAAGAAAGCCAAGAACCTCCGGAAGGCAAGTAACTTCTGCTTCGGCAATTAGAGGCTGAGAGTGGCTGTGAGGTACCAAGATATGCCGAGGAAAGCTTCCGAACCAAAGAAGATCAAGGTGTGTATTGATATGTACCATGCACGCGCTGTAAGCACCACTGACTACCATAATAAGCTGGTTCTCTACACATAAGGTAGAAAAAGGGGAACATTTATACCTGGTCACACGACGCACGGATTACCATATACCAATTCGCCCTTTCTCAGCCCGCCATCGCACACTACCCGTACATAGTTGTTTACATACGGGCTCACGCTCGCACATCACGGTGGGCCCGATCACAACAGATAAAGCACGGCACCACGGCACACAGAAAGGTGCTGCTCTGCCTGCGGGGTGTGATATGTGCCTTTCTCGCTATTCGATGTGTGGTACTTGGTTTTGGTATATGTTATTTGGAACGGAAAAAAACAAACAAACAACCAAACCAAAACGTGCACGGCAAACGTATGCAGAACATTTATACATATATATGTTTATGTTGGTTCAACCCTCAAGCTCCCACGGTAAATAATTTTAATTCCGGGCCGGCCTCAGTATCGGAACCTCGGCAACTCAATATCTCGAGGGTTTTTTCATTTCTTCGGACTGCGACACTCATATATACCTGGCATGCAAGAAGCGGGGATAATCGTGAACCCTTTATTGTAAACATAATTTAGGTAGTTCAATACTTATTGAAAAGCAGAAAATCGGCCACCCCCCCGCAAATAGGTCATTGAACACACAGTAGTAGAAGTAGGTTCGCCTGAAATTAATCTTCTAGCCACAGCAGCATTGTGGAAAGTTATATGCGGAGGGGTTTCACAAGGCACCATCAACGGCGCCTTTCTTTTCGCCTTCTTGAATAAAATATGTTTCAAGTATCATTGCGTTCAATGGCCATTTTAGTGCCAATTCCTCTTTGTTTCGCCTCGAGGTTCATCATGATTGATTTATCTGTTGTAAACCCTTCGTCTTCTGCCAAACTATTATTTTGGGATGAAATCCTTGGCATTCCTTTCAATTTCATCTTATCGGTTTAATGTCGGATGGAACACTTCCAACTCCTCCCCTGCCCTCCCCGAAGCATGGGTGCCGGCGAATGCCGGCACCCATGCGGAGCCCTTGTATTTTATTATTTTTTTGTTTCGTCCATCCCATGTATTATCTTCGCCCTTCCTTTCTCTCTCCTTCCTATTCGTAACTCAGATCCGGGGTCACATAGTAGGCTCTTCTACCTTCTCCCCCACTACGAGCTGGTCCGGCCGAGACGATATTGCTGTATTCGCCAGCTTTTTCCCAACTCAATTTTGAGAGTTTAGAGCTGAAACTTTGCATAGAGCTTCATTAGAGTACAACCGAAGGCCTCAAAGCGGGTCTTTTTTACTTTTTGAAAAGGAGGGCCTATATGGCCGTTTCAAGAAAACTCCAGACTACGTTTTCGCAAATATTTAAGGAAAAAAACACAAAAACAAAAAATACCCGATTTGAAGCTGTAGACGAAAGCGATGCGAATCACGTGGGGAAAAACAAATCGAAAAAAAACAAACAATTGAGCTGGGAAAACCATGTTTTCGTGCAAACATCGTAACATCTTAAGTTCGTATAGCGGATACTAGACGTCATATCTCCTGATATACAATGAATTAGGGGATGGTGAGGATATCGACCGTCATGTCATGCCTCAAGGAATGTTCACACCAAGAATCAGCCTCATCCACTGTCCAGCGGTTTCGGACTTTCGTACGGAATTTAGTATCGAGACACCCCCTTAAGTGTCGGGATTTGCTCGACATGATGTTTCTCAACGAAAAAAACTCGGATTTGACAAATTCTAACGTCTACATATGCGCTGCAGGCCTGGAAACACTGCTGTAAAATTTGAAGTCCTAGTATTTCCAAACGCTTGCGAAAACGACAATAGAACGAAAATCAATTTTACGGCTGGACCAGCTCGTACGGTGCTTGCCTTGCTTTTTATCGCGAGAAGATTTCAGCACTTTCTTCCCTCGTCAACTTTCGTCAAATTGTGCTTACCCACGCCATAATATATATGCGCTCTCTGTAGTTGGTGTTATTTTTTAGAATAAAAATCTCCATACGAGGAGAATCAAACCCCCGACATCCAACTCTAACATGCTTCGTTGCTACCTGTTAGACCACCGCGGCGACCGGCTGCTGCATACAGCAGTATGAAGATATACGTTCAGGCACCAGGGCACCAGATATTCTCAATTGATTTTCATAAATTCAAATCAGTTGAGCATTCCGACATACAGTACAGCAGTACAGGACACCTAATAAGAAACAGGCTGATAAGAAAGCCAAGCTGACATTTCCCAAAAAGTATGAAAGACACGAGGCTGGGCCCCCGCTGCAAAATAAGAAAGGCCTATCACCCCCCTGGGGCGAATCGCCAACGCCTTCGGGAAACCCTGCTGCCTGCCCCTGGTGGTCGTGAGTAACATATTTCCAGGGGTACGCGCGGTAGCGAAGGCACCGCGCGGTACGGGATGGGACCGTTTTGCCCGCCGCAGGCTGAAATTGTTTTGGGTCTTCCCGCGGGGCGGTATGGGAAAATGTTCCCGTCTGTTTACCGCGGGACGGGAATGGGACGGGAAGGTGGGAAACCATTTGGTTGACGGGATTGGACGGGAAGACACGATTCTTTGGCGGTACGGGACGGGACGGGAACCGATTTTTGGCGGTACGGTACGGTACGGGAAACATTTTTCGGCGGTACGGGAAATGATCGGTGAACGGGTCGGGAATAGGTCGGGAATGGGTCGGGAATGGGTCGGGAATGGGTCGGGAACCGGGTCGGGAATACTGTCGGGAATACGGTCGTGAAACGCAGTCGGGAATTGTTGGGAACACGGTCGGGAACACACGCTGGAGACAACGACTGAAAAGGGTATAATCAAAAGTCTTCTTCGAGTACGAGTATAACATTCGCGAGAACAGTGCCAATAGGAGCAGGAACCGGGGCTGATTGCTTTGGCGCTGCTTGAGGCGCCGAAGCAGATCCGCCGGGATCCTCCACCTCCACAACGTCCATGCTTGATGCCATGTTTTGTCTTTGGGCCGGGTGGTGGTGTGAGTGTTCTTGGTTTTATTCTCGACATAATAATTTCCAAAATGTACGACCGATTTATTATACACATATCTATTCTTTCACGATTAGAGGTCCGTAGTTACTTCATGCTCTTTGTCCGTACAGACCAACTGATACACAGCTCTTTGCAAACAGACCTTTTGTTTCGCAACCAGCCCTTCAAACAGGCCAACTGAGCTCTTCGCAAACAGCAACTGACGTAACAGCCAAACTGACGTATTGTACTGACGACGTATTATGCAAACAGCCCAACCGACATCTACCCGCGGGAGAGGAGGGGTTCCCAGCGTATTCGGAGGGCTTTGCGGCCCGGGTCCAAAAATCCACACTAATTTCAAGATATACAAAATATCCACACTAAAATCAAGTAATTTTCCTGTCCATACTAAAATCAAGTAATTTTTTCCTAAAGAGTCCCCCAGATTTGAAAATATGGATCTCCAGAACTTCGGTCAAAATCGAAATCGGCCCATAACTTCGCGAGTTAGCCACTTTTACACTAATTTCAAGATAAAAAGGCCAGACGTAAAAAAATCGACCGAAAAAAAAAAAAAAAAGGCTACTGCTGTACGTACAAGGGCTGTGCATCCATGCCGGCGTTTTGTTTACACTGCTGTACGTACAAGGGCTGCGCATCCATGCCGGCGTTTAGTTTGTGTCCGCTGTACGTACGTACGAGTCGTACTGCTGGACTGCTGCTGCTGCTGTTGTTGTTATTGCTGCTGTAGATGGGTTATATAAGGACTACTACTATTATTATTGCTGTACGTACTGGTTCTGCTGTATACTGATTTCACTCTGTATTTGGTGTTGTAGATTGTGGATGAGTGGATCGGTTGGTGCGTGTGTGTGTCGATCGGTTGGTGCGCACGTACGTACGTGGTCGGGTGGGTGGGTCGGTGGTTGGGTGGGTGGGTGTGAGTGATGTGAGTGGATGTTGGTAAGTACGTGAGAGTGGGTGGGTGTGGGTGGGTGGGTGTCGGTGGGTCGGTTGATACGTGGTTGACTGCGTGTGTGGATCGTGACCCAGTTCTTATTTTGTACTTTTGTTTCTGTCCGCTTTATACCGGCCCCGCCCTGGCGTGGTTCGGGGTACCACTAGTATATGTATAAAACAGCAGTGTGTGTTTTCTTCACAGGAAACCCGTTCTTTCTACTGTACCCTGTAATGCGTTTTACAACCTAACTGCAGCAGTACATGCATGTAATGGTATGGCCAGTCATATCACATGCACCCATTGTCCTGATCCCTAATCTTACAGCGATACAAATTATTATGTGGTCACAGACTGTGAGACAGAGAAAAACCAAACAAATTAAACGTAAATGAATGAGTAAACAAGTGAAATGTCAACTACAGGGTACGAGAACACATCGACACGAGCCGAACCAAAGAGTAAGGATGAAAAGACAATTAAACGAATTATGAAATGCACGGAGTCAGAAGCACCCCTAGAAGAAAAGCATGCGTGCCCAAGAGAACAGATAACTGCTGCACAGGCGAAGCAACACGAAGGAGAGGAAGACACCGGCATAGAAGTACGTACTATAATTTAAGGAGGTACTGTACGTAAATGTTCGACCAGCAGGTGGCAGCATGGTAAAACATAAAACGAGAGTTCGTATATATATATCTACGTGCACAATGTTTATTGTTATTAGTTTCCTTCTTCGTCCACACAATAAACGCTTTGTCCGCACTCCTCGGCTTTAGGTGAAGATGCAGCAGCGCAGTTTGTTGCTTCTGTCTTTTTTGCTGCTGCAGCTGCTGCTGTGCATTATGTTGACGCTCTGCTGCTGGCGAGGTAACCCGTTTTTCTTGCGTCGCCTTTACTATATTAAGACCACTCCGTAGGAAAGCCTTGTACGTACTATTATTTCAAATAGCGAGGTGTGAGTTGGGCCGATTGAATGGTTGATACAAATTTTAAGTTCGTGTTTAAATTTTGAATTAAACAAAAACGAGAGGAAAAATAAAGAAAAAATGAAATATATATTCGCGCGTAGACGATTTGTTTTATAGTGCGGAAATATATACGAGTAAAAATGCAGTATACGCACTTGCATGCATCCATGTCATGCGATGGGAAAACGAAAAAATCGGCGGTAAATGGAATGGGAATATCTGCCCCAATAGTGAGATGCGGGATGGGAGAAGCTGTGCCCCATGGTCGGGATGGGACGGGAATCACTTACATGACAGTGGGATGGGAATAGTCGGGACTGGGCGGACAGCGGGACGAGAATAGTCGGGAATGGGCAGACAGTGGGATGGGAAACAGTCGGGAACGGGAACACGGCCATTACCGCGGGACGGTAGAGCTCGGGAACAGAAACTGACGATGGTACCGGTCGGGAAATAGCGGTCGGGAACGAAAAATCTGACGGTTTCCCATTCCCGTACCGTTCCCGTCCCGACCACATTTTCCCGTCCCGACCTTTACCGCGCGTACCCCTGCATATTTCAGGTTTTCAGCGAACACACATTTTCAATTTTGTGACCCGTTAGAGCAGATGTGTACTCGTAGATTTTACTGTTTTTTTAACACATTCAGTTTTTTGCCGTTTCAATTTTTACAATTTGTTTCACCCCACAAACATACTTTTATGTTGACGCGGACACCTGAAAAAAGTGTATTGGGTATATTTTGTTTAATATCCCCGCAGGGAAGAAATGGTGATTATGCAGAAATACCGCCTTCGCGCGCGGCGCTCTTTAGCTCAGTCACAAGCAATATGCGGAGGGCTGATTATTTTTCGCGCGGTTCAAGCCAGGCTCAGTTACAAGCAAGTTTATCATCGGAATTTCTGTATCCTTTGTATGTCGTGCTTTCCGGTTTCACTTGAACAGTTCCAAATCACCGATCACCAGTCCGTTGGACAATACAACGGTCAGCGAATGAGCGGTGGACTCGTTCCTGAAGCGACACATTACATCACAGCCCGCATCACAGGGCAGTCACTTCGATATTTCACTTATCAGGCGTTACATTCCCAAGCTCAGGGGGCGATACGTCACATCACAGCCCGTATCACACAGGGCAGTCGACCCAGTAGTCCACTTATAGGACGTTATCAGACAATCACACTTGGAATTTTTTCTGAAGCGACACATAACATCACAGCCAACATCACACGGCAGTCACTTTGAGATGTCACTATTCGGGCATCACATCCCCAAGTTCCGGAGCTGATAAATCACATCATACCCCGAACAGGGCAGTCACCTAAGTAGTCCACTAATAGGACGTTGCATTCCAATCACACTTGGATATTTTCCAAAGCGACACATTACATCATAGCCCACATCACGGGGCAGTCACTTCAATATGTCGCTACTTGAGTCTTACATTATCATACTTATCCCAAGATCTCGGTCAGCTACATCACATCACAGCCCATATCACAGAGTCACTCCAGTAGGCCACTTATAGGACGTTACGCTACAATCACAAGTGGATATTCCTGAAACGACACATTACATCATGGTCCACATAACAGTGCAGTCACTTCCATATTTCATTTACCAGACGTCAAATTACAATGGCTTATCAAGGGTTCCCGAATCACATCACAAGACATTCGCTCCGATTTTCTATCTAAATAGCATTAGTCCCCCATCAAAATAAAATTCGATGCCGGCATTTCCCGAAACGATGCATACATGTAGATGGCAGTCCACACCACACCACAGTCACTTCGGTATGTCACGTTCCGGACGATGTACTACGATTACATACCGTTATTTCCCGAGAAGATACATTACCTCCAGTCAATCACACAGCGATCACTACGGTATTCTACTGATCAGACATTACATCACAAACACATACATTCAGCTCCCGAACCGATAGGTTATATCACAGTCCACATCACAAGGTTGCCGTGTCACTTATCGGACACGATACAATCACTTACTGGAAGTTCCCAAGCCGGAACACTATATCACAGTCCAGATTACAGGAGAGTCGTCTCTCCGATAACTCATTTAGATAACCCATTACAATCACTCGCCGGACGACCCCGAGCCAGGGTATGACAGGAAAGTCCATTAACTAGCAGTCACTTCGATATGCGATACGCCGGAAGTTCCGTTAGAATCAGTTATGGAAGTTTCTGAAGACGTCACATTACACGGATTCGACATCACAAGGCAGTCGCTTATCGTTATAACAAAATATCTCAAGTCACATTACGCCGTTTGTCACATTCCCGTTCCGTGCCAGGTATTGACTATGACAGATACAGATAAGCTACGGGCATGTTCGGGTTGTGCGAAAATTCCACCAGAGCACTGTTGTGTCCACGCTGTGTCCACGCCCGAGGTGAAAGACTTGGCGAAGGAGGCCAAGCCAGGGGGAAATAAGATCTGAAAGGTTTCGCAGACGCGCCTATCAAGAGACGCAATCAAGCTGAGGTCCTGATGACTAGGCTTGGGTGGTCGCGTACAGTTTTCACTGGCCGTTCACGCGCAGGATATCCGAGAACGATCAGGGGTTATCGAGTAATCGTTCGTGAGCAATGAGTTCGTACCATCATCAGGATCAAGCACAATACACTTGTGAAGTGCAGAGTTCATCGCGGTTTACGGCGTACCAGAGCAACGGGTACAGGACAACGATACATACGTGTGTGTGGCTATCCAGGCTCTGGCCAAGTCGGCAGCGTACTCCGTATATTGCACTCACCGGCTGCTAACACAGGCTTTGGTTTTCAAGGCCAAAGCAGGATCACAAGCGCTGCTGGGCGCACGTAAATCGCTCAAGAACTTCGTTGACATAGGCGTTGCCAGGGGGGGAGTCCTCTAGCCTAGGGCACACATACCCAGGGAGGTCATTACATTTTGTTGCTATTGTGAACCCGAGTCATATTATTGTGTGCGGGTTTGCAACATTTTGGTACGAGCATGAATCCAACAGTGCTTGGTGTTTCACCGTTGTTTCACCTTACAACATAACTCCACACAAACCCACCAGTGCATGTTCCACATCTGATACTCGTATGCAGAAGAATCAGGAGAAGAATCGGAAGGACAACAGTGTAAGGGAGTACAAGAATGACCAGTCAGATTGGAAAATTCCCGAATCACAAGCGCGGACTGATGTTTTACATCCATCCACATTTATGGTACGACAATAGTTTATAGAGGGCGACTGAATACCAACAATTCATCGCATAATATCGCGTGCGGTCCAGGCCATAGCTTCTTCAGGAAATCACACACGACGGTGTCACATTTACGAAACGGTAGGGACAAGAAACAAAATCAAGTTTATGTCCACGTGCAATGCACTCCTCCTGACACCCCTGAACCTCGCCTATTCTCGGCTTGGACGTTGGTTGACGGCTGGGTGGGCGTGTAAGCACTAGCTAGATAGCAACGTTCAGTTTTGTTTAATAATAACAATTGCTGCATAAGATTTTCGTAACAACATGCGAATTTAACATCACCGAAATGATCACAAAAGTACCACGTTGACAAAGAATGTCCTTGCGACATGAACAAATCACACAATATCTGCTAGTGAGAATTACGCACCACACCCAACGATCAACCCCGACCGAAACGAAGGACCAAGCCTAGCTCATCGGGAACCGGCGACAGGAGCCTTTGAACTCAACCATATATATTATGTGGATAGATCGCCGCTCTACCAACAACAGCCTGTCTACGGGAGATATATGCGAGTTTGACGGGTAACCGTCTTTCCCAATCACTGCGAAGCGATTAGACATGACGGTTTCAGGATATACAGCTAGATGTATAACATGGACAGCGGTCGGCGATGACGTTTTGGTGCTCTCCGACAAAAAACGACTGCGAGTAATCTTTAGATAGCGCGTTTGGCAGCGACGACGCAAACTATACGATTATAACAGGCCAGACACGCTACAATACGTTCTTCTTATGTTCCCGGTTAGGGCGTAGGTACCCCTGGCTTATGGGCAGTAGGTGAGTTACCGTTTAGTTTCGATCGACGACACAGGAAGCGCCGAGGGCCAAAGGTACTTGAACGAAAGTAAGGACACTTGTTTCACTTGTTATACTTATTTTCCACTTCCTCCCAGATCACAGTGTATTGGCGACCTGCGTACATGCATATATGTACGAAGCATACGTGAAATAAATTATTACCAGTAAGTGTTTCGCATGGTAGCAGGAGTAGGAGTTTGACGATGGTACCCAGCAGAGGGCAAACCCCACCGTGAGACGGTCACGGAGCTCGACCGGCGGCTGGGAGGCGGGACCCAAACGCAGCCTGCGGACACGTTCATCGGGCATACCCGTGCAGTGTTTATCTCACGCGGCGGAACGAAAGCAGGAGAGCAAATTCACTTGCTTTTATTACACCAGAGATGGACTTGGTTTACGAACGCCGGGCGGCAGGCCGATCTAGCTACACGCAAACAAAGCGTTTACCAGTAAGGTTTCATACCTGGTAGGTACATATTTTGTGTCATCGAATCCAAATAATATAGAGTGATTCCAAGCGAGCCACCGCACTGCAGATCACACAGACCAACAGTTCATGTCGCACAAACCAGACGAATCCCGACCATGCAAGACGCAGAACAACACGGTCCACCCACAGCGCACTAAATTGATGACAAGGTTTGAGGTAAACGGCGTACCAGGTACTGCGCAACAGCAATACTAAAGCGATGCGCGCATCGAAACGCGCACAGGGCAGGTAACATAAACGTCGTGTTGACAGTCCTATCGCCTCCAAGCGGGGAGGGGCAGCATCACACAGCTATCTCATGGTTGACGATGAGTTTTGCAAACACAAAACGTTTTGCAGCACTCCGTCATACCGAAAGGCGCGCATTTATTTGTTGACCACAATGCTCCCCGAAAGCAAGGACGATCTCGTGGTACAACGAGAATCGTTTGGACAGGCCAAGGGAGAAAATAGCGTATCCCGGTGCACCGTGACTTGCCTGGGGGTTGGGGTTTACGAATTCTTCAGAATGCAGCAGCAGCAGTATATATACTACTGAGACAGGAAGAAAAGGGGAAGCACCGCCTTGGAGTGACGGACAGATCGGGAACAACGTGAAATGCACGCTAACGCACGACGAAGAAAGTATGGGAGAAACAATGTCACGCTCGTTTCCATATTCCAGACCTCAGGCATTATGACGTCCCATCATAGGTAACGACCGTTTATAGTATGAGGGGGTGGACACCGCCGGCCGCGGGAGGTTATGCCACTGTTTCAACCCTATATGAGTAGAAGAACAGTCACAAAGATACTTCTGGATTTTCGGAAGCAGGGCGACGAAGCGACCTCAGAGTATCGCAACCCCTGGTTCACCTAACAGTCATTATCGGGTACGACTCTTGCCTCGAAGGATTATTCAAAATGAACTCAAGCTTCGCCACGAAATACAGGAAGAAGGCAGGCATCGCTCGAGACATCACCCACCCGCCCAGCTCATCCACCGAGTGAAAGCTAGAGAGTTATCGTATAGTAGTGTTTCTTCCTCACCGTCGCAATCCGTTAGTTTTGAGGGTCGCCCAAGTCGCACAGGGCGACACTCAAACCTTTCCTAATCGCGACGGGAGGCCACCACCGTTCCCCGTCGGGAGGTGATGCCATAGTTTCGACCCACACTATATGAGAGGAAGAACAGGCACAAAGGTACTGCTGTTTCGATGGCGTGGTCGGTCTTTCTGGTCGGTTGTTTCGTGGCATATGCGAAATATTTATCATACTCAACAACAGGGTGTTACTCGGGAGGTGGAATCAGCGCAGCTTTGTGGAGGTGGAGTATGGGCAACACATGATTGGTACCAGTTTTGATACTCTGTAGTTAAATGACGAGAAAGCAACGTATCTGTAAAACATTATGATAACATAGTTTTTAGTCACATCGCACCAAATACGATAAATAGTTTTTCACGCAGAGCAATCGCTGTTCATACATCGCTGTAGACGAAGGAGCAGCAGCAACATCAACATGCAACAGCAGCAACAGCAGCAAAAGCAACATCAATATATATATGGAGCAGCAGCAGCAGCACAGGAGTACACACATACGCACAACTACCGCTGCTGCTACCAAAGTACTGATGCTCCTGCCGCTTCTGCTGTGTGTAGGTAATGTACCTACCTCCCAACTTCGGAAGTGGGATAGCTTCGAAAGTGGAAAACTTGGCAAAGTTTAATCATAAAAGAAAAAGTACAAGACAGCGAAAGTAACCCGTAGAGATGATACGGACCACTATGGACCACTCTCTACTTAAACTACACATTTATATATGGTTCTATACATTTCACACCCTGGACAATAGACAATAGTATAATTGTCTATAAATGGTTTTCATTACAATTGACTTGTCAATTGTGGTCCAATTGACTTGTCAATTGTGGTCCTCAAATCCAATAAATGTAATTGAAACGCATCGAGCTCTTTCGTACGGACAATTTACATTATTAATAGAAACTTACCAGGCCTTATTGTCCATTCATGTTTTTCGTAATATACAACCAGCTCCGTCAATAGTCGGAGCAATTGGCATTAATAGTTGTCTACGATACTCCACTGTTAAACCCCTACAGTAGTAACCATCTGAGAACGTTTTTTTTTCTTCTTCAAATAACGGTATTTGCCGTTCATTTTTTGTGGCAACAAAAAAGTTCCGAAAATCTCAAAATGAAGATCCATACCAGGTATTTGTTTCTCCCATATTTCGTGTTGTATTCCAAGCTGTGAAAAACGAGGCCAGCCCGAGATAGACAGCAACATAGGCATGACCCAGGGGGGACACCCGGCCCGATTGAGCACTTGTACCCGGAGCACTGGGGTTGGACGTACCGCAAAGGCTTGTCTCTGCTTTCTGTTTAAAACCTGCAACTGGTTGATCGAGTTTCGTTCGCCGGGAAAACTTTCACCACCATCGGGGGGGGCTCCGCACCCGTAAACTCTTGTAGGCGTCCATCCTGGGACCCAGGGCGAGCATTCCCCGGGAACAGAATTGTGTTTAGAGGCTCGCGGCCCGCGGGGTGTGCAGTGCTCTGCCCTCGGTCCGGCCAGAAACGCGGCGAAACCTGCGTGTTGGTCGTTGCTCTTACAGCTCTTGATAGTAACCGACTGACAGCTCGCCTCCGGGGCGTTTTCTGGCGCTTGAAACGGTTGGCCACACGTCCCGAGGTCACAGGGAGCACTTTGCAAGCAGCAGCGTTGCGTGGCGTGCTCTGGGGGTAGAGCACGGGCTGGTCTTCTGTTCCCGGCCGTCGGTGCTGCTTGGGGCCGTTTGGGTGTACGTCTCTCTCTGGGTATACCATCACGGACGACATCACCAAGTCTGAGAGGTGAGACCATTTGCCTCGCACAGCGTTCGCCTCAACCGCTCTACCACAGGAGAGTCGTTGTGCAAAATCTTAGTTGTATACCTCCTTTCTAGCTCGAGCACGAGTAGGCTGCGCATCTACAGCAATATCTAATCATCAGCGACCCAAACAAAAACAGCTGATTCTGTAAAATTGTACAAAAACAACATGCCTCCGGCGATTTGCGTGCTCGTACGTACGAGTACGTGTGGTTTGATGCGATCTTGTCTTTGTTTTTGGACCAGCCCGTGCTCTACCCCCAGAGCACGCCACGCAACGCTGCTGCTTGCAAAGTGCTCCCTGTGACCACGGGACGTGTGGCCAACCGTTTAAAGCGCCAGAAAACGCCCCGGAGGCGAACTGTCAGTCGGTTACTATCAAGAGCTGTAAGAGCAACGACCAACACGCAGGTTTCGCCGCGTTTCTGGCCGGACCGAGGGCAGAGCACTGCACACCCCGCGGGCCGCGAGCCTCTAAACAAAATTCTGTTCCCGGGGAATGCTCGCCCTGGGTCCCAGGATGGACGCCAACAAGAGTTTACGGGGGCGGAGCCCCCCCCGATGGTGGTGAAAGTTTTCCCGGCGAACGAAACTCGATCAACCAGTTGCAGATTTTAAACAGAAAGCAGAGACAAGCCTTTGCGGTACGTCCAACCAGTGCTCCGGGTACAAGTGCTCAATCGGGCCGGGTGTTCCTCCTGGGCCATGCCTATGTTGCTGTCTATCTCGGGCTGGCCTCTTTTTTCACAGCTTGGAATACAACACGAAACATGGGAGAAACAAATATGGATCTTCATTTTGAGATTTTCGGAACTTTTTTGTTGCCACAAAAAATGAACGGCAAATACCGTTATTTGAAGAAAAAAAGGCACGTTTTCAGATGGTTACTACTACTGTAGTATATTGCTATTTATTATGCCATCTTATTGTAACGGTAGAAGCCTATTGCAGCATATTATCGGTGATAATTGCTCCGTCAAATCCATTTATTTGACATCCTTCTAACTCAATTGTGCTGGCAATTCCATTTAGTTGACATCCTTCTGAATAATTTGTCCTGGAAATTTCATTTGATTGATATCCTTCTAAACCAATTGTGCTGACAGTTCCATTTCATTAACATCCTTCTAAATAAATTGTCCAGGCTCTTCCATTTAATAGACATCCTCCTGAACGAATTGTGCTGGCAATTCCATTTAATAGACATCCTTCTAAACGAATTGTGCTGGCAATTCCATTAAATGGACATCCTTCTAAATCAATTTTGCTAGCAATTCTGATCAATTGGCATCCTTCTCAATGAATCGCGCCGGGAATTCGGGTATCTTTCTAATTAATTGTCCTGGCAATTCCATTCATTTGACAGGCTTCGCAATAAATTGTCCAGACAATCAGGTATTTCTATTTATTAGACAATGTTATGTTGCCGGCCAATTGATCCCGGACGCTGCAAATGAAATTGGACACATCAATGGATGTATGAGGATGTTACTATTCTTGGAGTTGCGAAAAGTAAACGACTCGTGAGGCTGTCTAGCGATTGGAATTGCCGGGCCAAATATTTCATGGATATAGTTTATTAATTGGGATTGACCAGACTGCCCAGACAACATATTTCGGAGGTTGATCTCGGACAAACCTATTTGCGGCAGGTTACATTTCGTTTCTGCTTAACCCTTCGACAATAGGCATCGCAATAGCCTATTGCGCGTACAATTGACCCACGTAAAAGTCTATTAATTGGAACGGGGCGGACGATTGATTCATAACATATCAATGCAATTGGAATTGCCTAGACAACAACACATTGTAGTCCACCTACTAATTGGAATTTTCTAGGCAATATTGTTTATTGGTCTGTCAGTTAACTGGAATTGTCGCCTGCATTTGTTTCGCTCTGGAGACTCCAATACTCTATTACTTCTTGAATAGGACATGGGACCTACCCACGATGGACTATTGCTTTTAGAGTAGATCCTCCGATATTTCCTTTAAATGGAATTGGTCGAGACATTGCTTTTGTGGTGAATCTATTATTAGGAATCGCTCGTCCAATAGGTTTTTGTCCTCCCCTTTCAATGGATGTTGTTTCAGCAACTATTTTCTGGTCTTGTCTACTAAGTGAAATGCCCCAGTCAAACCGTTTCTGCTTTGAGCTTCCAATTGTAATTGATTCAGCAATTAGTTTAAGGTCTCGCCTATCAATAGGAGTGGTTTGGTCAGTAGATTTCTGTCTTGCCCTGCCGATATAAACTGTTTCAGCACTTACTTTCTGGTCTTGTTTACTTATTATAATAGTTCAACCAAACCGTTTCTGCTCTAGCTTTCCAGTTGACATTGTTTCAACAATTAGTTCAATGTCTTGCCTATCAATATGAATGATTTGATCAATTGGTTTCTGCCCTGACGTTCCAATTGAAAATGTTTCAACAAATAGTTTAAGGTCATGCCTTATCAATAGAAGTGGTTTGGGCAATAAGTTGTTCTGGCCTTGCCAATTAGGTTTTCGGTTGGTGTAATAGGGTTCGTCCTGATCGTCCAATTATTTGTGTTCGATTATTGTTTTTCTGACCTCGACAGTTCCAATTAATAGACCGTACTCGAAATCTTTTGGTTGGGCAATTTCGATTGATAGATACAACAGTCGAAATTAATTTGCTGGATAATTCCGACTTATAGAGCTCACTCGACAAACATTGACAGGGCATTTCCTACTTATAGACATCACTGGAAATCATTTAGTAGGACAATTGCATTTAATAGATATCATTCTTCAGTAGATACCATCCAAAACCCGTTGTTTCGGCAATTCCAATTAATAGAACCCACTCGAAATCAGTTGCCCCTACAATTTCAATTAGTCTACTTCAATATAAATCATTTCGTTGGGAGAATCCAATTACTAGAGAGCATCCGAAATCAATTGTAGGCACAAAATACTATTGCAATACAAATGGCCCAGATAATTGCAAAGGCCATCCCAATTAATTGACAGCACCCACAATCAAGTGCCAGGACAATTGTAATTAGCAGACAACATCCAAAATGAAGATCCCAGACCAATCCAATTCATATCATTCAATCGAAATCATTTGTTTGCGCAATTCCAATTAACAGACAACACGCGAACATAATTATATACACAATAGACTATTGAAATAGGAAGTGTCCAGGGTGTGATATATATATTTAAACAACTATACATTTGCGTAAACCGGGGTCGGTCGTTACGAGCGGACCGTAAGACAGCTCTTTCTCCCGACAAACGGCCCAATTTTCTGCCCACCATTTGGTAAACAGTTCAGTCCAGACCTTCAACAGATATCGATTCGAAACAGCCCAGCTCTTTAACAACTGATGATGTTCCAGAAGCTTCTATTGTGTCACCCGTTTGACCCGCTCGTCTCTGCTTTTACCCGCCTGACACAAACGGACATCCCCGGGTCGATACCGCCCCGCAAGGTGTGGAAACCCCAATACCACTGACTGATGGCTGGTTTGGCTGGGGCGATATAACTCATGGAGCCAGCGCACGAGACTTGCCTCTCGGGACAAATACGAGGTCCCTTCGCAACCGGAAATGATAACGTCGCCATCTCCGGAACATATGTTATCCCATAGATCTGAAACTTCAACAACCCGGGGACGAAACCGGCCACCCCCCGCCCGTAAGGTGTAGAAACACCAACCCAACTGCCAAACTACTGATTTGGCTGGGGCTCATACAGCCAGCGCACGGTGAGAGTTGCTCCTCGACCCAACTAAAAGGTCCCGTCATACCCGGGTATGATACCGTTCCGTCCTCTTATGAAAAACCTTCCAATACATCTACAACTCGAACAACCCTGGGACAAAAGTGGACATCTCCCGGGTCCATACCGCCCCAAAAGGTGTTCAAACCCCAACTTCACTGACTGATTGCGGATTGGCCTGGGGCTCATAGGGCCAGCGCGCGGTTAGAGTTGCCTCTCGGGGCAACAACGAGGTACCACCGTACCCGGAGACAAATTTTCCCATCCATGGATCATTGATCCTTCCATACGAAAACGGAGATCCCCCGGGTCAATACCGCTCCGCAAGGTGTTGAAACCCCAACCCTACTGGCTAAAATTGCGGATGCGTGTCTACGGTGGAATCCCGCCGCACCCGGGGATGATAATATTCCTCGGCTGACGACCCTATCCATCCATTCAACACTCGAACAACCCAGGAACAAGAAACGACAACCACCGAGTCGATACCGCCCCGAAAGGTGTGGAATCCCCTCCCACACTGGCTGATTGCTGATTGGTATGGGGCTCATAAAGCCAGCGCGCGGCGGGAGTTGCCCCTCAAAGCAACGACGAGGTCCTGCCGCACTCGTGGATGATGACAGCCCATTACCGTATCAGAAATCCGTCCGTATATTTACAGCTCGAACAACCCGCGGACGAAACGATTCCCTGGTTGATACCGACCCGCAAGCGTTGAAACCCCGATCATGTGGGCTGATGTACGCTTGATTGGCTCTCATGGAGTCGGCGGGCCGCGACAATCGCCCCTCGGGGCAACGCCGGGGGTTCGCCGCACCCGGGAATGGCAATGTCTCATCCCCGGACCAGAGGTTCTTCTATACAGCTACAACTCGAACAACCCTGGAACGAAAACATACATCCCCTCGGTCAATATCGCTCCGCAAGGTGTGGAAAAACCGAACTCCACCATCTGATTGCTGATTTGGCTGAGGCTCATGAAGCCAGCGCGAGGCGAGAATTTCCCCTCGAGAACCGGCAAGGTTTCGTCGCACCCGGGGATGATAACGGGCAATCACCGGATTATACATCCTTCCGTACATCTGCAACTCCAACAACCCGCGGATGAAAAGATATACGGGTGGATACCGCCCCGCAAGGGGTAGAACGTCACCCCCCGCGGGCCTATAGACGTTTGGGCCAGGGCTCATGGTCGATATCCCGCCGCACCCGGGGGTGGCAAAGCCCCTTTTTCAATTAATACATCCTTCAATATATGTACACCTCTAACGAAAACGAAGATCCCCCGGGTCGATACCGCCCCTCATGATGGCCCTATTGTTTCGGTTGAAAGTTGTACGTCACCTCGCACTGTTAATGCAAACATATACCACACCAGGAACCTAGACCTCACTTGGTGCACAGCAGGGCTAACGCCTCGGGCAGAGCCGTGGCCGTACCGCTGCTATACATTAAAGGTCGTACAGGACGTCTTGTGTGTGTCCTGGTGGTTCCTTGCCAGTACCAGCGACCGTATCGTTCGCGACGAGGCGGACAATACTCTCGTGTCGTATCTTCGAATATTGATTCAACCTCTGTAAGCTGGATTCGGGCCGGGTGGAATGGCACACACAAGCGCTACACTAAATCCTACCACTTAAAGGTCAACTATTAGAGGTTAAAACATGTCATGCTTGAGAAGGCAATTCTGCTCGTCTTCGTAACATCCTCGGCAACGTGTCATACTTCGTGGATACACCAGCAGTGGACACTTTACCAAAGCTTCGCTGTCCCCAAAGCCTTAACGGATGTCACTGTAAACCAGGGTGACAACCCTCCTCGACGACCGAGTGGTACGAGGGTCGTTGTCTTCTCTCGTCAGTTTGCTAAAACTTGTTCTTCAAACGTCTAGATGCTTTGGATATTTGACCGTTGTCAAAGAGAGTGATATCATGTGTTTCATTATGGCCCAGTAGTTTCGGATTATACTAGTATTAGACGAACCACATGTGTATATACCATCGAGGTGTTCGAATTGATTAACAATCGATTTTTCGACGAAAAACCTTGTTATCTTTTTCCAGAACACATCACAAAAAGCCGCTGTGATTCCTATAAAGTAAGAGAGCAAACAGCCTTGTTCAGCTTGGGGTATGTCGTGCTCTTACCTGCATTGTTATTGATGAAGACGGAAGAAGTAACGTAGTCCACCCCTGCGCCGCCTAAGAAGTACACCGCTCCCCCTTCTGACGCCGTGTTGTCCTTAAATATGCAATTCTCGTATAGCCTTCGATCGAAGTTCGTGGACGCCTCCTCTAAGGAGATGGCGCCTCCGTCCTTTGCCGTGTTGGCTGTAAAGGTTGTGTTGTAAATTTTCAATTCCGAAGGTGACGAAAGGGCTATTGCTCCACCGCCTGCCCTGGCAGTATTGCCGGTGAACCATGCCTCCCCTTTGGAGGCAATGATTAGGCTTCCTCCATAGCATTCCATCCCGCCTGATATCCGCCGACGCAGGCACACCCACGATAATGTCCGTTTTATCAGGCCGACGGCCGTAACTGGGCTATGGTGAACTCGAATGAATATTGTCAAAAACACAGGCAATTGCCGTACTACCTTCATCGAGCAGATGCACCAATATCGTCTGGCCCCCTTTATTCAGAATGTATGCCTTACGGTGCGTATCTTACAATCATCGATTGTAAAGAGCCAGCAGGAGTCCGTTGGTTGTGATGGGGGTCGTACTACCGGTTTACCGTCGTGGAAACATGTACTGCATTTGCGATGTAGTTCCTCAGATCGTGTACGTTTTGCCGTCCGATTATTGACTCAACGACACCAGACCGATCGAGAGCTGTTTCGGATTCCGGTGTCGGGACTAATGTGGGTGGAGCACTACAGGTAAGTCGAGGACGAACTGAAAATCTGTTAGAGCCATCCGTTAGAACCAGGTTTTATGTCCTTCCGAGGGGACAATCAATCGTAGCTGCTGGAATGCACAGACATAGGACTTAATTTAATCCAGCGCTAGATGGAGTTCGACATTCGATGTGTACAACTCTGGATAAAACAACCAGCATACGAACGCCGTGCCGAGTCAATGACTGCCGTTGGTACTGAAACCGGTTGGGTATTATCCTAAAATCCTATCGTCAGTTTCCAGTAAATGTGCACGTCCACGCCGAACGGTACCTTGTCCATGGAACACATGCACCAGGGTGGCATTTCCGCATCGACATTATAGAGTCTTGCGAAACACCTACAAATAATGGACCCGACAATAACTCTGCAACGTCAACCGACCGGGATGGTGCAGGGGCGCAGTGGGCGTCGTTTGGTGTACAGCGGACAAGCCCTATCACGTCGATGACACATCTGACAATCTGGCGACGAACATAAATATGCACCCAGATCTGACTAAACGTCTACTGTAACAGATGCAATCGTTCTACTTGGAAGTATTGCGGAATAAATATATCCTCGGTCGGCTGCGGAGCATAGCGGCAACTCCCACAACTACGGTACCGCAAGCGCCGTCTCTTCCACCGGTAACGCAAGGGGTCGGCGATACATCGGTATCGCAAAATAATCAAGCGATCATGAGTATGGTTGACCGCCGATGAACGAGGTTAACCCATTGAAAAATAAGACCCTATCAGTATGATCAACCTGAACATAACTCGTATGGCAAACTTTGTTTGTGTCGAATCGAGTGCCTGCGTAAGGCCTGTATACGTACGTGTTGCGTTTCCGCCTCGTCACCTCCAATGGACGCTGAATTTCTCACAAATGAAGAATTCCCGTCCATCGTCAAGTTGCTCTCGATCACATACATAGCCCCTGTGAGCACGGGAAAAACGAGAAAATCAGTAACAGGAAACATACAAAGCGTGTAGCATGTTCTCGAAAGCTAAATCGGGCAGCAAGGAGTCTGTAAGATGTCTGGGGTGGGCTGCTGCGTGTCTTACACACCACGTTGGTCGCCTTCACGCCAATTCTCCAGCCGTACATTCTGCGTACATGATGGAATCGGAATAGTATCTGAGGCCTCATGTGCGAGGAATGAGCCCGAAATGCAGTCGGAAACTATTGGCCATCCAGGCGGACTGACCTACATCAAAATAAGGCCAGCGTTCACGGTACCAACAATATGTTTTTGGGAACTCTAGAACATTCGCGCTGGTTTGAGCAAAGTCTAGGGATGCATTCCGTTACTTGTGCTTTTTCAGGCATCGTTCCTGAGACACGAATACGCTGTGGTGTGCGCTCTTACCTCCATTGAATTCGACTACGTTTTCGGCGAAGATGGTGTTTCCGTCCATGTAAACCACACTTTTGAATGCTGCGTACATGGCACCTGCGATGAAAAACGAAAGCACAGATACCTGTTGCCAGAATGCACGCCGAGAACACCCTGCTATGCCAGAGGTATGGTACAGGGGGTGGGTTCGCCCAGACAATTCCGTGACTTGCGGGGTGGATCAAAACACAAACTCGATTATACATTTTCAATCCTCTTCAGAGTTTGAAGTACTGTAATAATCAATAGAAAATATATCTATGTACATCGCACAATGTACCATGTATTTCTTTAAGGGTTGCGCACACTATTATTACTAGTAGGTAGGGTGCTCGATGAGGTAGGTATCTCGTCGTGTTACGAGCATAAACGTATTACGACAGTCCTTCTACCATGAGGTTACCCTGAAACAATATGAAAGCACTAGTGCCGAATTCCCGAAAGAAGCAAACACTCTTGACATAGAAGTGGCTGCAATTTTCTTTCAAGACCTTGGTCAGCCTTGTTGAGAAATGAAACGGACATTCCACACAATTGGCAGTTTGATCACGACCCCAATGTGGCACATACCATGTTGTTACTCAACGTCATGTTGCTTACGGTCGTGATATTACTACACGCCCCATACAATTACCCTAACCTACGTTTTATGTATTACACGATACCTAGTATGCGGGCATTGACAGACATCGCCCCGAAACACTTGAGCATTTTGTGTCCGTTCTTACCTGCATATTCAGACGCTGAATTGTGAGCAAAGTATGTCGTCCCGTAGACATTCCCCGTGCTTCCATCAGTTAAGAACACGGCACCTGGGCGTGGATAAGTTAAACCCAAAGACCCAAACAGTACCCGACACGCGTTACACTCTGATTGTCAGTCGCGGCAAACAATGTAAATATGCAAAACATATTGCCATCAAGGCATACTATATATGTTGCGTCCACGGGGCATGACATTCAAAGTCGTAGCCTCAAGTTGCTCAGCAAATCAAATACTTTAACGCTACGATAAAACGAAATATATACATTTGAAAGCGTGCGCGTCTTCTCCATCCGCGTGCACTACTGTAATGGAAATGAGGGTGAAGGTGTTGTGCTTTGAGATTTTGTAGGCCGGTCGTTGCGAAGCATCGTTAGGTGTGAGGTGTATCGATATTTTCATGAAGAGGAGGAACATATCTCTGGTTGAACGGCACAAATACATGTCACCGTTTCAGACTTTATTGGCGAAACGTCGGTGAGGAGTCGGTAAGGCCGTTCACAAGGGGGACGGAACTATTGGCACAAGTTTGTCAAGTATTCCTGGATGATTTATAGGGGTATGTGAATGTTATGATTGAAATATGTATGAGCAACACATTGTTCAATGGCAAATGTACTAATGATGGTTGATGCGCATACGTTGGGACAGCAGAGCAATGCAAACATTATAGGCCCAAGCTGCTGTATGCTAAGGCTACAAGAGTGTACGAGTGGTCATATCCTCCAGGCGTTTGTTCGATATGACTCCAATGTTTAAGGGTACATATTCGGCCGCACTAGAAGCGCCTGAGTTGTGGCCAAATCAGCCTTGCTCGTCCAACATTATCACACATCACAGCTATCTGTACATGCTACCTGTGAGTACATACGAACCACCAGAAGATCCGCGCTAGAGCGCAGAGAGGGGAGTTTTGACGCCACTATTACCTAACAGGCAGGATTCCTCAGCGGTCTCCATTGTTCAGGCATACATTGTTTATATATGAGAACGTTGCACAATTTATTGTTGATGTCATTGGGCGTACTCTTGTTTTTTATCGATATGTCGAGTGTCGGGAGATGTAGATACGTCCCAAGCTTAGGAACGTGATACTTCCTTACAGTAGTAGCCTCCTGACCCTGAAGCATGATCTACTAACCTAACACGAACATCCCGGAAAAAATAAAAACTCTTGTCATACAGGCAAATGCCAGGAAGTCACACAGGACAGGGCCTTCGTCAGGCTTGTCGGGAGTTCAACCGAACGCACACAACGGCCGGCATAAACGTTGCACTAATGCTGTAAATGCCACGCTGTTTATAGACAGATCACGCCCACACGCTCCCTTGAAGGTGGAGAGTTTAGGCCATTCAAATTGCATCGTAGATGTACACAATTTGTTTGTTTCGATTAGTGAACATCTTAAAATATATTACTGCGATATCCGTCGACGATTTACCACTGCCCAGCCTATCACGGAGCCTTTTCCGCGTACACTCCGCAGAAGAGGTGTTGTACTGTAAGTTTGGGGTGATAAAATCGACAGGAAATAATTATCCAACCCCAGCCAAATGGTCAAGGGATAGTTCAAGAGCCCAAGAAAGTATGGGTAGTACCACTGGCTGGGGCAGGAGGCCTCAACTAATCCAATACTTACTGTAAATGATCGTTGAAAGCGTACAAGAATACTACAGTAAAATCGGGAGTCAACCAAATGGAACCACGTGATCTTAGGGATGTGGTTCCACTAGTAGAAACCGAAACTACTGGATCACGATGTAGCACACGAGATCATTTTCTTCCAATATGACCAAAAGCCAAAATATCGAGGCTTTTGATAAACAGTTCTGACCATCCCACTCTCTAGCTGACAAGCAATTAACAGCAGTTTTTGCGTTTGTCATCCTTAACGGCCGGGATCGCCACCGCGCTGAGTATGCACTCAGCACGGGGGTGATTTATCCCGGGCGAGACCCCCCTTCTTCGGGGTAAGAGGCCTCAACTAATCCAATACTTACGGTACATGATTGTTAAAAGCGTACAAGAATACTACAGTAAACAAGCATGTCGACAACAAGAAAATGTACCAGGTATATACTAAACAAGGAGGGTTTATCCACGATACTTTGAACGTGATACGTACGAGTAGGAGTCCATTACTTTACGTACAACGTTATTGATATTTATAACTTTTGGGTCAATTACAAGGTACAGTATATCACGTACACAGGCAGTAGAGAAAGTCAAGTGACGCACCACCGAACTATCCAGACCCGTAAATACGTCCTCAAGGCGGAATCCTAGGCGCTGGAACTAAGTACATTATAATACAAGCAAGCGTGTGCGTTGCTTCCAGCTACTCTAAAGATCTACTAAATATAGCTCGTGCTTTTGGTGTATTTACCCTTCAGGCATTGTAACCATATTACATCTCTATTGCCGTCGACATCAAAGGTTCTCGGCCAAATTAAGGTACTACCCCACTCAGCCGCACCGAACCAGTGCCAAGTCCAGCCCCACTTATCGCAAACGTTATTGCCGCCGAAATGAAGGCGGGTGATAATTCGCACACGTGATTGCACCTCATGCGTGTTTGAGGAAGTGCAAAAACTGCAATACACACGTAGGTTATTGACTGATACTAACGTTCTTCACTGAAACGAGGACCAACAAGAGATAAACACGTCAGTAATGTTTGCGTTGGGCCATCGCGCTCATCCAAATAGCATACCTTCCCTCTCCTTTACGCTAGCGCTGCAGATATGTAGTATTGTTTTGTAGCTTTGACGGAAACACTCAACACTGTGCCGGCGTGCATTCACCTGCAGAATGAAGTGCTGAATTATGACGAAAGGATGTGTTTCCGTCCATGTTAATCGCGCTTGCATACGCTGAAACTGCACCTGCGAAGCCGAGCGGGAAATAACGCGGAGTATTCGGAGGCAGTTATACAAAGAGCATTGCGCCTCGGCCACCTCTGTTTCGTTTTGTACTCGTAGCACGCATCTGCGATTTCATTCCTATCGTCTACGAGAGAAATGCGTTCGCGTCCCGTTCCCGGGCCCGCGTGCCCATAGTGTATATACGAGGACGACAAAGGGTCAGCCATCCAAGCGAAAGGTACCAGGTGGTGGGGACCGGACATACTTCCAGCGCAAGTAACCCTGCCTGACTGTTTTCGTTATAGTAGACTATTGAAGGCGTTCTCAAGGCCAGCCAACAAACAACATACATGTAGAGCCCTAGAGAGCTTGCGGCGAATGTGAGAGGGCTTGAAGCGAAGCCAGCATAGACACTAGTTTTCCGAACACGACCGTTTTCAAATCCGCGATAGTTTCTGGCATTGATGAATTATATCAAGTCGAGAAACCGAATGGTGGGGGCTGCGAGCGGGGGTGTGAGAAGAATGTAACTACGAAGCAGTGATACCGAAGACGAATATGCTCGACGTTCAAGTTTTTTTCAACTGGGTAAAAATCGAGCTTGACTGATGAGAGGAGTGTAAAATACCTCTTCGGATCGAATCCTATCCCCCCCTCTTATTGTGGGATGAGTTTGTGTTTGCAATTGCGCAAATTGCTTGATCGGTCTCCTCAGCCTCCCATAAATAGTGAAGCAGTAATAAAACTCCTAATATACACCAATCCAACGTAAAAATAAATACAGCGTGTAGACATATATCTCACAGCTAAGTAGCATTGGCCTTAAACCGCCATTCTGGCGTGGTTAGAAAACCCAACATTTGTTGTGATCGACGGACGGATCTAACTTTTGGATTTACGACGTTTCCAATTTTATCGACCTAAAACACTGGGATATGAGACATGGACTTACTCCAGACTGTTCGAAAACTCAGGAGTAGGATCAGGGTAGTCGCAGACACGATCCACCCGAAAGTATAAAACCCGTCGAGTACGTCAGCTATTATATCTACACCCGTTGGGATTTGGGCGTCAATCACTACAAATGCCATGAGGAAAACATTGCCTGAGCTTATGCTGTCATCATGGAGGTGGACCGGAGAGATACGCAGAAGCCATAACTTGAATCTTGTGTTCGGATACCCCAGTTTACGGTGAATAATAGTTAGTAGCCAGCGTGTCAAAGGAGGCACCGGAAGACGGTGTCCGGCGCCCCCCAGCTTTCTGAAGCTCACCATATAGTTCCAACTACCCGTAAACACAGGGTGACCGGTAACTGTCAGTTCAACGTGGACCCCTGCCAAGTTCACTGTTAATTGAGAACACGGCTTGAGAACGTTTCCCATCAAAACTGTCAGAGCGTGAATCTTCTTTGAGAAGCCGGTGCATTTGCCGGCCTCCTATCGGTCGTTTAGCATTCACCATGGGCTCCACAGCCCGTGCTCCCCTGCAAATGGCTAATGCAACTGCGCCGTGACGCTTGCGGCGAAATAAATCATGCGCAACACGTCCATGCGCATTGAAATTCAACACCTAGTTTTGGCAAGGGACTGGTTGCATCGAAACGCATGTTAGGATTGTCCGTTTGGCAAACCCAGGTTGAATCATTCGTGGCAACTCCATCGTTTGTATGTGAAAGCAGCGATGGATCGTGATGTCTCATGACCCTGGTCGAGATGGGCGGTCGGTGGGGGCTTCTTGAATTGGCAGACGTGGCGGTCAAAGCACGCACGCAAGCTGGTACGAAGGTGCAATGCAAATCATGTGGGATACAGTTCGCGGGGCTCACCAGCCGGATAGGGGGGACACCACCCGGCAGATGCTGCATACTGCACCAGCTTAACTTGTCCGAGGGCTCCGGCCGACGCACGAAATCTCGCTAAACACGTGATCGAGGAGTTCGAGGAGGAACGGAATGCTACCCAGGCGCTGAGCGCAGAAACCGCGAATAAGAACGGCAAGCAGAGGTCTTTGTGGAAAATGCTGGATGGTGTAGCGGAATCGGCAGCGGATGCCGCCCACGCCCGCTTGGTAGTCGCTTCCGGACCGTCATTCGATCTCGGACGCAACCCGCTCTACCTGGACTTAATCGAAGCTCACAAGAACCCCACTGGGTGCTCGAAAGGGTGCGAAGCTGTGAGGTCGACGGACCTCGGCCGATAATATGATAAAAGTGTCAGGGTCCAATGTACTTGGGCGCAGCAAACAACATGCCGATCGCCGACTGGTGGAACGACTACCGCCGCACAGGAATAGAAACACTCGCGAAGGTGGCGATGTGATGCAACTCGAACATTCCTGCGTCTAAAGGACCGGAGAAGAACTGCAGTCTCTACGAGGGTGATACTACTACTACACTAATTTTGTATTTCTTAGTTGCGTGCAGTCGCAGGCTCTACGTAGGTTGTAGGGCAGACGTTTCGTATTGTATAGTTTGTTACTGCTCGACGTCGTACTTCGAACTCTGCCCAACCTCTGCGTTACGCCGCTGCCGCGTGATTGGATTTCAGATGTCATGGGGGGAAGTCATGCGGCCATGGGCGTGGAGAAAGCGCGCAAGGTAGTCTTCGTGAAAGCAAACCTGAAGCTCCACACCGAGATGTACAGCAGATGGTCATTCGTTACTTGGAACAAGGATTATTTAGAGTCGGATGGCTTCCTAGACAATATCTCGGACTCGGACTCTGAGTTAGATTTGGATTAGGGCGTTGACGCTGTGATACATTGCACTCCTGATCTTTATTTTGGGACAGGGGCTATTGCGCAACAGAATAATGTGCGAGGACGCCGCCTATTCACTAGCGGTGTGGCTTGCTCAATACGTCGGCGTAGTGCAAGACTGTACGAGTGATGTGCAATTTTGAAATGAATGTGTACCTGGTGCACTGCGAGTATTGGTTAAACACACGACACGGCGGTGCAGGCCTGCAGGCCACAGGACTTCAACAGTACCAGGTACCAGGACACTGCTGTACTCAGGTAGCCGCTGGCTGTAATACTTAGGTTTAAATCATAAAACGAATCGGGAGCGGCATATTTTGTTTTGTCTACAAACATGCTACGCATTTCGCATTTTATTTTACTGCTGCTCTTGCTATAAAAAACACAAAAGGTACGACAATCTAGACTATACGTTCTACTATGAATATTCATAATATTATCATCACATTGACAACAGGAAAACAAAGACGCCTCACGCAAGACTGCCACCTGCCGCCGCTGCGAGTGCATGCAGCATGATACCTGAATGACACAGTATGTAAGTAGACAATATGCCCTATATTAATCAATATACCTTGCATAGAGGACGGGGATGAAAGTGATCCATCCCCTGATTTAACGCCTTGTTATGGTTTGCGGTTGACGTTCACAAGCGACGTTCGCACTATTTGCCATTTCGACGCGAACGCCCGATGTTCACAATTTATGTAGCCATCGCACACATCCCTGAAACAAAGTGTGTGCTATCAATGTATTGCCATCGACACACAATGTGTTTGATTAAACTAAGCTCCTACCCCACTCAGCCGCACCGAACCAGTGCCAAGTCCAGCCCAATTTCCCGCAAAAGTGTTTGCCGCCGGAATGAAAGCGGGTCATCATTCGCAAACGTGAGTGCACCTTATTCTTGATTGAGGAAGTGCAAAAACTGCAACACATACGCACGTTATTAAATTATGTTGACATGCTCCACAGGAACCATCGCACACATCCCTGAAATATAGCGTGGGCTACCAATGTATTGCCATCGACACACAATGTATTTGATTAAACTAAGGTCCTACCCCACTCAGCCGGACCGAACCAGTGCCAAGTCCAGCCCAATTTCCCGCAAAAGTGTTTGCCGCCCGAATGAAAGCGGGTTATCATTCGCAAACGTGAGTGCACCTTATTGTTGATTGAGGAAGTGCAAAAACTGCAACACATACGCACATTATAACGGTATGTTGACATGCTCCACAGGAACGATGACCAACAAGAGATAAACACATCATAAGCGCTTACGTTTGGACAGCGCGTGCATCCTCAAACCATATATTTCTCTACGTTACGCTAGCGCTACAGACATGAAGTATCGGTTTATAGATACGAGGGAAGAACTCAACACTGTGCCGGCATGCATTCACCTCCAGATATACCGGCTGAATTACGACGAAAGGACGCGTTTCCATCCATGTTAACCGCGCTTGCAAACCCGGCGTCAATAGCACCTGCAAAAATATACGGGAAAGAACACGAGGTGTTTATGGGCAGGAATCCAAGAAGCTTCGCACTTCGGCCCCATCTGTTTCACTTGGTACGCGTAGCACGCCCCTGGGATTTCATTCCTATGGTGCGCGATTACCATTATGTTGCCCGGCCTGCGTGTGCGCGGTTTATACACGGGGACGACCAAGGGGCGGTCATCCAAGCGAAATATTACAGGAGGTGGAGACCGGACTTACTTCCAGCGCAAGCATAACTGCCTGACTGCGGTTGTTATACCATGACTATCAAAGCTGTTTCCAAGGCCACCCAACAACAACATACATTTATAGCCCGCGAGAATCCTTGGCGAGATCGAGACGGCTTGTAGCGGAGCCAGAAAAGACACTAGTTTTCCAAACACCATCGTTTTCAAATCGGTAAGGGTTTCTGGCGTTGATGAATTCCATCAGATCGACAACACGATTAGTGGGGGCTTCGAGCGGGTGGTGAGGTTAGTGCGGGCATTTATAATATTAATCAAAGCCCGTGATGGCAAGAGGATCATCGTACTCCGGCCGCGAAGACGAATATGCTCGACGTACATGGTTTCCGATTACCTGATAATAGACCTTGGCCGATGACAGGCATGTAATGATACGTCTTCGGCTCCAATCTTACTCTTTCCTATGGTGGGGTGAGTTTGTGTTTCAATTTGCGCAAATTGTGTGAACCGTCTCCTTAGCCTCCCATAAATGTTGCAGCAGTATCAACACTACTTCTGTCACGCCAAATCAACGTACATATAACGATGGCTTGTACGGATATACTGCGCAGCTAGCATTAGCCTTCGACCTCGATTGCGGGGAGGTTAAACCCCAATATTTGATGTGATCGATCAACTGACCTACCGTAATGTCTGAATTTATGGCGTTTCTCATTCGAGTGACCGGAATCGCTAGGATGTGGAACATACCTGGGACGCTTGTTTTAGAATTTTCTAGAATTCCGGGGTACGGTCATGGAGTTATGTGCATTACAGTAGGTCGTTCCACACACGCTGCACCCGAAAATGAACTACCCGTCGAGTGTGTCACCTCTGATATCTATACCTGTCGGGGTTTGGTTGCCAATCAGTAGGGGTTGTATGAAGAAAACATTGAATGAGTTGAACCTTCACCGTGGGGATGAATCGAACAGACGATCAGCAGACCTAACTTGAGTTTCGAGTCCAGAGACCCCAGTTTACCGTGAGGACCACAGGTCGTAGCCAACGTGTTAAAGGTGGTGCTGGAAGTCAATGTTCGATGGACCCCAGTGTTCTCACGTTAACCAAAATATGTAGTTTACCCGTAAACACAGGGTGGCCGTTTACTGTCAAAGTTTAACGTGGACCCCTGTCAAGTTGACGATTAAATGAGAACGCGGTTTGTGACTGCAATTACCAAAACATCCCCGAGCGTTAATCTCCAATGACTAGGCAGTGTATTCGCCGACCTCCTATCGACCGTTCAGCATTTGACCATGAGCTGAACCGCCAGTGCTTCTCTACATATGGGGAACGCAACTGCAACTTAACGTTTGCGGCGAGAGAACAACCGCCCAACAAGTCCATGCGCATTGCAAATGGAGACCTAATTTTGGCAAGAGACCGGTGGCATCAAGACGCATGTGACGATTGGCCTTTTGGCAAACTCAGTTCGAATCGTTCATGTCTGTGGGGAGCAGGCCGTCGAATTGTCGATACTCCCTTCACCTGGTTTCGTAATGTGACTTGTCGCCACGTCCACGAGCGTGATGTCGATCCACTTGATTGCCTTGATTAAGGCCGGAACAGCACTCTTTGCTTGATGTTGATTTTAGCATTGGCGACAGCCAGATCTACCATGTGAGCACGCCTTCGTAATACGATGACGAAATTATGGTAGGATAGGTCGTGTGGAATTGCACGGACAGTAATGTTACTATGCCGGTGCTAGTACAGAAGCGTGTTGAATTAAGCCCCTCTCTTGCCGTGAATGACGGGGACCATTGCGTAGCCAGTACGGGTATGCACGCGCAATCCAACCACCAGCTGTAAACGGATATTTGAGGGACAATCGGTCTTCACGTACACCTTCACACCTCTGGCAGGATGCTGACCTGCCTATTAATGACAAACCGTAGCCGAACGCATCTACGGGTTAGGGCTTTTCCATTTCAACAAACTGGAACACGCATACCATCGGACCGCAAGGCTGCTGAAGGCTTGCATATTAGATAATTTTCTCAGGTGTATCTGGTACACGGGACGTAACACATGTAGGCGTGTTCGTCACGTGGCACAAAAGCCGAACCATCCAATCTGCAGAATCAGGGAAAAGGCCAGTCTTTTCCCCAAAGGAAATTACCTAGAAGTCACATGCTCGGCAGGCGAAAGCACAAAACAAGAGACACTCGTGTGTCGAAACGAGTGAATACTTGGACAGCAAGAAAATACCACCAAATTTAGTTGCAACAGCGAGATCAGGATATCGAAAGTATTGGCCCCGAGGATTTGAGCACCACTCCCTTTCACATAGCATGGATAATAGGCGGTGTGTTGGAGATCTGCAGGCTAACATTTGTGGTGTAGAGGCTGCTGTGGGATACTCGAATCGTGGCAGTTTCGAAGCCGTGGCATGCATTTGACGTTCAGCGAAACCTCTATCGAAAAGCAATTGAACCAGCCGCACAAGCTCGCTTGGGCACGCGGACCACGCAACCGCCAAGATGTCTAGGATATTTCAGCCTGCGAAGGTACATACTGCGAGGGTACCTCACGTGTCGAAAGTGCCGGTGGTGCGAAAATACCCTGCATGCTGGGCGCTGGAGAGGGTAAATTGTTGAATCATCGAGCTCGAGTTTTCGTAGGTAATGGTCAGACCGGTGTATATAGACCGTTAAAAAGGAAACGTCACAACTGTTTACAACATTCTCAAATAAGGACGCTGATCGCACTAGACGCCTCCATGTTTTCGCGGTATTGTATCGGAAAAACCAAAGCCAGAGACTCCTGCGTGGCTCAACTCTCCCGTGTTCGATTTGGTTACAGCCATTGCGACTGTAAACAAAACGTGTGGTGTCACCCCAATTAACGAGCACCTGACTGGTCACCATCTCTGGCGGCATGAAACCGTAAAGCGGTTTCAAACAAAACAAATCGTCATTGAATTTCGCAATGTCACCGGTCGCCCCGGTGGGCTAGCAGATAACCACCAAGCCTGTTAGCGTCAATATCGCGAGTTCGAGCCCCGCGGAGTGTGCTCGTAGGGACGTTTTCTTGCAAAAAATATCTTGACTAGCGGAAAGCGCGAGAGCGTGAGTTAGCAAAATTCGATCAAACTCGACGAGTGTAGACAAGGCTGAACCCTCTGCGCGACAATAATCAAGGCAAGAACGGTAGTGGGGGGGGAGGGAGAGGATCCTGTTTTGTGACCCCGGATCTGAGTTACCACTAGACAGGGAGAAAGACGGAAGTGCGAAGATAATACATGGGATGGAAAAACAAAAACAAAGGGGAAAAGCGAGAGCTCAACGTACATTATCGGTTTAGGACTGCACTCGCTCGCTGGGTGGAGACACAACACTTGGAACTATCAAAGAGTCATAATTACGTTTAGATGCAGTGCTGTAATATATAGTTTAGGAACAGTGTGTCAGATCATCTCATACGTCCTGCCAGACATGGTTTATGAAGGCTTCATTCCTTTTTCCCTTCGTACCTCCAAAGTCGCCAGCTGAATTATCAGTGAAAACAGCGGTTCCATCCAAGTTAAACACGCATTCGGTCTTAGCGTACATGCCACCTGCGCGACAGACAGAAAACATCCAGGTTGCTTGTTCAGGCAACACCCCGATCGATCGCATTAAGATACACTCTAAATATCGCGACTAATTTCCCAACAGCAAAAACAGAGTATTTGGAGGCAGGTGTGAGGTGTCAATTGCTCACATGAGGTGTTAATTGCTCAAATCAGGGTGTGCTGTTTGAAAATGCACACCGTAAGTTGGTCCTTAACGCGGTATCCTTAGCGCTACAACGCAAAACGTTGGAATGCAAGTGTGGGCGTCTCCTGCAATTGCCGTCAAGACGTGCTGATACAACTGGCGCTACCAATGCATTTCTCTTGGGGTATTTTCAACCACGGAAATCTCCTTTTACATCTATCTACACTATACAACGCCGGTCTAAATTAGGATTATGCTGCAACCAACCGCACCGCGCCATTGCCAAGTTCTGCCCAACTTCCTTGAACGCGCATGCCGCCAGTATCATGGCAGACGGGAGATCAGTCGAAAACGCAATTGCACATGATGCTTGTTTAAGGAAGTGCAAAACAGCAATCAGTATGCACGTAGTGATTGAATGACATTTACTTGTTTGATAAAAAAACAAACGACAACCAGCTAGATATATAAACAACAGTAGAAGTGTTTTCGTTGGGACACCGCGATCATCAAAATACCGTACGCGTACTCTCTTTTACACTAGCGCTACAGAGATGTACCATCATTTTGTAGTTTCGTGGGAACAAACATCAACTGTGCGGGTAAGCATTCACCTCCATTATAACCGACCGAATTATGAAGAACTGAGATGATTCCGTCCATATTAACCATGCCTTCATCAAATGCAGCAATCGCACCTGCAAAAAGAGCGGGAACGAATATCGAGCATTCGCAGACATGTTTTCCAAGAATCATTTCAGCTCGGCCATATATTCTTTACTTCGTACCCGTAGCATCACTTGGAGTTTTATTGCTAACGCGCGCAAATTGAATGCGTTCGTGTCCTGTTCCCCGGCGTGCTTGTAATTGGCTTATATCATATAGAGCGACGGCCAATGGTCCTGCATGCAAGCGAAAGCTTGAAGGAGGCGGGGACCCCACATACTTCCAGTACAAGAAACACTGCGTGAATATGCTAGTGATAGCATGACAATCGAAGCCTCCGCCATGGAAACGCAATAAAAACAATAAATGCATCTTCGGTGAGAACTTGCGGCGAATTCAAGACGGCGTGTACAAAAGCCAGCACAGAAACCAGTTTTGCGACGTGTTTTCGTTATCAAATCCGCGATAGTTTCTGGCGGTAGTAAATTTCTGTCAGACATAGAAACCGGTGTGAGTGGGCTTCGAGATAGTGGAAAGGAAACCGACGTCAGTGGTAAGGCGACTAAGAATCTGTGATGGCGAGAGCATTGCCGTGTGCAGGCGGTGAACAGTATTGCTATCGACATCCATATTTTACAACCGTCAGATATTCGACCTTGGCCGATGAGAGTCTTGTTAAATTCCTCTTCGGGCCCAAACGTGCCCTCTCCCAAATATGGCATAGGGTTGTGTTGAAATTTACATAAACTATGTGTATTTTCTTCTGAGCCTCCAAATCAACAGTCTCCATATCGAAACCACTCCTGTCCCACCAATCCCCTATAAAGGCAACTATACCTGGTAGGTTGTACTGCTATACTGGAGATCCAACACTTTCATTCGACCGCGATTTCTTGGTGGATATAATCCAACCTATGTTGTGATCTATGCTCCGAGCGAACGTTTAGAATTATCATGTTTCGTATTTGAGCGGCCTGAAAGGCTAGAACGTCGGACATGGGCTTACGTGACAACCTGGGCATTCGAGAACGCCTGAGTAAAATCAGGGTGTTGTGAGCATTGGGAAGTTAGACGCAAGTTGCACAAAAAAACAGAAACAAAACAGTCCAGTGTGTCAGTATCTACACCCGTCGCTGTTCAAGGGTCAATCACTAGGGATCGTTCAATAAAGCAGTTATACGAGTTAAGCGTCTTATGCACAGCACTCGGACAGGTCGACAGCAGATATTATCTTGAAAATCGGGTTCAGAGACACCAGTTAACTCCGGGAAATGCGTGGTAGCCAAAATTTCAAAGGTGGCGATAAACGATAATGCTCAGTCGCCCCCAAGAGTTGTTGGTCACCCTGTAAACGCAGCGTGGCCCGTAACTGTCCAGGCTCTACGTGAACCCCTGTCACGTTAACTGCTAAATTAGATCGCTGTTCAAACATTCACTCAACGATAACCGCCAGGCCGTGAATCTCGTTCGAGGGGGAGCTGTATTTGTCGACTTTCTATCGATCGGTGAGCGTTTGTCAAGCGCTCCACAGTCATACTTCCCGATAAACGACCAAGTCAATTGCAACGCCATGTTTGCGGCGATAAAACAACTGTACGGCAAGTTCAGGCACTTAAAAAATGAAAATCTAGGTTTGAGAAGAGACTGGTTTCATGAGCCCGCGTTCCATTGACCGATCTCAGTTTCAATCATAGATGCCCGTAAGGGGCGTGCGGTTGAACAAATTGGTGGTCTCGTGGCGCTGGTTTCGCGACGTATTTGGTGGAGATCTCCACGAACGTGCTGCCGGCTCACTTCATTTGTTTGACGAGACCTGCACGGTATTCTCTGCTCGGTGTTGAGACCGATATCGGCAAAATCCTCATCTACCCTGTGGACGTTCTTCTCCGAAACGATGGTCGGTTGTTTCCCGTGTAATAGCCAAGGGCAGCAGTGTCACAAGGCCATTGCAGTTACAAACATTACTCTTGAAAACAATCCCCCCCCTTTCGCCGTAAGGCTACGGAAACCCTTTCGTCGCCCGTACGGGAAATAACGCGCAAACCGATCGTTCTTTGTATAATGGTGAAAGTCGGCCTTCACATATACCTTTACACATGGTAGGAACGTGGCCAGCCAAGAAAAAAAAAGCATGAGGACGTGTGAGGATTTTTTAACTGAACCTTACGTCAACACGTGAATCACAGGATACTATCGCAAGGTCGCTGAAACGTTTTATACTTGTTTCAAATATTACGTTCGCTATTTTGAACTGTTTTGTTTTTGTTTGGGCTATAGACTCGTGTACCAGGTTATGCTACGTTGTGTTTACAAACAAAAGCGTGTGCGAGTTGCGATACATTGCTTGGAAAATGGCAAACACAAAAGTCTCCGAAGTATCGACGCTATAGCTGTGTGTATGATATATGTTCCCCACAGTTTCGAAGGCAATCCGTACTCCGTCATATCGTCTGAACAAAGACGAGAGGTGATACTTTGGACATAGTTAAGTCGAATGAGAAATATGGTATGATGGCAGCGGTCTAGGCTAATAGTCAATATCTAACCAAGGCTGGGAGGGGTCGGTATATGAGCTAGGAACATCATATATGAATCGAGTAGATGTTCGTGAAACGGCCCCGGAGGAAGTATGGGTACGGATAATCACACGAGCCCATCTGGAGGATGTTATACAAAACCTACAGCACATCCGTGTTAATACCGGAGCCACGGGGGCTAGCGCACCACAAAGATCCACAAGGCGTACCAAATGTATTGTCATTCATGAATGTAGCTGCGGGTGGCGATAGATGCGGTGTTTGATAGAGTGGCCTCAAACGCCGCATGCCCTACAGTCACAAACCCGTGTGTAAAGTATATACTGCTATCGATCACCGGGGACGGAGGAATAGTCGGTAAACGTGCGGTCATATTCAGCGACACAAGCAATATGCCATCATTTACATCTCCGCCCCGATGTTGCACCAACGTAAAAACCATTTAGAGGATGGTAGAATACCAGTTAGCCGACAATATTTCCAGTTGTACTGTTGTTGTAGAATCCCTCTTGTGAACGGGGTCCGCGTCGTTCCAGAGTAGCCGACCGATACCGAGACGTCGCCAGGACGAAGTCATTTCTAGACGTTTGTGGTTTGGAGGTTTTCTGGAGGTTGGCCCCTCTTCATGCCATAGGCCGACGTCAACAATAAACTGACCGGTGTGCTCCTTAGAGCGGTACGGGTATGTTCATCTTCGTCCTCGTCTTGTGCAGTCGCGTTCATGGATCTAATTGGAGAATCGAATGCTCAAACCTCACCAAACATCTAACAAAACAACTCATTGGCTTCACGATACACCAATCACGGCGTCGGCGTCGATATGGCAACATTGAGATTCAAGCGGCTCTCGGAGCATTGAGCCTAGTGTCCCATATATATTCGAAGACCGTAAGAGCCGGTAGTAGTGTCATAAGTTTGTGTTGCTCGACTTCGGTTTCACTACGGACTCTCCATTTAGTATTTTACAAGAAAATGCACCCTATACGAAACTTCGAACGCTCAATGAGACCGCGAGACAATCAATCCTTTTCATCTTCCCTTTGTTCGGCTTGACTCGCCCATTAAATTACGCCCCAGAAAAAGGCTCGTCTCTTGAACGAGGCTAACCTATGAGCGCCACATACGTAGGGTCCCCTCGGAAACACCAAACTACATGACATGGCCCTAGAACAATAATATAGCATCCACCGGCGACAGATGAGGAGCCGCGTCCGTCACAGAGTTGATGTTTGGTCTAGTTGGACAGTTGTGACACATTGATACACGAAGAGATCCGTTTTGACGTCGATTCTACCGCGCTCAGTGAGGATATACCCTTTAGCCTTTAGCCATGTCTAGAACAAACGAAGTGAGTGCAACATGCCCGCTGTTGTTCGTGCAGATGTACGGCGGGTGTGAAGTACATCGGTCATAACCCGAGAAACACGAACACCACATTATTCCGAAACATGGACGAAATAATTGGAGCAGCTGTTTTCCCTGAGGACGGCACTCGCAAAGATTGGTTGACATAAGTAAGATTGCACTGTTGTCGCAACAGGTATGGTCATAACGGTTTGCATGCTTTGCCCCCTCCGTGCTTGGCAATATGGCTACCACTCATCTGAAACACCCTAATCGTCCGGCGAAGACCAGGATAACAAACCAGCAAATATCCGATGTGAGTTCAACAAAAGCGTCAAATTTAAGGATACATGATGGCTGACTAATTTGAGCGTCATTGGATGTTCGTGCATTTCGACGCCCGCCGAAGCGTGGACATAACATAGGCAAAGGAGAGTCAATAAGATCCATTCGGTAATGATCGTAGAAAAACCGTTTGTTAACTTACCCAAGCATGTTAAGGATGTTTTAAAATGGTCTGGGGGTCATGTTCCACAGAGCGAGATACGTATATATGTGCGGCACAGAATCTCCTCCAGCCAAACTGTTCATCAGCAGGGTGCCGAAACTGCCATAGTTTAACACGAACAGATGGGAAATGATGCTTCCCCCCCCGCGTCATCGGTAATCCCTCTCGAACGGGATGCGTGGTCAGTGGTCAAATGACTAAGGCAAGCAACAAATGCGTACACTATGTAAAAGACGGACGAACTCCTGCCCGCTCTTTCTCACCTCCCGCTATCGATGCTGAGTTGTGAGAAAACGTGGTGTTTCCGTCTATTGTTACGTCCGAACCATTGACAAATATGGCACCTGTGGGAACACGAGAGCAGTGGTACAACAAGCTTCAGGCATTAGTGTTGTTTGTCTAGTTAACCAAACATATATCGACACCCCTTTTTACCTCATGGCGCCGGTACACCCCTAAACATTGAAACATAATTTAAACGACGGTCCCTTGCCGCCTGAGGCTCTCTGGCGTCTAATCTTACTTGTAATGGATCCTGTACAGGGGTGGCCTCAAAGCCTGCATTTGAGAAACTTGCGACTTTGTGGGGAGATGTTTGCGATTATGATTTCCTTGTGTACAATTTTACTCGTGGCGAACAAATATCACTCTGCCCCAGAGAATGCCTCGTTTGTGCTCAGTGTCATCAACTGTTACAGGTATACTATATACACATATTATGTAACCTATCTGCCCCTGGATGGTACGTATTCCCGATAGTTGATGTTCGCCGTCGACATGCCCGCTGTTTTCCATCGGGTGATACAGACTCCTTCGGTGTCTTTCGTGGCCAATGCATATTCGATGGTCATGATATCGCCTTGCACAACGATGGCAGTCCGAATCAGTGTCGCCACTACGCGATGCATGGCTGATGACAATATACCAAAGCGCCCATGTTTCAGTGAAGTATAATTATTGTTTCGACCCGTAGCTCCGACAGTTATTGTCAACGTAGAGCCGACTATACGTCGCAGGCCTGAACATTGTTCGTATCAACCAGATGCAATATATGTATACCTCGTGGAGAGCCCCACGTTAACACCAGCTGATGAAGGACGACACACACAGAGGTCTCGTCGGAGTCACTTCCACAAATCAAGTCACGGTAGCCGTGACCGTTTAACAGCCGCAAGGAATCTTGCTAGACGAAATCACACTAGCAGAACGCAGCACAATACGACAACAAATCCCTGCCATGATATAACTCCGTAATCGTCCGAAACTCCAATCGTCATAGTATATTGTACAATCATAACCAACATCCTCCCTGGTCTGCAATCGATGTTTTCTGCTGCCGCCCTGCTGGACTAACGCTGGTGGCGTTCCACATTCCTATTGCCGAATACATATGTATGCTACACGGTTCCCTGATTGCCTGCAATATACACTGCTAGGCACGAGAAGGACTCCTCCGCTTCAATGGCGTTATTGGCCGATGTCTTCATTCTGATTGAGTAGATGCTAGCCTGTTCAGTAAAGTTTGGTTGTGTGGAATCTGCATACTGTAGTACACACCAAACGAAAACAGCCCATCCTAGACTATACGGCTCCCACACGGCAACATGAAGTGGGAAGCATTGATTTGTCCGATGCAGGAAAATATGTATTGAAAGGCCATCACACCATGTACACTTGGATTGTATTGTTAGGAATCTGAACATAATTACCATATATAGGGTCGTGGGCGAGTAAGACGCGCGAGGTGTGCGTAGGCCTGAAACCGTATCGCGACAGCGACTTTGAATAAGCTCGACAACAGATGTTTTCTACCGGACGTATATAGCGTAACCGTTGCGGCCGAGGGCTAGAGTTAACGCGGAGTATCAAAAGACCCCATTCGCAACGCATGGAAACAAGTAATATATCGCCCATCCCGGAGCTTGGGGGTGACTCTATCATCTAGAAAATATGTTCGGTATCGACGTTCCGCCTATCCTTTTAGAAGGTCCGTTTGAACCTTCGTCTGGTTTACGCCTTAGCAGCATCTTAGGATTGGATCGTGATTGTCTTCCCTTAGATTCTGAACGGAAGTCTTTACTTCGACTTTTGAGTGCTCCAGTAGTTTGCAGTGGTCTGAATCTGGAAGGCACAACCTGGGGCGAAAACCAACCCCCAAGTGAACGTCTGCGCTTCACTTGCATACAGCTTGAGCTCCCCGCAGGCAGCAACACTCCACACCATTGAGGCACGATCTTGAGTATTGGGTGTTTGAAGGTGTCAGGATGTTCCTGACAGCACTTGTCGACCAGCCAGAAATGATTGACTAGTAGTTACAAGCCAACAGCACCAAGAGATTGCAAAACCGCCGACAGTTTCGGTTTACGTGAGGCGGCTGCAATAGTGTCATGGCTGCATCACCGATGACAAGACAAAATTTGCTGGTGCGCTCACGAAAGTGTGATACTACGAGGATGATGTATCCGAAACACATGCGTACCAGTTTGCTATATTGACGTTCAACATAGCACAATAGCAGGGTATTGATCTAAACCCAGGGCTGAAAATTGTTGAAAATCCCTGGATCATTGTGTTTGGAGCACTGTTTATCGGATTTGGAGGTGATATTCGTGGTTTTAACCCCCTTACACTATTTCCAAGTCGTCTACATGTTTCGAACGCCTACATGTGTCTACTCTACCACATATTTATATGGGGTCCTCCGTGGCCAAAGGCTATACTTTCGAGCTCACGCGCAAGCCTATGTTTGATGTGACGTTGGTTGGTGTGGTCGGTTTAGCCACAAAGGTTGGACATGCGACAATGATTATTTATCGGCACAATATTTAGAAGCGCTGCGGCGCTTCACGCGTTTACCCAGTTGGGGAACGAACCAGGTATACACGATGACAAACCTCGCATTCCGATAAAAAGTTGGCTGCGTTTTCGGCACGAAGAGGGAGTTGCCGTTGACAGTGATGGCTACGATTTAATTTTAAACCGAATATTGCGGGTAGGCAGTCGTAGCTACCAGTGTTATCATCATGCACATACATCACGGAAGCCACAAGTTATGCACCTCTCAGATGCTTGATTGCACATACTACAGCTGTCAGTTCAACTCATAGCAGCAATGTTCCCAGGAATGGTCTTGCGTGAGACCTTCACGCCGTTGGTGGTCTGAAGTCGCAAGGTTCGGGTCTACCTTTGAGCGGAAATTGTTTCAATTTCCGATACAGGCGCAGAACAATATGTCCGGCTTCAAGGTCCATACACTATACCTGGCACGTGTCATATATCACTACCATGGTACGGCAAAGTCATAATACCCCAATGCACATAGCACTGACAGTCAGCCTTGCTAACGCCAGCACCCGTCCTCGACAAACCTGGGCCGTGTACTACACGGCACATATATATTGGGAAAAAATAACCCTCACAGCGCTTTTGAAAACAATGCATAGGTATAGGCTGGCGTTGGTGCCACTGTTCCGTTGTCGTCGGAAATATTCGAACGAGCTACGGCAAAACCACCGGGGAGAGACGCACCTCTTCAGTGATGTCTCTAATGGCACCTGTAGTTCGGGACACGTCTTACCTCCTTCTTCATCGGCATGGTTGTTGAACAAACGAGTGCTGCCGTCTATTTGCACGCTGGATTTCACGTCCAGATATATCGCACCTGAGCGCAGAATACAGTTGTAGTATGAGCCTTTCAGCGACTCGATCGAGAACAAAATAACCCGCCCGTGCGCACCTCGGTTCTCGTTACGATGCACACACCGGTAGGATATAGTGTAATATTTCAATACCAAAAAGAACAATACGTACGGGGAGACGCTTGGTGTATCATTAGCATTGTGTGTATGTGGAATATCAAACACTTCGGCACGGCTTTAAATTTTGCTTCAATACCTGTGATGTCGGTAGTGTTACGCTAAGACCACGACAACTAGAAAGGGACATCCACGCACCCAGCTTCTAGCAGACCACCTACCATATAAACCCCGTTAGTGTCAGGTCGTGAAAAGCAGTTTTCGCTGGACAACTCCACAAACGTTTGGAAAGGAGGTTTGCACTATAACCCTCGCTCTGGCGGTGAAAGCAAAGGGTTTGAGTCCTGAATTGCAAAGGCGGATTGCGATACGTGCGTGGCGGAAACACTAGCCTAAATATAGCTCTTTGTTGGTGGTCCGGTAAGCAAGTGGCGGCAGCCGCTACGGTGCCAGATGCGAAAGCACACGACTATTGATTGCTACGTAGATACTTCCAACCATTGGCGTGTCCGTCAAAAGGCGCTACGGGTCGCGAACCAACTGTGTCGGAGCCATTTGAATCCTGTACAAGGTATACGTATTTATACTCTCCGTTACGCATGAATACCCAGCAGTAATTCCTTAGACAGCGTAAACTACATAGATCCCCTCTAGAAAATGTATCAACGAAAGACAAACAATTGTCAAGCGCCCAGCAGCGTACCTTCTGCAGCGCCCTCTCTAGGGGTTGATTTTTGGGTTTTCACTCTCTGCAGGGTTACGCTTATATTTCCAATCGTACTATGAATGACTATTCTCCAAGGTTTTGAATGTTACATTCAGCCACTTGCTAATCTAGAGGGATACTAATTTTCACCCCGATGATTGTTTTTGGCACTGGATTAGCCGGTGCTTAAAAACAATAACATCCGTAAGTACACAGTGGGTGCTCAAGTTCCGAAAAGCACGCGAAAGAGAGTTAACAACCGAGAGCTTGAACTACGAAGTGCCATTCTGATGATAATTAAAATCGAAATGTTTGCTCATGTTTCTTCGTAGATTTTTCCTCTCCGGGTTGAAATACAACTCTTAACAAGATGTCGTTTGAGACAGCCGGCGCGGTCTCTATTCCAAACTATAAATACAAACTCGCAGTCTCGAGATAAAAACAAAGAACGAACTTCATGGACCTCGCAAAAACAAAACGCACTAATGTAGATTCCCATTCTGATTGAAAATTCACTTCGAAATTAAGAAAGTCAGCTGTCAGTTGTTGAGAGCAGTTCACGCTATGTATGTGCACGCGTGGCTGCAACCAACCGAAACTCGACGCTCCCGTCCTCTGCCGATAACTTACCTCCGCGTACAGCTGAGTTGGCACCAAAAGAGCTGTTGCCGGCGACATGGACTGTTGAGGAGGTGGAAGATATGGCACCTGACGATAGGCAGGAGGTGACTTGTCAGCGAGTTCAAAGACAAGAGAATCCACTGCCGTTCACCGAAACACGAAGTGATGATGTAGGATATGAAAGGAATAAATCCGACCTACGTGGGACATCCCAAGAGATCGAAAACACCATTTGTCACTATGCCCACGTTAACAACACAGACCAGGCACGAACGACCATATAAAAAAGCAGCAGACAAGGTTCCGAGCATAGTTACCTTACGGAATTATGCTCTAATAACAACCGTATGTACCAGGCAGTCCACAACAAGCAGTGAAGATCTTTCTTCGGGATGCATGATATACAAAATCAGCTGTTTGTCTAGCAAGCGTGTCTAGTGACTCAGGCTACCTTCGATGACTTTATTACTCGAGTTTATTTTTTTTCTTAGAGCGCCAATTCCACCTGTGAATATCGCGAAAGGTTGTTCTCAAAATCGGAGGAGTAATGGTCTGCGAAGCGCGTTGTGTCTGGTCGTTTCCCTTTGTACTGGCCATTTTTTAGTATTAAAGGCGTATGAATACAACATCTACTCTGTTCCAGAACTACACCGAGATGGTCCAGGTGTGCGTACCATGGGGGCGTTGTGCCTGGCGACATATGTACTCATCGCTGTTTAACAATTGCTTCGTGGCCACCTTCGGACAGTTCGCGTCGCGGGTACATTGTCTCACCTCCGTTGGTAGCATTGTTGTCGGCAAAGGTGCAATCGAATACAAGCAGGTAGCTGGAAGAATGTACGTAGACAGCTCCCCCATTTTCGGCGCCCCCTCCCTCCAACACCAGGCTGTTAAGGCGTAGAGTAGACCCGTTAGACACGGAGAACAGACCGGTTCGACGGCCGGCTCCAACGCCACGAATTGTTGGAAAACCGTTCCCAGTGACGGTCACATTCTTGTCATTGGCCACGTCGATCCTCTCCGAAATACTCATGCTTGGGAACCACGTGATGTCAAACACTCCTTTCCCCTCGCATGCTAGTGCGGTTGTAAGGCTCTGGACGTCGCTTGTGGACGTCACGTCTACGGCAACTGTACCTGATGTGCATGGCATCGACTCTGCTCCGGACAGGAGGGATAACACCAACAAGACCACCGCCAGAACCATCAGGTTGGATAACATCCTGCTGGACGATTGCGGCAACGAACACGTGACTTATCGGTCAGACCGTTTACGTACCTCGAATTATGTTTTGCCCGTCTTCGGCATTAAATGCCGGTGTGGCAGATCATAGCACGGCTGCTAACGATTACGGTACAAACACGCTTCCACAACAAGTGAAAACCACGGCAGTCGCGGTACAGTGATAATAAGCCACAGCATCTGTATATCATGGTTTCGCGGTAAGCGAAAACTACGCCAACTCACGGATTCGCGACATTTGCTACGAACCGTGGTGAAATGCCAACGACAGCCTTGGAAGTTGCAGAAAAAGCGTTTCGACCAAGCAAGAATTCAGAGCAGTTCAGCCATTTTACACGTGTTTGTGTCCGAACACTTACAGCAATACGAGATGTTTCATAGATTTCGTCATCAAAGTATTTGACATAAGAACTTCGCGCCGGTCTCTTAAACGTCGCAGAGGCTTTCCGTGAGCGTATGCTGACGGCTGTATCAAAGGAGTGTGTATTTTGTTTTTTTCCGCCGGTTACCTGGGGTCTTCGGTATTTTCTGAACATTGAACTTGCTGGGACACCACATACGTAACGAAACAACTGGATAAAGCTTGCACCCCTTCCATACACCCCTGGGATCGGAAGGTGTGTGCCAACAGTCAAAGTCTGAATCGAAAAAAAAGTGTGAGGTCCTCAGCTTTCGAGGGAAATCAACGTGTGTTTCGCTATTTCTTCCCAGACGCATGCTACGGTAGAAGTGCACCATGACATTGCCTACCGAGGGTGGTGACTTGGGCAGCTATATACCTCACGCCAAAAATGATTTTAGAGGAGACTCTAAGTGCTACCCGAATAACATTTCGATGGCCTAAGCATACAATTAAAAACATTGGAACACAAGCATATAACTCCGACGGTTATGGATTTAGCCATTCGCGTATGCCCACGGCTGTATGGGGCGGGGGTGTGTTTGTTTTGTCTACGTCGGATATCTGGGGGCTTCGGTATTTTCTGAACATTGAACTTGCTGGGACACCACATACCTACCGAAAGAAAACAATAAAGCATGCACCCCTTCTATACAACGCTGGGATCGGAAGGTGGGTGCCAAGAGTCAAGGTCTAATTCAAAAAAACAGTGTGAGGTACTGAGCTGTCGTGGGAAAACAACGTGTAGTTCACAATGTTTTCACATTTACTTGGTTCGAGTATGTAATCGTTTTTCAGCGGTAGTGCTTGCTTAAGCAGGGGTCCCTTTCTTCGGTCAAAACAAAACAAAGTACATGATTCTAAAAAAAACGTAGTTTTCGTCATTTTTCAGCAGCAACAATATTTCTGGTACAAGAACACCATACAATTAAACCTTACTAAACCTGGCATAGTTCCTGTTCTAATGCTCAGACCTGCTGTCTACCAAGGCGTAGCTTGTTCGTTCTGGGTTCGAGGGGGTGTCGGACCTCTTGGCTCTGCAAGGGAGGGCAGGCATTGCGGTGTTTGCATCACGAAACGCAACTGCTAAGCAGTGGTTTTATGATCGTTCCAAGGTTCCTGCTCTGTATCTACACGGTACGCTGGCCGCGTACGACGCTGCGGACGGTCGATCTAGTGGCCAGGTAGGTTCGCTTACTAGTGATCGGCATCCACGTCTAAATCTTGCTTGAAAAAAGTATCACCAGCTGGAGAACCTGTCATTTTGTTAATTCGGCTCTGGGTACCAGAGGTATGGAGAGTCTTTTTATATTAAGAGGCACGTTTAATTATGAAGAAGACGTCGGATCGATCCGGCTCCCAAGACAAACATGTTACTCACACCCGACGCTCTTTATACCCACAACCGACGTTCTCTTAAACGGTTCATAGGGAACACGTCCGAGCATTAGCACTGGATACATGTCGTTTTCGGTCGGGAGTCGTGAAAGATCGAACATCTACCAGTAATGCAACTGAAAAAAACAAAAGAGACTGCATGGAGCTTGATGCACGGCTGACGAATACGAAATGCCCACGAGACACACATAAGCGAACAGATTCAACACTATTTCGTAGACCTCGGTACACGTGCACCGTATCGGTATTGTAGCGTTAGGCAATAAGCATCCTGACACCAAGGAAGAATAACAGCAGTAGCAACAGTGTAGTGGCCACGACAGCGCCAGACCTGCGGTGCTGCTGCTTAGTAGGAGCAGTGGAAGTGGTCACGACAGCGACATAGCTACGTCGCTGCTGCTGACGAACGTCTGGTGATTGCAGCGGCATCGCGGCAAGCAGAATAGCAGTACATAGAGAGAAGAATAGGCAAAAAAAAAGCACTAGCGACAAGCAGCAACCAGCTTCGAGGCATGTACGGCAGCAGCCGAACTCTATATACAGCTTACATTGTTTTTTTCACCGCGCCGGGTCCCTACGCTCGAAGCTCGTTCAGCCCATAGCCAAACGGCAACATCATACCGGCGCGCTTCGCCAGCAGAAGCCGTGGGGGTATTGAAAAATGTGTGTTCACATTCCAAACGCTGTGTGGGGTAGGTGGGGCTCTGGCATGCTCTACGAGAAGACGGCATGCGAGCAGCGGGCGCAGACCATGTATGAGTATTGACTGTGGCTGGCGGTCCGACTAAACAGTCCAACCCCGCTCGTCCGCCTCATACTCTATGCACCAGCTGAAGAATCGGGCCTCCGTGCGCTGTATGTGTATACAGAGGTTGTCGTTGTTAGGGTCATATAATCCTGTTAGATACCCAGTCTTTCTTGTGCGGACAGGAGTCTGCTTCAGCTGTGTTGTGCCTGAGATGAAAATAGGAGAAGGCCTATATTTTATTTCGGAGCATTCGTAAACCAATGATGTTGATACGTAGAATGGGAAAAGGTGAAATAAATATCGATACTTTTTGTAGAGCTTTTTCCGGTTTTGTAATGTTTTGTTTCGACAACCACCTTTATTCCAGCCCCCGTGGCAATTTTTTATAAAGTATTTGTCTAAACTGTTTTTACGCAAACTCTCACGTAGCAGAAACTTAAAAAACTGAAATAAAACTAATGTGCTACGCTTCCATTTGTGGGGGTTGTGTCAAAAAGATTAGATTAGGTGGGCGTTTGCTTAAGCTTTTGCCAGCAGTCAAATCGACAAAGGCCAAAACAAAATACCCACAGCTGAAGTATTTTTAATATTTTTACAAACGGTACCTCACACGCACACATTACCTCGCTCTCGTATACAGTATAAAACAGAGGATACTATTCGGATGTGATATGGATAATACACCCTGGACAGTAGTCTACTGGATACGCCTCCTGCTATTCAATAAATTGGTGTATTCCATATCGACACTTATTGGTCCTGCCATAGGTATCATACATTCCCTATCGATACATTGCTGCGATCAATGGGTTCAGAGAGAATTGAACAATAGGCAATTGCACTTGGGATGTGGTCTAGAGGTTGCCTATTGATAGCTATTGCTTCGACCGATAGGTTCCGAGAGAATAGTACAATAGGGTATGGTACTTGAAATATATAATTAATAAAGTCTATCGATACCTATTGCTTCGACCAATAAGTTCAGGAGAAGGCATTGCACAATAGACTATGGTACTTGGGATAGGAAATACAAATTTCCTATCGATACCTATTACTTTACCCAATAGGTTCGGGGATATTTGTACGGTAGGCTGTATATTATACTTAGGTTCAGGGTTTGGTACAGTAGGGTATTGTCTTCGGGGTGTTTGGGATAGGTGGGTATTGGAATTGTGTATCAATACCTAATTATTAGACCATTTTATTGAGCAATATGTATCGATCCACCCGATTACAAACGTGTTTGATAAGGCAATACATAGACATCGGTTGATACCTTCCACACATATTGCATTGGGCGATAGGTGTCGGTTGATACCGTTGCAAAACTACTCTATCGATCAATGGGTATATCGATTGATGCCCTTTCGAACCTATTGAACTGGGCCATAGATAGATATTGATCGATATAATGGCAATCCTATTGATTATGCAATATATATCGATCGATACCCTTACGAAACTGTCGAGTCAACAGGTATTAATAGATACCACTGCTACCCTGTTGAGTTAAGCGATAGGTATCTATCAATATCATTGCACAACTATTAAACTAAGCAATATATACCGATCAACATGCTTGCACACCTATCGCTACAACCAATTTTGTATCGCTCGAGCAATACCGTTCTGGAAAGGTCCATCGATACCGACTTGTTTCACCAGTATGCTCAAGGCAATAAGTACAATAGTCTATTGGCCGAACAGTAGATCAGTGAAAGTGCCTGTAAATACCCATTGTCGGCGATACTAGCATTCAAAAAGTGGCAATCGATACATACTACACAAAACCATCGCCCTGCTACTGGAACAGGATCCTATCGTTACCCTAGAAGTAATAGATACTTAAATTATTTAGCAAATGGGAAATAACAATATGGTCGTGGGCAGCAAGTCGGTAGTAGCGGTTATGAGGTCGAATCTTACGACCACCACTAAAACGTAACACGTGGCCATTTGGCCACCCCACAAAACCCTCAAAACGCGTACTCTAGAGGGGACAACCACCCCCTAGAGTAAAGTGTACGTACCCCTCTAATATGGGGAACCATATTAAATAGGACCAAATATTGCTTGTAAAATAGTTAAATATCCATTTTTTTCTGTTTCACTAGGTCCTACCAGGTATTTACTGTGGTCTCCCTTGTAGCAGAGTGTTTCACGACTACGTATACTCTGCAGGTAAAACATTCTTCCTGGCGGTTGTTGAACCCTATAGAAGCTTTCGAACCAAGTACAGTAGCCCGTCTAGAGGATACTAATACGTTTAAAAGTTCTCTAGAGGTTTCGTTGAAAATACTAAACCCTCCACAGTTTTATCGATAAATCCTCTGAAGTGTTAATTTCCAAAGCAACACTCCCGAACAACGCTTACAAAATCCTCCAGAGTGCACCCTCTAGAGGGGGGCACAAACGAAAATGCCCTGCAGAGGGTATCATGCACATAATACCTCCAGAGGGTATAATGAATCCCTCTAGAGCGATTTCAGTAGTACTGAACCCTTCAGAGTTTAACCAGTAAACCCTCTGGAGTGTACGAATACCGCAGCAGCAATACGCTTTCGGGGATACCGTTCATATAACCCGTCAGAGTGCACACTCTAGAGCTTGAAAACAACATTACCCTCCAGAGAGTATCATGCCCATATTACATTTAAATAGTAAAGTGAATCATATAGGCAAACCGCTTTAGAGCGATTTCAGTTGTAATTATCCCTCCAGAGTTAAATCGATATGCCCTATGGAGTGTTCAGTCACCAAAGCAAAACTCCAGGGGGGATAACGCCTATAAAACCCTCCAGACTGCACCTTCTCGAGAGCAAATAAAACGAAAGATCATTCCGGGGCTATCGAGCGCACAATATACATCCGGAAGGTGGGGTGATCCATCGCATATAACACAACAAAACTCAAGAGCGATCACTGTATGATTTAGCCCTCCAGCGTTTTTTTCTGTACAGCCTGTGGAGTGACTAGTTACTATATATAAACTTTCCAGAGATCATATAACGCTAGTAAAGACCCCCAGAGCAGGCCAACTAGACGTTCGTTGAGACTAAAATATCCTCCATAGGTTATCAAGCTCCTACCCCCTTCTAGAGGGTACGGTATTCTCCCAAACTAAATCCTCAAACAGATACTGAAAACTGCTCTGGAGTATAGAAACACTTCAGCGGGAATATCGCTCATACACCCCTACAAAGCGATTTCTTTGAACTTTAAACCTGCAGAGATTCATTTTGTAACCCCCCTGGAGTGTGAGGCTACGATACCAACGCTGCGGTGTGATTGACATTGATGAAAACCCCCAGCGTTCACGCCCCGGGAGATTAAGGCAACATAAGTACCCCCAAGACGTGAAAAGAATCATGATTCCTCTAGAGGGAACGGTATTCTTCAAACCTAAATCTATCAAAGATTGATAAAACCCCTGTGGAGTATAGAAACACTCCCGACTATCGTGCATACGCCCCTAAAAAGCGATATCTCTTAATTTCAACCCTGCAGAGTTTAATTTGTAACCCCTCTGGAGTGTTAAGCGGCCTCTTCATGCAAAACCAATACGAGCAAATAAAAACAAAATCCGTTTTTGTTTGTTGTCGGTTGCCCTACTATTTTTGGTACAAATTCTACCTTTTCATGACTCCCCACGGAAACCGACCTTGCTCCAGTTCTGGCTGGTCGCCCCGGTAGAGTAGTGGCCAGCTTCAAAGGATATTAATATTGGTACCCGAGTTCAACTTCCACCGTGGCGAAAAATGAACCAATTGCTGAGAGCGCCTTCGTGGCGTGGGTAGGCGGAATCCGACCCTTGTCGACGAGGGAAGAAAGTAGTGGGGGAGGAGGGAGAAAAGCCTACTTTGTGACCCCGGATCTGAGTTACGACTAGGATAGATAAAGAAACGAAGGGCGAAGATAATAAGTGGGATGGACAGTGGTCGGAGTGCCGACATATGCGTAGGTGTCGAGGGCTTTTGTCATGGTTGACATTTGTGTTTCAGGAGGCGTATCGACCAGACGCATTTGTCATCATGGAAAGTGCCTCCTACTCGAAAATGACTCGCCATACCCCTGATACACAAGCCGAATTGAACAAATGGTAGTTTCTCCGGCTGCGAATACTGTTTTAACTCCGACTTTCGACGAGGACGCCGAGCACTGATAGGTGCACCTACCTGGGCCTCTAGTTTGACCGTCCGTAGCGTCCTACCTGGCGACGGCAGAATGTAGACACCAAATAGGAGCCCCGAAACGATCAACATGTCGTTTTCGAGCAAGAGACACTTTCCGTAATGCAAAACGCGTCTGATCGATACGCCTTCCGAAACAAACATGTTGAACCTGACCTAGGCTCTCCAAAACTACTCCTATGTCGGCAATCCGAACATTCCAAAGGGGGGAAGGTCATTTTCCGTAGTTGTTGTTGTTGTTGTTGTCTTCACATTAAAAACCGTGCCGGTCTCTCTGTGCAGTACCTCCATCTGTCCGTACTAATCCAACACTCGACACGGTCGATTCCCGTGGTCACAGGCTAACTTACCCAAAAAAAGGTATACTGAAATAAAAGTGGAACCCGAAGGGTCCGCAAAGCGATCAAGGCCAGTCAAAAACAGATAGTCTGGAGCCCTCCGCTCCCCTCTACACGCTATGTGAAGGGAGTCATGAAAAGGTAAAAAGTATACCAGAACGAGTACGGCAACTGAAAAAATGAAACATATTTTTCGTTTATTCGCTCTTACTTTGTTTTGCCCGTAGAGGCCTCTTAAGCTACTATACCAACTCTGCGGTGGGAATAACGTTGATAAATCCCCCCAGCGTTCACGCTGCGGTGGATTAAATCAACATAATAAGTACCCCGCACACATGATCCAGCTCATTATGCCTCTAGAGGGTACGTTGATATACATAACCCCTCCAGGGCGATTTATCTAAACCTCTAACCTCCAGAGTTAAACCCATAAACACTCTGGGGTCGTTAGTTCCGATGACAACGCTCCAACGGGAATACCGCCGATGAACCGCTTGAGAGTGCACCCGCTGAACGGTCAGTTAAAAGCAATACATTGCAGAGGTTACAAAGAGATAACATCCCCCCTAGAGCGCAAGGTATATTGCATAGTCAAAATCCTCCAGAGCGATTTATGTATATCTTACGAGCTGGGCCAGCCAAAATAACGCTTTTAAAGCAGATTGGCCATGCCCCGACCAATTGAATGAATTTGGACCTGGAATGTGGACAGTGTAGATCATGTACTAACGAACACACTTGCCGCCTGCCCCCCCTTTTTTTTTTCCTCGAGAGAGATACGATACAAAAAGCGAAAAAAATGCAAAAGCGATCAAAACTACTCGGAAAAAAAAAGAAAAAAAGAGGGCAGGCGGCAGGTATTTTTGCACGTACGATTCAAAGATGTGGTTAAAATGTCAGAGTAAAACTCTCAAAATTGGTCGGGGCATGGCGGAAATACCATTTTTCCGTAATTACTTGACTTATATACGGAATCGAGTTTTGGGCATATCTCTTGATGGCTGGAGAATTGGGCAACGAGACTTACATCGATCTTCTCCTTGTGTCTTCAGCATTGTCTCCACCAAATTTCATATTGATCGAAAATGACATTTTTTATACGAAATTAGAATGAAAAACATGTTGTTTTCGAGTTTTCGCGGATATCTCGGCGAGATCGAGTCGAGAAAAAAATATGTGTATAATTTTTCATATACCGTTTTGTTTTGCACAAGCACTGGTATGTCAGGGTTGGCGCTTCAAATTTGTGTAGCCTAATTCGCAGTGGTTCACGAGATTCGACTTAAGGAAGCTTTGTACGTTTCTTGGCTGGCCCAGCTCGTACCGTCCAGAGTTTAATCGATAGACCCTCTCTCTAGTGTGTACTTTACGATAACACTCCCAACAGAAATGGCGTTATTAAAACACCCACTTCGCCCTCTGGATATGGCAGGGAACCCGATACCCTCTCGTAAGGTTTACAAGCTCAGGCTGCCTTTTTGTGGTAAGTTGCTTCAGACAACAACACATTTAATGCGGCAATATTTCGCATTTTTGCCCGTATGATGAAACTCGGCCATATACACAACGAAACCCTGGGTATTTTACTCGTAGTGTAGCAGCTCGTAGTGTTTGTTTGGCCTCAAGCCGCCAGCTTTGCCAGCGCCTTCGTCGATGCCATCTGCTCCCGGTAGAGGAGACAGGGAGGATGCTGGATGTGGTAAGGCTGGGGTTGTGACCGTGGAGTGGTTTGTTGCACCATAAAAAAAGTACGCAGCGGGCGGCCAGTGGGTTAACCGGGTTGGCCATCTCTTTCTCTTTTCGCCGTAACGAGTGGACAGCAGTACCCGTACGTGGTGGGCTCCAAGTGTAAAGAAAAAGCCGAGGCATCGAATCTCTACCAATCAACGATGAACGAGCAGCACCAGCGCAAATGCAAGCTGTTTCCCGGTGACTGTATGCGAACAATGACGGTATGGCGTGGAAGAGCAGTCCGTGTTTTTGGGAGCTACTGTAGTCGCGGTACAGGTCTCCAGTCCTGCCTGATCATACACGTAGGTATAAAAATCACCGCCACGAAATTGCGCTCGTTTTTGATACACAGTACTGTATAGGCCCGCCAAAACGAAAGTGCCTAATAAGAAACTAACGCTCACTTTATGGCCGGACCTAAGGAACTTGCCCTACGAAAGAGGCAGGGTTTGTCGACTAAGATAAGAAAGGGAATAATACGAAAGAGCAACATACGGTCCAAGGTTCAAAAACAAATGGGTAGTAGACTGCATATACTTTATGTGCACAACAGTGTAGTACTGTACTGCTGACGCGTGCTACGATAGAGTTAGCGCTTTTGGCTGATTTTGTTTCTGAATGATCGGGCTCCTTAACCCAAATTCGTCGGACTATGTGTCATTCTTGTGTTGCCATATTTTCCATAGTATGCCTAGCTCGTTGGATCGCATGATCGGGTAGAACTTTATTTTCCTCCAAAACCATTTTTCGGGTGAGTTATGGAGCTCCTCAAGCGAGGAGCTCAGACAAAACACGGTGCACCTTTATTGTAGCACTCGTCTGCTGTACCTCTATTATTGTGGAACGTATATATATACTACCTGACATACTGCTATAGATTATGGCGAGTAGGGGTTCTTTGAATTCATTGGCCCACTGTAAACTGTTTCATTGTCTTTTATGACAACCCTCGATGGCACACATATCAACATTAACATCGACTGTCCCAAGATATCAATCATCCACGAAAATAGGGATTTATGGTCGAGGTACCTCGCCCCTAATTACCAATTCCCATCTATACGATTCTGTGGTCATCACAAGTCGTGGTTCCACTCCTCTCTGTGTGAGAAGAGTGTTCTATGATAGCTGGTAAACTACGACGGCTGGAGTGTGTGACAACTCGGACTGGTACACCAATTTGAAGACAGGGGAGATGAGAAACTAAGAGAACAAGACATATGGGAGCTGAGGGCGAGCAGTGGCCGTTGCTGTCGCGGCGCTCGGGTCAAAGGACCATTCAGCGGGGCCTTCTTAAGTCCCGCCGCGGAGAATTCCCTAGGCAGAATAGCTGCCGTGGAGGATCCGTCAGCGGAACATAGAGGAGAAGGTTCCACAGCGAGGTCTCGACGTGACAATCTCCCGAGTTCTCGAGGAGAGCTTCGAGAACGAGTTTCCCGAAGATGCAAGGGGTTTCGACTTATATGAGTAGGCGTGCTGGTTCCGGGGACATGGTAACCACATATACCGTCTCTCTCTGCTTTACGGTTACGAGCCCGTCAAGGCCGTGATTTGATTTTTGTCCCTCCCCACCCGTCGTGGTCCCGAACGATATCCGGCTGGGTAGTCGCCCCTTGTGTTGCCGTGCGACGGCCCCCGCAAAGAACAACCGTCGTTTACGGATCGTCGTTTCGATGCTCTCGCATCGTGTCTGCATGATAACCTTTGCGTACGAGAGGGTCCTATAGTCGCCACGCTGCCGACGCTGGAAGCCAATGACACGCAGGAGGATTTGGCGGCATACCGATCGGAGCCTGGCGAAGTGTTGGGCACTGAGGGTCCACGTCACGCATCCGTACAGCAGGGTCTCAATGACCTCGGCCTTCACATTGCGGACTTTCAGACTAGGTGGAGCGGTCTTCATGTCGTACAACTCTGGTCCGAACCGTTTGAAGCACGCCCGCATGAGACGGATCCGTTGTTCGATTTCGAGTGAGAGGTCAGCTGCCGAGGTATAAGAACTGGCTCGTCCGTCTATACCTCTGACCAGCTGCTTCCAAAACGAGCGGCGGAGGAGGGGGTGTCTGGTCCCGTGTTCGTAGAATCATCGTTTCCGTTTTTTTTTTCTGAAACCGTGAAGCCTGCTGCTTCGAAGACAGTCACGATAACAAGTATACGTATACTCGTATATATACATTCCAAGGTACATTTTGATTGTGAAGGAAATTCAACTCATGAAAAGCAACAAACTAGTAAAATCAATTTTCATTCTCATCGGAAAGGCACTCTCATTTTCATTTATTTATTTGAATAGGACAATCGGCTGTGAAATGATGAATAACCATCATGGCAGGACTCGTAGACCGGATGTTGGTTAAGGTACCTTCTTGGTTGACATTTGTGAACAGAAGACAGAAGATGACGATGTCTACGTTTAACCTATATCCCCCACCCGGTGTATTTCATAAGGTATGTATATATATATATATATTTCGAAGTATATATTTACCATTTTTGAACACCAAGAAAACTTACTACAACAAACAACAACTCAGACTGCAAACAACAAACAACCCGTGCAAGGAGCACGCAAAAAATGAAAATCAGCTCGACCGCGACATGCAATGTATACGACGAAAACAACCACCATCCTTTCAATTACAGTTGCTGGTATCTCACACGGTATCACTACGAGTAGTAGTGGTGTAATGCAGCAAGAAAAATAGTCAAGTTCGACCGGCACGGCATTGTACACATGATAGCAATTCCGGTGTGGTCAAAGAGAGAAAACCGAAAGGAAATCAAAATATACAAAAAATGTTCACGCTGGCTTGCTCGAAATAGTTGACAGGGTCGCGACTGAATGACAAAATTTCCATAACTTGAAGAGGGACGGGTTGACAAGGTCGTGAGTACGGAAAATATGCCGTTTCCATCTTCGCAAAATAGCTCAGTTGACAGGAAAGAAGTTCGTAATATATGTAGTCGCAAGGCTTACATACTATCAATCAGACTTGACATTTAGGACGATTTCAAGTGAATGTTAATATACAAATATCCCAAATATCCCGGATCAAACTGGCACCGCTCTATTGCTGTGCAATGTGGTCAAGACAGAAACAAACACCCAGAAGAGGACATATTATTGAAATCAGACCGAGAAGGAAGGAAGGAATGCAAGGAGGGAGGAAGCGAGGTGCTGAGAGGCGGAGGCAGGGAGGGCCGTCCAATCAAGAAAGGAAGCGAGGGGGCCGACACTTGAAAGGAACCAGGGGGGTAAAGGGTCAATAACAAGGACGATCGTGGCCAGCAGCTCGTCGTTGCGTTTGACGCGTGTCTTCGACCACCGACCCTCTTATGATTGGAGCATCTAGAAATGACGAAGTTATTGTGGACTCGGTACCATGTGTCTGTTCGTGAATATAAGAGGATTCAGATGAAAACAATATTTATAAATGTGCCTTATATTTACGGCCAATATATAGCCCCGGGCCGGCGTGGTGCAAGATTTACTCGATGAGGTAGACGGGGAACAGCACAGCATCACACAGATGGCCTTAAACAAGCTAAAACTTCGCCAGTGTGGGTTGCATAACGAGCGTTGGCCAACGTCTAGGATGTGGCATCAGCGAGTTTCGACGGCTATTGTTGCTCGATAAAAGGTCGCAGGTTCGGGGTTTCTGAGTACAAGCGGACACGCACACACACTTCTCGAATATACATACCCCCAGGGAAAATTAGTAGCCAGGCTTACACGAGTGTAGGAATTGCGTTCCCTACTCCCTACCCACCGTATGGCAATTCGGCGTACTACTGATTATTTACTATTGCCTAGGGTTCTCTGTGTCGTACATGTTGCGTGAGCACAGAGCTTGCGGATTTCGAGGATACATAATTGGCACGGATACTGGGTGTGCTGGATGTCGCCGGGTGCACCCAGAAGAAACCAGGGTTGGAAGTGAAGATCACACGCCCACACACGCATCGTTCTGGTTTGGTTCATAGTTCAAACAGTGGGGGTCCGCATTTAAGACATATTAGGTTGAGAAACAGAGGCTGAGAATGTGAGAAAAAATAGGAAAGTTCGTTTAAGAAAGACAGCTCAAACCGGGCAACGAAATAGGAAAATTCTATACAAGAAACAGCAGTGATTGTCGTTCCATCTAATTTAAGAAATGAGGCCGCTCCGAGCGTGGCACGGAATATGAAACGCCAAACGTGAAAACCTTCCTGCCGGGCTTCGTACGAGTACCGTACAGAAAAGTAAAAAAAGTTTTAAAGTTTCATCACAGCCAAGTCACAGCCGACAATAACTTGTTTTTCTCCATTTGTTTTTTCCCGACAACAGTTGTGTTTTAAGGTTTAGTCAGAACAAGTGAAATGTCCCCTGGCGGAAAAACAAAAATTAGAAGTAGAAACATCTGTGGTCAACACAAAAAATTATGGAAGGACACACTGGTTGCTCTTCATTACGGCTTTACCTTGACTCTGGTGGGCAGTGAGCATCGCGCACTTGAGCACCCAGACCCGGGGTCCGCCATACTGTACACGTTCTACAGATGTAGGAGCCATGGCCCTTTCCAGCACTTCGCTCGAAGGCTCGACCAAGCTGGTTAGCCTCAAAGACACGGAGGAGCTATCGGAGTGCCAGATATATACTTGGCATACGTAGAGTGTATGGCAGGTTTGATTGAGTTACAGGTTTGTTGATTGGGGAGGTCAAGGGAGTACCCTCATATCCCTCATATCTATAAGGTATTACAGTGTGGTAGTGTCGCACTAATCGGTGGCGGCTGACGTGTACAATGTCAATGTGATGTGTGTTTCTCGCGGCATATATAAAGAGGAAATAAGAAACACTGGAAAAACTACAATTCAAGTCAAGAAAAATAAGAATCATCATGTAAGAAATGCCGCAAATGTTGCTGGTAAGGGCACACGAAATAAGACTTTGACCCTGGAAGCCAAAATGATGTTTCTAAATAGTGGGCCCCCACTGTACAACTACTGCCGTGGGCCCTCAAAGGTGCGGTTGAAATCCCCTGTCACAAGTTCATCCCGAAATATTGCAGCTGCCGCCCTTTTGCCGGGCCGGCCCTCCAATGGTGAGGCAACGGCACTATCACGAGATAGCCACTTCTCCATGTCAAGTACAGCAGCTGGGGCGTCTCATCACCGAGTTTTTTCTCTAACTACCGTACTGGTGCGAGTATACTTCCCTAGGGGCGCTTTGGCTTTTCAGGTGTAAAACGACGCCCCGGGAGGTTTACTGCTGTGATACGGCGGCATTTTCATACTCTAGATTTCTAGGCTTTTGGCCGCCCGGAGCGATGCGAACTATTAATAAGAAAAAACAAACGATCACACGCGCGGCGATACATTGCGTAAAGGAAAGATTGCCACACCTCCCACACGCAACAAGCAACAGCAGGGCAGCAGGAGCAGCAGCAGCCGATCTTGACCATTTCGGTGCCGGTGCTGTCGATGAAGTCATCGAGCTCTAGCGATAGATTGTTGCGGCGCTAATTAGTTATTTGACGCAGGAGATACCGAAGTGGTGGGATTTGGGATTGCTGACGTTTCGCGTTAAAGGCGATGTGGGAAAACGGGTATTATATTATATTGGGGCCAATGTAATTCGTACTATAGTAGCATGTATGTTCTGGCACTGGGTCAACAAAAATATTACCATCTGTACACCGGTAATCAGTCAGCAAGCGCGTCATAGTCGGGTGCACACCAGCAAGTTGAGCTGATATGCACGCCACACCCCAACGCAATGTTAGCAAGGTGTTGATTGGACTGGTTAGGTGACAATCGTGTTTCAAAACGGGACGTTCAAGCTAAATCAAACGTATCGCAACCAGCACTTTCTTTTAGACGTACGTCTTTAGTAGCGAGCAACGAGTGGGCGTTGCAGCTGAGATCATTCTGTCGCGCAAACGAGGTCGAAAATTCAGGTACGCGCGCATAGAAAACCGATAGCCCCAATCGCTACCGGAACACGGGAATACAGCAAGACACAAAGCCGATCGCGCCTATGGTCTAGTGGGTAACCACTAAGACCCCTACAGTCAAGGCCCACTATTTGGAAATACACCGGGATAAATAAATTGAGTCTCGGACATACACGGAAAAAAAGATCATTCAGGGTGAGAAACGCAGCTCAGACTGGCCGACAAGATAAGAAAAGCTCAACATACGAACCAGCAGCAATCGACGCCTAAACAATATAAAAAACGCTGTCCATTCGGAAAAGTCGAACGAAACAAGAAACGCAGACAACAGGACAGCACAGACCTGTTGTACACTGTGTACACTGGTGTTTCCTGCCACGACAGCCTTTGGACTCCTCACCAAGTTCTTGGCTGAGTAGATTTTCTTTCATATACAGTGGGGGGGGCTATATAAGGCGGTATAGTGTACCGAGGTTTTTGACCGCCTTATCTAGAAAGACCGCCCCATTGGAGATAGGGCGGTTGACCGCCCTATATTGGGTTTTTGGTGATATCCCAATAAGGCGGTAACCGCCCTATTGAGTGCGTACAGGCCTTTCATGTACAGCACAGAGCGCCTCTGACCCAGAAGATGACCCAGAGGGCCTCACGAAGAGGGATTTAATACGTGTGCTCGGAGAAGGAAGGTACAGCGTTGCAGCAGTACCAGTGCTGAACCCAGTAAATATGTGTGGTGTCAAGTACTGTAAACACCAATGCACAGCAGATCAGGCGGGTGCACACACACTTTGCATGTTGAGAAGTATAATATTAATTGAGCTGCGGGCGACAGAGCCCGCCGAAGACACACTCCACCCAGAGAAGATACATACTGCCGTACTGTTGTACGGAGAGGACTCTTTGCTTTGCTACACATTCACAACAGAGCTCCAACCTATTCTACGGCACCGTACTACTGTACTGACAGTACTGTACTGCACTACAGTGCTCCGCTGTGCCCCCCCTCTTGACCTTGTTGAGGCTCACAAAATTGCCTCATGTCTGCCTGCTGCACTGGCGTAAAGGCATGTGTAAAGTGGGTGACCGAGTAGAGACGATGATAGAAGGGAATGGAGATGCGCTGGTTCGTTGCTTGAGCTTGAAAGCAAGCTTCTTCTTCGATATGGAAAGACCTCTTGTTAGTATTAACCTCGGTAGACTGTAGACTAGGTGAGAGGCAAAAGCCTGGATGACCAAGGGAAGAATGATAAGTGACCTGAGTAGGGGGGGAGGTGCTAGAGCCTCTTCCAGGCTCTCGGGCCCTGTTCTCCAATGGCCCGTAAGTCGGGTTGTTACAAACCCCCGCCAATAATAGAATTCCGTTACTCTGCTAGATCTACTTCTCTAAGTCTACTGTCTGTCCACTTATAGGAATGTTTTCATACAAGAACATTCCTATAGGCTTTATGGTGATACCCTCACATTTGACGTCGTCGAGGACACCGGTTCGAATCTCACTTCGAACGTTTCTTTTTTCAGAAACGCTTGCGCGTGCGTCCCCAAATAACACGTCTCCCTGGTTCCCCAGGTATTGAAACGAAGCGGGTAGGTCAACGTACGGCCGTATACGGTACCGACGTCCCAAATATCCCGCCGTTCAGAGGGGGGGAGAGTGTTATAAGGATTACCCTGAGCTGGGTAATCGATCGATCTTTTACCCCTATAGCTCAGCAGGTAATACCCTCACACATGCGCTTTGATGAACGACATCCTGGCCTTCTGCAGATAGAAGGAGGCATCGCCATCGCCGCACGCCTCCGCTGCGCTCTCCAGAGAATGGAGGCGAAAGTGGACCGTGGATAGGGCTGTAGCCGCTCGGAATAAGGCGGTAGGCGCCCTGAATAGGCGGCTACCGCCTTATATAGGGCCCGTTGCTATATAAGGCGGTAGCCGCCCTATTCGCATCTTCTGTCGTGTCAAGCCGATTTTGACCGCCTTATCTCGAACGACCGCCTTATTCAGACCGCCTTATATAGGCCCCCCTACTGTATTCCATATTTTTATCCAAACTAGCTCGCACCGGGACCTCATCCTACCCGGATGTGATCCCCTTTGGCACGCTGCTGCCACCCACAAGGTGCAGAAATACTTTTGACCAGATACAGCAGTACCTAGGTTCCTTCCCTCAAACCGCCAGCCTCTTCACGGCAGTTTGTGGAACCTCATCGGTGTGCTCAGCATAAAAACGCATTAATGATGGCTGGGCATAGAAAGCTTCAGGAAAATCGTTTTCGAGAGCTCATTACGATACAAAATATACAGCAACAATCGACAAAAAACATGAAACATCGAAATGCCCCGTTTATGAAAGGCACTGGCTAAACAATGCCCGTAGCAACAGGAGCCGCTTCACAGATGGAGAGTGCCGTTCCGAAACTAAAGCATCTAGCCTCAACGTTAAAGTGACGTTGTTCATTAGCGGGCCTTCATTGTATGAATTAGGGTTTGTTGTGGGGCGACGCTCGTGGGGAGGACTGGGCCTCGACCCGACCAAGACCCTCACATCTTGAAACGTTCACGACCCGGCGCATCATAATGTTCAGATCGGCCAGGCTCGGCCCGGTCCAACGCCACATGAAACGCCCTCCTGGACGTCAGGTTTTCAAATATATGTACGACGTACACGCGACGCATGCTACGGTACGGTAGAGATGCGCGATGTTTGTCGTGAGGGTGGCCACTTGAGGAGCTCTTTACGTCAGTCGGAAACTGATTCGGGAGGGAAATTAAAGTGCCACCTGACGGACATTCCCATGGCCTGAGTATACAATAAACCTTTTTAGACCAACTATTATGGGAAAATTTTGAGCCGTGATTTCTGTAGTTTTCAGCGATATCCGAAACCCAAAAATCAGAACCATCTATTATGGGCCAGGAAATCATCATTATTTTTGCTCTCAGTTCCTGGAGGGGGCAAAAATCTGCAAAACCTACGGAAACTGAGCCCAGTTCCTGGCGGTCTCTCCGGCCTCCAGGAACTGAGAGTTACTTGAATTTTTTGTGCTGTCACTACAGCAGCAGTACTGCTGCCCATCTGCCGAGTATATATGCCACCCACGCCAAAGCATTACACGTACAGCGAGCTGTACCTACGGGCTATGATGCCTGTGTAAAAGCTATCGCTTCTCACTCGCATGGAAGCCATACCAGCAGCAGCAACGGCAAAAACGGCAGCAGCAATGGCGATTCGACGTCGCAGCAGCAGCAGCAGCAGCAGCAGCAGCAGCAGCAGCAGCAGCGGTGGTGGCGGCAGCAGCAGCGATGGCGATTCGACGTCCGCCGCGATAACCCAGCCGTAGTTGGATGCCGAGACCACGCTCGCGGTGGTGCGGCGGCCGTTGGCGTTGCGTTGTTTGACGCAAACAAGACAAACCAATACTCTACAAAACCAGTTTAAAAAATGAGAAGCCATAATAGATGGTCCTCATTTCTCATGCCCATATTTCTGGATCCTCAAAACTAGAAAAATAATCGCCAGAAATCACGGCTCAAACTTGTCCCATAATAGCTGGTCTTAGAACACAAGAATGAAAGAGCGACGGGTTTGAGGTAAGGAGCGCGATCATTCAGAAGATATTTCTGCCAAAACGGTATTTCTCTATCATTGGTAGCACGCGTCATTCGGAGGTTTCGATTGTCCAGGGGCATCAACTAACTGTGGAGAGCGCCATTAAACGTAGCGTGGCTGGGTGCAACTTGGCGTGATTGAGTCGACGGGGGGAAAATAGCTGAAGAAGCATAATGTCAATAGAAGTCGAGGTACGAATAGGTGTAGGGAGGGGGGGGGCTTTTTGTTCGCCCATTGACCACGTATTCCTTTCACGACGGAACACCGTCCTAACACGTGATAAGAGACACCTTCAACATTGAGGCACTCTTTACATTTTGGTTCCATATTTAACATGACAACGTTTTGCTAATACTGTCGCGTTCCTGTTTCGCTGCCAGTTGTCACTATTTATCTCCTCGAATAGCTATCGTTTTCTCGCTAGTATTTAGGAGTGTACCAAACTCCGACATGACACATTCGTCCAGTTTCCTCATCTCATCTAACACATCCCGTTCGTCCTTTTACATTACACGTTCTCCGGTCGTAAGAGATCTACTCCCTATTGCTTTGCCACAAGGGCATATTTGCGCACCTCCTGTCTCCTCCTCCCGGCTACACGTATACCTTATGCGTCATTCTGCCAAGTTCAGGTCCCCCACACGGACTCGCAACTTCAGCATGTTCGCGAAGTCTATTGGGCCGTGCAAATATTCCTTCTTTCCTGTCCCTTCTCCAAAAACGAACGCCTTCAAAACCTCCAAGGATTCCTACCCCTCCATCTGTTTTGTTGGCGCTAGCCCTTCCCTTATTTGTGTCCTTTGTTTGATTCATGCCTTGTACTATAAAAAATAAATATGGCCCAAGCCGGTTGCCCGGATGGTCTAGAGGTAACCTCGAACGCTTCTGAAGGTTGATGTTTGGAGTTCGAGAATATCGCGTGGGTCAGACGTTTGAGTTTATTTGCAAAAAACAACAAACGGAATAATCTTGCTAATAATCTTGCTAATAATCTGCTGACAGCCCCTAGTAGCGTGGGTAGGCACAATTCGATGCAAGTCGACGAGAAAAGAAAACACTGAAGTATTCTCGCGATACAAATGCAAGGCAAGAACCGTAGTGGGGGGAGGAGGGAGAGGAGCCCACATTGTGACCCCGAATTTGAGTTACGACTAGGAAGGAGAGAGAAAGGAAGGCGAAGATAACCAATGGGATGGAAAAAACAATATGTTTTTGGTCGCCTCCTATTTTCTTCGCTACTCTCAACTTCGATATCCCACGGCAGTCAAGCTCGCCCTTCACTTACCTTATGTCATATCGCTATGTCCGCTGTGACTGGCATCTTCCTCGTGGGCATGCTCTTCACGTCATATTATCAATTGAACGTTCGCACGTCTACGTAATAATCTCATTAAGCGGATGAATTCCCAATTCTGCTCTTACAACGGTAGCATTCGTCGTACTACTGTAGGGCATCGTAGCTTGTTTAGCTGCTGCCATATATACTGTTTCCAGCTGTTTTACGTACGGAATTCGAGTTCTCTTCCCGTACTCTACCTGCATATTCGAGCTTAGGTACAAGCCCATTATAGATGGGGATACATGTTTTACATTGGTGACCTTTACCATTCTCTATGACGTTTACTCCGTGTGTACCCCAAAAGCAGTATTTCTATGTATCTACGCCAAGGTTTGTCTGCTGGTCCACGATCAGAAAGTAATTTCAACCCTTATTTCGCTTGAAAGAGAAGTGTTGACCGTATCTTCGTTACATATAATTGGCACGGACACTGGGTGTGCTGGATTTCGACGGGTAGAAAGGAAGGTTTAATATGAACAAGTCACACAGCTTCTCCAGGGGGGCACGACAGCGATGCTACGGCCCCTCCCTTTGTGCGTGTGTTTTTGATGTATGGGTGGCGCCCAAGAGAATGAAGACAGAAGGGGGGGGGGGGGTCGTAGGGAAACCGCGTCGGACGAAGACAGGAAGGAGACGGCAGACATGGTAGCAAGGTACCATACCGACTAGCTGGTAGAACCTGTCCCTACTACGGGTATAAACCTGCCTCGGTTGCCTGGAAGGTGCGTTTGGTGTGCACCGGTTGCCTGTCCCTTCCTGTCGTTCTTAGTCTTGCTCTGTTTGAGTTGTTTCATTTAATTTTATTTCGTTTCTTTTTTATTTATTTTTATTGTCTGTCGCATCTCCGCTGGGAGAAGCACGACACGTTCTTTCTTTTTTCGCCATGTTTTTATTTGGTTATTTGACTGTTCGTTGATTTGTTTTATTATGTTTTATTATTATTTTTTCCTTTTCGCCTTTTTCTCTCTTTTTCTTTTTTTCTTTTTTCTTTTTTTCTCTTTCATGCTCCTGGATTGCTAGCAGGGTAGGTCTCGCCTGTCGTACATGGCATTGCATTGTCTGCTCGGCTCAGTGGGGGCCCGCATTTAGTTATCACGGTATGTTAATAAACAGATGATGAGATTGTGAGAACAAAATAGAAATTGTGTGTAAGAACGCAAGCTCAAACCGGGCAACGAAATAAGAAAACTGATATTAAAAAACAGCAGCGGTTGTCGTTGTATCCAGTTTATGAAATGATGTCGCTCCGGAGCGTGGCACGGAATAAGAAATGTCGAACGTGAAAACCTTCCAGCCGTGCTACTAGTACCGTGTGTGTTCTTCACATTAAACCTTCCTTTCTACCCGTCGACATCCAGCACACCCAGTGTCCGTGCCGATTCTTCATCCTAAAAAGGTACCAGTTCCGTGGTCACAAAAATACGACACAGCGATACTATGCTCAGTGCAGTACGCAGAGCAGACAACGCAATGCCATATACGGCAGGCAAGACCTACCCTGCTAGCAATCCAGGTGCATGCAAGAGAAAAAAGAGAAACAAAGGAAACAAGCGAAAAGGAAAAAATAATAAAAAATAAATATACTGAAGCAAATCAACAATCAAGCAACCGAACAAAAAGCATGACAAAATAAAAGAAACAAAAGTGTCGTGCTTCTCCCAGAGATGCGACCTCCAATAAAAAACCAAATGAAATTAAACGAAATGAAATGGACCGAAACAGCGCCAACAAGAGCAAGATTAAGAACGACAGGAAAGGAAAGCCAGCCGGAGCAGACCAAAGGCCAGCTGAGGCAGGTTTTTGCCCGTAGTACGGGCAGGTTCTACCAGCTAGTCGGTCTGGTACCTACTCTGTTTGCCGTCTCTTTCCTGCTTCCTTCCGCCGTGGTTTCCGTACGACCCCCCCCACCCTCCGTCTCCATTCCCTTAGGCGCCACCCATACAACGGGTACGTCGCACTTCCTACTCAGTTCCGTTTCGTTCTCGTGTAACACACGAGAGTCCCGGATAGAGAACGGGGAATACCAAAAAAACAAAATGAATACGTACGTAGCTAAGCAACCAAAGAAAGTCCTAGGAAACCAAATACGGAAGGCGGAGAAACAAAGGCAAAAGCGATCACGGTAATTTAAATAAGTAAAATGAAATAAATGAAGCAAATAATAAGCAAATGATGCAAGGGGCTGTAGCATCGCTGTCGTGCCCCCCTTGAGAAGCAACAACAGGCAATACAACAAGCAAAAAAGAGAGTAAGAAGAAAAAGAAAAAACAAGAAAACAAACAGACAGACAAAGGGAAAGAAAGTGCTGGATGTCGACGGGTAGAAAGGAAGGTTTAATGTGAAAAACAAACACACACATACGACAGGCCAGACCTACCCTGCTAGCAATCCAGGTGCATGCGAGAGGAAAAGAGAAAAATAAAAACAGCGAAAAGGAAAAATAATAAAAGTAAACATACTGAAGAAAATCAACAATCAAGCAACCAAACAAAAGCATGTTGTTGTTGTTGTTGTTGTTGTTGTTGTTATCTTCACATTAAACTCGTTTCAGTTGCTAATCCCTATAGTCTGATCTAGCAAGATCACGGCCCGTGGTCACAAAAGTGCTAGAGCCATCGGAGAATCCTAAAGAACACGTACACTTAGCAGGGAAAGGATACACAAGTCCGAAGAGGTACACCTAAAATCCCTACAGCATGTTATGCGTGTCCAAAACTGAACTACACGCCCGCAATCTCCATTCGACTACAGCAGCATCGTCCCCCCCCCCCCCCCCCCACTCTTTACCAATGAATTTGCCGACTACAGCGTAACTACTGTCTGAAGTGCTGTCTGCACAAAAACACACGGTAGGCGTGGGAACAAGATGGAGCACGCAGCTGCTGTCTGAAGTGCTGCCAGAATGACAGTCCGCGGGCACAAAGTGAAAAAGAACAGCCAACCAAAGCCATCATGTCCATTGACAATTACCCGAATCTATCCTGAACGGTCTGTGTTAGGCACAGCATTATAAACATCGACACTGATTAAGAATCGTTCCACATTGAAGGGGTCTTCCACGATCAGGCACACAATGAAGGCACCCGGGGTGTCGGCGCCATCTCTGCCGCGTCTCTCTACAAAACCAGTGACGTCATCCACACCGACCCAACAACAACATTCGGGGGAAAAAGCGAAGAATTTGTCAACAGAAAAACAAAAATGTTCGTCCGTCACGGGTCGATGTCGTCCGTGCTCCGGATCGCTTCTCCTGTGCGCTGCTGTGCTGCTGCGCCGGCGCGCTGCTGTGCTGCTGCTCAGGCGCGCCGCTCCGGTGCCGCTCGGCCAGTCCTAGCACGACCACACTCGACCCGCTCCGTCCGTACACGCTCTCGTTGCTGTCCTTCCCAGTCGGCTCCTCGCTTTCTCTCTCGTTGCACTCAGGGTGCTTGGTCTGAAAAATAAAAAATTCTCGCGCTGAAGGGATTGACCAGTCCAAACAACAGCTCGTCGCCACACGCTCCCTCCTCCTTTGATGGCGAAGCCAGGTTACTGAGACAGTACAGCGCCCTCTAGCAAACACACCTAGGGCCGTGTACATAGTGTCCGTCCACCTTTCTGATGGCGTCTGCCTCCGCGCACAAAAGTGAGATGGACATTGCTGTCTACACCGACGGCCAAAAAGGCCCGTGCATCTGAACTTTTGCGCCTAACGCACCAGTGCCGATCCAACTCTACCGCTGCACACGCTTCGCGGCGGGTGCGCAGCAGCAAGAAGGTATCGGTCCGCTTGAGGGTGAGCCTAGCCTTGCTCGCTAGGAAGACCCCCCCCCTCGCTATGGGCCATGCCAAAGCAAAAACTTTGCCGAGGCAGCGAGGGGAAGAAGGGAAGACAATGTACACCGTGATCGCTTTTTCCTTTGTCTCTCCGCCCCTCCGTGTTTTCCCAGGACTTTATTTGGTTGGTTAGCTACGTACATACGTATTCATTTTGTTTTTTATGATTTCCTCTTCTCTTTCCTGGACTCTCGTGTGTGGCACGAGGACGAAACGGAACTGAGTAGGAAGTGCCACGTATCCGTTGTATGGGTGGCGCCCAAGAAGATAGAGACGAGGGGGGGGGGGTCGAAGGGAAACCGCGGCGGACGAAAACAGGAAAGATCCGGTAAACAAAGCAGGTATCAGACCGACTAGCTGGTAAAACCTGCTTGTTTGTGTGTGTGTCCTTCACATTAAATCTTCTTTTCTACCCGTCGAAATTCAGCACACCCAGTGTCCGTGCCGATTCTTCATCCTGAAAAGGTACCAGTTATGTGGTCACAAAACTACGACACAGAGATACTACGATCAGTGCAGTAAGCAGAGCAGACAATGCAATGCCATATACGACAGGCAAGACCCACCCTGCTAACAATCCAGGTCCATGCGAGAGAAAAAAAGAGAAACATAGGAAAAAACCGAAAACGAAAAAAGAATAAAAAGTAAATACACTGAAGCAAATCAACAATCAAGCAACGCCAACGGAGCAAGACTAAGAACGATAGGAAAGGAAAGCCAGCCGAGGCACACCAAAGGTCCCTTCCAGCCAGCCGAGGCAGGTTTTTGCCCGTAGTACGGGCAGGTTCTACCAGCTAGTCGGTCTGGCACCTACTCTGTTTGCCGTCTCTTTCCTGCTTTCGTTCGCCGTGGTTTCCCTACGACCCCCCCCACCCTCCGTCTCCATTCCCTTGGGCGCCACCCATACAACGGGTACGTGGCACTTCCTACTCAGTTCCGTTTCGTTCTCGTATAACACACGAGAGTCCAGGAAAGAGAACGGGGAATAACAAAAACAAAATTAATACGTACGTAGCTAAGCAACCAAAGAAAGTCCTAGGAAAAAATACGGAAGGCGGAGAAACAAAGGCAAAAGCGATCACTGTAACATAAATAAGTAAAACAAAGTAAATGAAGCAAATCATCCGAGGGGCTGTGGCATCGCTGTCGTGCCCCCCTTGAGAAGCAACAACAGACAATACAACGAGTAAAAAGAAACAAAAAAAACAAACAAACAAACAAACAAACGAACAAAGGGAAAGAAAGACCACCAGAAATACCCAGGGAGAGAAAAAAAAACAAAAAACAAAAAAAAATGCTTGTACTACGGGCACAAACCTGCCTCGGCTGGCTGGAAGGTGCTTTTGGTGTGCTCCGGCTGGCTGTGCTTTCCTGTCGTCCTTAGTCTTGCTCTATTGGCTCCGTTTGTTTGTTTGTTTTTTCGGTCCATTTCGTTTCATTTCATTTCGTTCCATTTCATTTGGTTTTTTATTGGACGTCGCATCTCCCCTATGAGAAGCACGACACTTTCTTTCTTGTCTTTTGTTATGCTTTTGTTTGGTTGTTTGATTGTTGATTTGCTTCCGTATGTTTTCATTTTATACTTTTTTCCTTTTCGCTTTTTTCGCTTTTTTTCTTTTTGTTTTATTGCGTGCCCCTGGATTGCTAGCAGGGTAGGTCTTGCCTGTCGTTTACATATATTTACATATATATTTTTTCAAGGTCAGGTTCTGTAGGGTACCTACAGAACCAATACCAGGGGTATTTACCCCGGAAACACCCTACAGAGAACTTTTGTGAGTTCTGTAAGGGTTTAAACCCGTACCCGGAACTTCTGTAAGTTCTGTACGACCTTCATACCCTACAGAGAACTTCTGTAAGTTCTGTACGCCCCGTTTCACAATACCCGGGGTACCGGTACAACGTGTTTGTACCTGCCCGGAACTTCTGTGAGTTCTGTACGCCCGTGCCACAATACCCGGAACTTCTGTGAGTTCTGTAAGGGTTTTATACCCTAACCCGGAACTTCTGTAAGTTCTGTAGGAGATCCATACCCGTACCCGGAACTTCTGTAAGTTCTGTAACATCTTGGGCACAATACCCCGGGTAAGGGTATTCCCTCGGTACAATACCTTGTGTGCCGGTACAGATTAGGGTATCGTTGAGGATGTCAGGAGACGGTCAGTCGAGGGAAAATGGGCATCGGTCAAGGGTGTGGATTCGAGTGTTCCACACTAAAACCTACCGGTAGTATTTTGGCGTCAGTCAAGGATAAAAAATGAACAATTGCCGTCAGTCAAGGGGTGAAAGTGCCGTCTCCTGACATCTTTTAAGGAGTGATGTTATGCATTCTGACGTCATGTCAGATGTCTCATCAGTGACACACCAAAAACGAAATTACGAAATTAAATTACAATGTACAACCCACCTCGCTCACCAGCACACATAAACCGCACACACCGAGCACACAAGTATGTGGGTTGTGATTTGGGGGGTAAAGCTATGACCGCGGAAGTCATGCCCATGAAGTTGGAACGGTCCTTACCGTGAAAATCGTGAAAGACAGCTATTATAACAGAAATTAGCTACAATGGTACATGCATGGTATATACGCGTTAGTACCGGTATAGTGTGCCATGTTGGAAGTACACCAATCGCAGTATTTTGAAATGCATTTTATGTATATTTTTTGAGGAGTACATTTGCAGTTTTTTCGCCCCCTTGAGGTGAGTATTTACCAGGGTATCACCGGAACTTCTGTAAGTTCTGTACGCCCGTGCTTCATTCGGAACTTCTGTGAGTTCTGTACTCCCGGGCCACAATCGGAACTTCTGTGAGCTCTGTACGCCCGTGCCACAATACCCGGAACTTCTGTGAGTTCTATAAGGGATTTATACCCGTACCCGGAACTTCTGTAAGTTCTGTACGACCTTCATAACCTACAGAGAACTTCTGTAAGTTCTGTACGCCCCGTTTCACAAGACCCGGGGTACCGGTACAGCGTGTTTTTACCTGCCCGGAACTTCTGTGAGTTCTGTATGCCCGGGCCACAATACCCGGAACTTCTGTGAGTTCTGTAAGGGCTTTATACCCTAACCCGGAACTTCTGTAAGTTCTGTAGGACACCCATACCCCGACCCTTCATTCACAAACCCTACAGAACCTGACCTTGTATTTTTTGTCCATCCCATTCAATATCTTCGCACTTCCCTCTTTCTCCCTCCATAGTCGTAACTAGAGGTGGGCACCTTTAAGAAAAAAAGCGGTTTAAACCGGTTTTTGGAAACCCAGCAGGCGTGCCCGAGTAGACGGTTTTTGGAAAAAAAAACCGCGATTTTTTCGGCCGGTTTAAACCGGTTAACCGAAAACCGGTTTAGACCGGAAAAAACCGCGGTTAACCGGTTAACCGGTTTAAACCGGCAGAATCGAACCGACTCTTGACTGATTACACTGCTACGTACAGCAGCAGTAATAGTACGGGTCGAAAATGACTTGGTTATAGTGTCTAAACGACTTGGTAATTGCGTGTTGGCCGAGAACGATTATTTTTTGTGCGGGGGACATAAATTGACTTGATTTCAGTGTAGGTATTACCACGTGTTATCTGGGTCAGACACCGAGTATCCCCTTGCAGGTTTGTCTAGTAAGCATCCTTGGTGTTACTCACTTTCCGTAGAATCAAGCGTAGAAGTGAAGCAGCTTTTATTAATCCCCGAGCCAGATGACATCTACCCCGGGACGGGCTTCAATTATGGCCCTCCGATCTTGCAAATGCCCCGAATACGAATGCCATCCAAGTTATACGAAAACGGACCAATTACCTATTATATGAGGTAATCACCAGCCTTCCAAGCCCATACCATTACAGTATCCGATTTGACTTAGTTTTTTGTGTGCGGGTCGAATAATACCTCGCTTTAGTGTAGGTGGTTGGAAATGACTTGGTTTTAGTGAGGGGGCATCGAAATTGTCTTGGTTTTAGAATAAATATCTAAATTGACTTGGTTTAAGTGTTGAAGTTGAAATTGTAACTTGTTTATTGTGTGGGGGATTTGAAATATAATTGCTTTTGTGCGGAAATAGTGATTGGCTTGAGTTTTGTGCGGGGGGTCGAAATTGATTTGGTTTTTAGTGTCAGGGCCGAAAATGACTTGATTTTAGTGTGTGGATGGAAATTGACCGTTTTTTGTGTCAGGGCCGAAAAATACTTAGTTTTAGTGTCGGGGCATCGAATTTGCCTTGGGTTTTTAATTGGGATCGACATTGACTTGATTTTAGTGGTAGGGTCAAAACTAACTTGATTTTGTGTTATCGACATTGACTTGGTTTTTGTTCGGGGGGTCTAACTTGACTTGGTTTTTAGGGTGCGGGCCGAAAATTAGATGTTTTCAGCGGGGAGATCGAAGTTCACTTGCTCTTTGTGTGCGGGCCGAAAATAATTTGGTTTTGGTGTGTGGTATGTTTATGTATATGCAGCGCCTTACCCTGTCGATCGTAGATCTGCTGCGCTCTCGACTGCCCACGAAAATCGCACTGCAGCAGCAATCAGTGTTGTACCTGTGGCAGCAATGTCGTATATATCATGACTTGTACCTGAAACTCACGTCACCCCGTAAAATATTATGTGCTGTTGTGCTGTTGTTGTACAGTACAGGACACCTAATAAGAAACAGGAAATCTGGTCCAGGCTGGATTTCTTATTTGAGATAGGGTGCTCTCTACACTAATTTCAAGATAACGACTCCATAATTTCTTATTTTCCTCTAAATATCAGCCTGGCTTTCCTATTAGCCTGTTTCTCATCAGACGTCCTGTACTGTACAATACTACCTCGTGTTCTATTAGTACGCAAACAGTGGCTCGGAATCCACAAAAACATAATATACTGGGCGCATACATACCGTTATGTTCAATGGTTTGGAGGCGTTTCATGTTGCCATCCGGTTTAAACCGGTTTTCGGTTAACCGGTTTAAACCGGCTGAAAAAAACCGGTTTAAACCGGTTTTTGGTTTTGAGAATAACGCCTCCTTAGCCGGTTTTCCGTTTTTTAATTTTCCCTCTAGGTGCCCACCTCTAGTCGTCACTCAGATCCGGGGTCACAAAGTAGGCTCCTCTTCCTCCTCCCCCACTATTTGCTTCAGAATATTTACGTACTTAGTATTCTTTTTTCTTTTTCACTTTTTTCTTTCGTTTCTCTTTTCATCTTGCATGCACCTGGATTGCTAGCAGGGTAGGTCTTGCCTGTCGTATATGTGTGTGTGTGTTCTTCACATTAAACCTTCCTTTCTACCCGTCGACATCCAGCACACCCAGTGTCCGTGCCGATTCATCATCCTAAAAAGGTACCAGTTATGTGGTCACAAAACTACGACACAGAGATACTACGCTCAGTGCAGTAAGCAGAGCAGACAGAGCAATGCCATATACGACAGGCAAGACCTACCCTGCTAGCGATCCAGGTGCATGCAAGAGAAATACGTGAGAAAAGAAAGAAAAAAGCGAAAAGGAAAAATAATAGAAAGTAAACATACTCAAGCCAATCAACAATCAAGCAACCAAACAAAAGCATGACAAAAAGAAAAAGAAAAAAGTGTCGTGCTTGTCCCAGAGGAGATGCGGCATCCCGTTAAAAGAAACCAAATAAAATGAAACGAAATGAAATTGCATTGTCTGCTCTGCTTACTGGTAGAAAGGAAGGTTTAATGTGAAGAACACACACACTGCACTGAGCGTAGTATCTCTGTGTCGTAGTTTTGTGACCACATAACTGGTACCTTTTTAGGATGAAGAATCGGCACGGACACTGGGTGTGCTGAATGTCGACTGGTAGAAAGGACGGTTTAATAATGTGAAAAACATACACACACACTACGAGCTGGTCTGGATGAGAGCAGAACGACATAGTTGAATGCTTTTCCGCAGCTCATGTTTTAGAATTTCGAAATGAATATTTGCATGGAGCTAGGTCTTAGTATACCCTAATGGCTAAAGCGACGACCTAAACACAACTTGTGACTCAAAGAAAGTTATGACCATTTCAGAAAAAATCCAATCGGGAATCGGCCGGATTGTACGTTGAAAAAACGATTTGTTTTTAGGTCTTCGCTTGAAGGTCTTCGCTTGAAGCTCTGGATGAAAGCGATCCAAATCACGTGTCAAAAGCTCAGCCCATAATTCGACAAATTGAGCTGCGAAAACCGGATGTTGTGTCGCTCATCGAAGTATCTTAACTTTGTATTGCCGATCGCAAACACGTCATATATCTTGACAGACGACGAAGTAGGCGATGGTGAGGAAACCCTATGGATTGTTTCGTAGTGCCTCAACGAATGTTTACACGAAGTTTCAGCGTCATCGGCAGTGCAGGTGTTTCGGACTTTCGTATAGACTTTAGTATCGACATATCTCCGTATGCGACTTGATTTGCTGGGCATGGGAGTTTCTCGACGACATCGACTTTGATTATTAAACTGTTAACGTCTGCAAAAGCGCTGCAGACGTACCAACGCAGCTGTCGAATTTGGAGTCCTAATAATTCCAAACGGTTGCGAAAACGCCTATTAAGTAAAAATCGGCTTTATTGCCGGACCAGCTCGTACGGTTCTTGCCTTGCATTTTTATCGCGAGAAGATTTCAGCACTTTCTTCCCTCGTCAACTCTCCTCGAATTTTGCAGGGTTCTTTACGGTTAACCGACCGTGCACGGTGCGGTTTTTTCTTTTCGAAAATCCTACGGTCCGGTTCGGTGCGGTTTTCAGAAAGCGGAAATATTACGGTGCGGTTCGGTGCGGTTATCCGATATTGTAAATCCTACGGTGCGGTTCGGTTTTTTCGTGCATCCTACGGTGCGGTTCGGTGCGGTTTTCATAAATCAGGAATCCTACGGTGCGGTTCGGTGCGGTTTTCAGAAATCGTAAATGCAACGGTGCGGTTCGGTTTTTTCATGCATCTTACGTTGCGGCTCGGTGCGGTTTTAAAAATTCAGAAATCCTACGGTACGGTTCAGTGCGGTTTTTAATATTTAGTAAATCCTACGGTGCGGTTCGGTGCTGTGATACATCCTACGGTGCGGTCCGGTGCGGTTCCCCGTTGAACGGGTTTTGCTACGGTGCCGTTCCAATCCCCGTAGGGAAAACCGTTCATAACCGCTGTTTCTCCACGGTGCACCGTATGAATAAACCGTACAAAACCGCGGTTTCGTACGGTTTTTGCCCCTTTTCTCGGAGCATTACTGCCCTAACGAAACCGCTACAGGCATCGTGTTAAAAAAACCGCAAAACCCGCGGGTTCGTACGGTTTTCGTGCAAGGTACATATATATATATTGTTTACTTTCCACGCAAAGTGAAGAGAGCAATAACTCCCACACGGGGGAGACTTTGCCCCAGACTTCCTCCGCAACGTTGACTATTTCACGACGAACTGTGCCGACTAATAGCGCCGTCGCAGCCGGAGGAGGGCATGTCGCGGCGGCTTCCGATAGTGCAGGCCCCAGCATAGAACCGACGGCAGGGTGGGGGGCCAAAGCTGCACAGGCGGCCGACTGCTGACCAGCTGCGGACTGCGCAACACTGACTGGCTGCGGGCTCCGGGGCACCGGCTGCGGGCTGCGGACCGGATGTGCTTGTAGCTTGCACCTCTTCGGCTGGGGAAGGCTGCGCATCCGCAAGTTCCGTACCGGTAGTAGCTTTTCACGCCCCGGTGTGGTGGTGCCGGCGGTGGACTGTGGCGATGTGTGGAAAAGCAGCTTTGCTGGCGTGCACGCTTTGGCACGCATTTCCGGGTTCCCTGTGTTTTTGCGTATTTGTGTATTTGTGTAACTGTATACGTATTTGTGCATTTTCTATGTTTTCGTACTTTTGTATTACTCAGTTTTTACCGATATCCAACTTCAATATTTTTTCGGATAGTTTATAAATAATAAATATATACGTAGATCAGCTGATAAAAAAGAAATAATTACGAGTATTAATAATAAATTGATACCAGGTATTAAATATGAAATACGTACATATATACTCCGGATATATAAACATACCACGTATATAATTCAACCTTTTTGCATTTTAACGTCAAAAATAAAAAATAATAATCAAAATATGAAATACCATAAGATCAACCAAGCTAGCGGGAGCACTTTTGACACGAAACCGAGCAGAAATCGCCATAAACCGTGACCCTATAGCACCGTTCCGCGGTCGATGGAACCGCGGTTTGTATACGGTTTCAAGTTAACCGCACCGTTAAATAACCGCTCTAACGGGTTTTGGAACCGTATCTTGATGCACACGGTGCGGTGCGGTTTTATGACATCCCTACGGTGCGGTTCGGTGCGGTTTTAAGAAATCAAGAATCTTACGGTGCGGTTCGGTGCGGTTTTCAGATATTGAAAATCCTACGGTGCGGTTCGGTGCTGTGATATTTCCTACGGTGCGGTTCGGTGCGGTTTTCAGAAATCGTAAATGCTACGGTGCGGTTCGGTGCGGTTTTCAGATGTCGTGAACCCTACGGTGCGGTTCGGTTATATTTTGTTTCCTACGGTGCGGTTCAGTGCGGTTTTCCGATATCGCAAAACGTACGGTGCGGTGCGGTGCGGTTTTCAAGAGGGCAAACATCCTACGGTGCAACCGCACCGAACCGCACCGAACCGATAGAAAAAACCGCACCGTAAAGAACCCTGGAATTTTGCTTACCCACGCTATAATATGCGCTCTCGACGGACGGTGTCATTTGATAATAAAAACCTCCATGTGTGTGTGTGTGTTCTTCACATTAAGCCTTCCTTTCTACCCGTCGACATCCAGCACACCCAGTGTCCGTGCCGATTCTTCATCCTAAAAAGGTACCAGTTCTGTGGTCACAAAACTACGACACAGAGATACTACACTCAGTGCAGTAAGCAGAGCAGACAATGCAACGCCATATACGACAGGCAAAACCTACCCTGCTAGCAATCCAGGTGCATGCAAGAGAAAAAAAAAGAGAAAAAAAGAAATAATCGAAAAGAAAAAAGAATAAAACGTAAATATACTGAAGCAAATCAACAATCAAGCAACCAAATAAAAAGCATGACAAAAAAGAAAGAAAGTTTCGTGCTTCTCCCAGAGGAGATGCGACCTCCAATAAAAAACAAAATTAAATTAAAGAAAATGAAATGAAATGGACCGAAACAGCGCCAACATAGCAAGACTGAGAACGACAGGAAGGGACATCCAGCCGGAGCACACCAAAGCCCGCACACAGGTCGCCCCGGTGGGCTAGCAGGTAACCACGAAGCCTGTAAGCGTCAAGAAAGCGAGTTCGAGCCCCGCCGAGTGCATGCTTTTCTCGCAAAAAATATCTTAGACTAGCAGAAAGCGCGAGAGCGTGAGGTAGCAAAATTCGATGAAAGTCGACGAGCGTTGGGAAGGCTGAACCCTCTGCGCGATAAAAATCAAGGCAAGAACCGTAGTGGGGGAGGAGGGAGAGGAGCCTACTTTGTGACCCCGGATCTGCGTTACGACTAGGGAGGGAGAGACGGAAGTGCGAAGATAATAAATGGGATGGAAAAAAAAAAAAAAAAAAAAAAAGGCCAGCCGAGGCAGGTTTGTGCCCGTAGTACAGGCAGGTTCTACCAGCTAGTCGGTTCGGCACCTACTACTCTGTTTGCCGTCTCCTTCCTGCTTTCGTCCGTCCTCCATGGGGAGAATCGAACCCTGGACATCCGGGCCTACAGGCTTCGCGGCTACCAGTTAGACCACCGGGGCGACCGGCCTTATGGCATTGCATTGTCTGCTCTGCTTACTGCACTGAGCGTAGTATCTCTGTGTCGTAGTTTTGTGACCACACAACTGGTACCTTTTTAGGATGAAGAATCGGCAGGGACAACGGGTGTGCTGGATGTCGACGGGTAAAAAGGAAGGTTTAATGTGAAGAACACACACACATAAAGTAAATCAAGTATTAAAGTATCATCACAGCAGTCAGTCACAGTCGAGATTCTTTTTATTTCTTCATTTTCGAGGGTGGTCGATTTTTTTTTTCGACATCTCACAGAAATTTTGTTCGTTGGGGGGGTGGTTACTAAAACCAAGTGAAAAAAATGAAAATAAGGATAATTTGTTTCACCAATGGTTGCAACGGTTTTTTATTCCGACCTCTGGGGTTGTGGTGTGTCGTTTTCTATTTTTTCTGGGCGCCCCTGTCATTTTTGTTTGTTTCTTCGACAGTTTTTGTTTTTTACAATTCCATCACAAGACTTGAATGCCCGCAACGCGGAGCTCGCAGCTTACTGTAATTGGGGGCGAGTTGATCCGCGTAGTGTTAGTCTACACTTGGTACAGTATACCACGTATAATAGAGTGTATGGCAGGCTTGATTGGGTTACAGGTTTGTTGATCGGGCAGGTCAAGAGAGTACCCTCATATCCCAGGTATTACAGCGTGGTAGTAACGCACTCGTCGGTTGCAGCTGACCTGTACAATGTCAACGTGATATATATGTGGTTCTCGGGGCATATATAAATCAGGAATATGAAACACTGGAAAAACTAAAAAAGTCGAGAATAATACGAATCATCAAATAAGAAATGCCGTAAATGTTGCTGGTGAGCTGGTGAGGGCACACGAAATAAGACTTTGATCCTGGAAGCCAAGTTGACTTCTTTCAACAGCGGGCCCCCACTGTATTGAACTGAATATAGTATCTCTGTGTCGTAGGTAGAGGTGGGCACCCGTGAAAAAAAACCCGGTTTAAACCGATTTTTGGAAACCCAGCAGGCGTGTACAAGTAGCCGGTTTTGAAAAAAAAACAGTGTTTTTTTTCGCCAGTATAAACCGGTTAACCCACAAACCGGATAAAACCGGAAAAACCGGATAAAACCGGATAAAACCAGTTCTTATGCGTATAAAACCGATTTTAAACCAGTTCTAAACCGGATAAAACCGGATGAGACCGGACAATTTTTTCACTAGAATGTTTGCGATAGAAGTAAAAATAAGGGCAGCGGCCGAAAACAGGTACACCTGGTCCGTTCGGGGCCAAAAACAGGTACATAGTAAAGTCAACTTTAACACGCACCCCACGAACCTGCCGTTCCTTGCAATGCAAAGTAGAGTTTTTTCATGCTCTTCGTGCTCGCCGGGTGGCTACGTATACGAGTAGCTGCTATTAGTAGTACGAGGAACGAACGCCTGCTGCTGTATTCTCCCTTCTCAACGTTTGTGGCACCCCTGGTATTCCAAGTCAACCACAATCCCGAAGGGGAGCCTTCTATCTCGTATTATTTCGGCGGAGGTGTGCAGGCAGATATGTGTGTGTGTCGCTCGAGTGGCGTGTGGTGCGAGGTACGAAGGGAGAAGGGGGTCTCCGCGTACGTCGGCATTTGTGTAGGGGGCATAGGATGGAACTATGAAGGGCCTCTGATAGGCTTAAAAAGGACAAAAAAAAGGTGAAAGTCAAGCAGAGTAGACAAAATCAGGTATACCTGGGTTCTGAAGAGGCAAAAACCGGTACAACGAGTTTTGGACCAATGGCAGCGCACGTGGAGTGCGTTTTTGACTTGGTTTTAAGTATATACCTGATTTTGGCCGCAAATGGACGAGGTATACCCGTTTTTGGCCGCTGCCCTAAACAAAAATATACTTTCCTTCCGCTCAAAAAAAAGTGAATTCCCTTCCCCTCATGGTTTCGGTGTATTTGCGATAGAAGTAATCAAAATCCTGCAGGCGACGCCTCCGAAAATAATAAGGGAAGTGAGGTGAGGCAATGCGGCAAACCAAAGAAACAACGAAACAAACAAAAAGTAGCGCACAAGAGGAACTGCAGCCCAGCAACGGTGGCGGCGGCAGGGGTATGACCGCAGTGCCGCAGATGCAATCCCAGCGACCGCAAGCAGCAGCACCGGTGGCTGCAGCTACGCGGCGGCAGCCCCAGCAGAAGCAGCAGCCCCAGCAGCAGCGGCAGCAGCAGCAGCAGCAGCAGCAGCAGCAGCAGCAGCAGCAGCAGCAGCAGCAGCAGCAGCAGCAACAACAACAGCAGAGCAGCAGCAGAGCAGCAGAAGCAACAGCTTTTGTTTTTGCTTTTTTCGATTTTGCGTCCAACTATTCTTGTCGTCGTGTGCTGCTCCTGCTGCTGCCCACGACCTACGCGCGGCACCGCGCCGGCACGCTCCGCTCCAAGCCCGCCCGGCGCCCGACATATATAGACCGTGGCGGCGCGCCGCCGCTGCTGCTAGTGCTGCTAGTGCTGCTAACGCAGTGTGGTGAAATTGAAATGATACACGGTGATCTGTCATCCTGTCGCTCTACAAGCAAGGCGGTACGAGTACGTCTCCATACGACTCGTACGAGTAGTTCTTCTGAACAGCGCATCCTCCACGACACCAAGCCGGCGAGAGCGTACCGTAGCGGGCCGCCAGCAGTCTGCCGGCGCCCCGTTAGCAAAATCCAGCACCGCTTGTCCGTATCATACTGTAGCACACCTCCCGAGCCTCTGTGCTCCCACCGGTTGTTGCGTTGTGTAGAGCAAGCAGCAAGGTTGGGGCCTATGGGAGACATCTCCCATAATTTGATAATTTGGGGCGTTCTGCGTCGGTGGAATGCTCGGTGCGTGTAGGCCAATCGAACTGAGAGACAAAAGTTACCGTAACTTTTGATCAAAAACATACTTCTTTGAAGTAATTTTTGCCGTTTTTTCAAAAAATTACCTCAAATCCTACCTTCGGTAGAATATTTAGAGAAGTAAAAGTAAAAAAAAAAAACGCAAACACTCTACTGTTTCTCTACCGAATGAAACCATCACCAGTGCTATAAATTATCATAGGATACACAGTGTTATACCTGGTATATGGTTTCATGCATACATACGTGTAAGTGTGTGCATCAATAATGCTCTAAACAGCAGATGCTCTGCTGACGTGTTATAGTTGTCATATATCAAAACATATACCATACCAAGGTATACAAAACTTGCACGTACGACAACTACTTTCACTTGTTTTGGAAAAAAGTTGATTTCAGTCTGAAAACTACATATATTAAAATTAGTGTGGATTTTCATCTTGAAATTAGTGTGGATATTTTCACTTGGTTTTAGTGTAGTAATAGCGCGCGCAGGAATGCCCTCCGAATACGCTGACCTGCAAGGCATAGGAAAAAAAGACAGGAAGCAAGTAATCGCGAAGAACGCCCTATTAATAGTAGGTATCCGTATAGTACCTGTGCACCGGCAATGTCTTCTTCACAACAATGTTTTATACCTTGAAATCACGGCACCGGTTGTGGCTCGGAATCCACATGTAAATAGCACGTTTTTCACCCAAACATGCCGTCGTGTTCAATGATTTGGAGTCGTTTCACGTTACCATCCGGTTTTACCCGGTTTTCGGGAAAACCGATTAAAACCGGCTGAAACAATCGGTTTTATCCGGTTTTATGTTTTAAGAATATCGCCTCGTTATCCGGTTTTCTGCTTTTTTTTTTCGCCTCCCGGTGCCCACCTCTAGTCGTAGGCTTTTGACCACAGAACTGGTACCTGTTTAGGGCGAAGAATCGGCACGAACCTTCCTTTCTACCCATCGACATCCAGCACACCCAGTGTCCGTGCCGATTCATCATCCTAAAAAGGTACCAGTTCTGTGGTCACAAAACTACGACACAGAGTATAGCGGAAAGCGCGAGAGCGTGAGTTGGCAAAATTCGATGAAAATCGACGAGCGTTGGGAAGGCTGAACCCTCTGCGCGATAAAAACCAAGGCAAGAACCGTAGTGGGGGGGGAGGGAGAGGAGCCTACTTTGTGACCCCGGATCTGAGTTACGACTAGGGAGGGAAAAAGACAGAAGTGCGAAGAAAATAAATGGGATAGAAAAAGGAAAAGAAAAAGAGATACTACGCTCAGTGCAGTAAGCAGAGCAGACAATGCAATGTCATACCTGGTATACGACAGGCAATACCTCCCCTGCTAGCAATCCAGGTGCGTGCATGAAAGTGAAAAAAAGAAAAAAGAATAGTGTGCTGGATGTCGACGGGTAGACAGTAGACAGGAAGGTTTAATGTGAAGAACACACACAGAGAAGTACTCCTCGTACTGCGCACTTTTTTTACGTTCGTCGTCACCCATTTCTTACTAATAGTTTACTATGTCTAGTGCTTTCTCTGTTGATTTATTGTGTCCTTCTGGTGTTTCTGGCCGGCTCACAAAATCACGCGTGGTGGGCGGGGCTTGCTACGTGATCCTGGATCAGAGGTTCGACCCCGTGTATTTTGGAGGAAGAGAGGAAACAAAAGCAAATGAAAATACATAAAACGGGTCGGAAGAAGGGAAAAACACAACGTATTCTGGAATGGCCGGGTGCTACGTGTACAGGGTGATGCGCGAGGCTGAGTATTTGACTCACACGACAACTCATCGCCTATTATACTTGTTTTCGAGCGTGAATAGAAATTGCAATACTTTTCACACAACTACTACTGCTGCAGTCATAACAGTGGTCCAACTTACCGTATTATGTTAAGTTGACCACAGCGCGAGGTGAGTAGAAACAAGTGCAGGGATGTTGCTTGTTCAGAGTTGGAGAGCGAGAGGTGTGCAGTGCGAAAGAGGGCTGATCCGAAAACAAATTCGAAGACGCACAGCCTAACTGCGGTACACCTTACCGACGACGATGACGAAACGGAATTCGAAGATGCACAGCCTATCTGCAGTACAAACTACCGACGACGACGCAACGAAGTAAACTACAGTCACAACTACATATACCTCTTGGTTTAATTGCACTGCTGAATCTACCTGCAGTACGTGCGAACGGTTTATTAAAATTTAACTGGTACGAGTTGTAATGTTCTACCCTGTGGGCTATGACCCTCCACTGAAACTTCTAAAACTACCAACCATTAATCTCCGAGAGGTCTAAATACTTCACACCTCGGAAAACGTAACACTCAGATAAGACTTATCTACGTTATGGGGCCTAACACAGGGACTTGGCAACGTACTAACGTAGTGTTAACACTTGAGGGCAATCACGGTAACGCGGTAACACAGTGTTAACACTGGAGGGGCAATCACGGTAACGCGGTAACACAGTGTTAACTAGAAACCCAACAATGTGCACACGCCTTAACGTTATGTTACACCGTGATCCGTCCGTCGACTAACACTTTAACATAGTGTTAGGCTCTGACCCAAAACGTACGTTATCACTCTAACATTCCCAGATCGATATCTGCCGATTTACTAACACGATAACATAATGTTACTGTCCACGGAGCGTTAGACATAACACACTAACATTGTGTTACCCTTCCAATGAGTGTGAACGTTGCGTTACAAATAACACACTAACATAACACTAACATAGTGTCCAGCACTTCTAACACTACGTTATTCGTACCCCCAGTCTGATTGCTTTAAGGTCGGATAACGTAACATTTAACATACGTTAGATACGTTACAGTCTTAGCCGGCCGATACGTTACAGTCTTAGCCGGCCGATACGTAACATTATGTTACGGTGTTACTGTCAGTAAAGATCTGATTTTTTTATATTATGTTACTGTGTTTCCATAATAATCAATCCTTTCGTAACATTATCTTACTGAGTTACCGTGGGGGCCGGAATCAATCCAATGTAATGTTACTACGTTACCCTTTGGATCTTCCCACGCTCTAACATGTGTTACCTGTGTTATAGGGGTAAAGCGGCGTCGGGGAGTAACATAATACAGCCGTGTTATCCAATTTTGCTGATATTCCAGTAACACAGTAGTAGGGTTTAGGGTTAGGGTGAATATGAGGCGCGACCTCAGTACCTGCACTAGTCAAATCTGCAATGCATCGCGCTGGGGGAATACTGATTGTTGTGCTGAACCAAAGCGAATGAACATCTACGTAGTAAATGTGCCGTCTGAGTTATTTATTTTTATTTCAAGCAAAACATATCGTCAGCATACAGCAGTGTGTGTTCTTCACATTAAACCTTCCTTTCTACCCGTCGACATCCAGCACACCCAGTGTCCGTGCCGATTCATCCTCCTAAACAGGTACCAGTTCTGTGGTCACAAAACTACGACACATAGATACCACGCTCAGTGCAGTAAGCAGAGCAGACAGAGCAGTGCCATATACCAGTACCAGACCGACTAGCTGGTAGAACCTGCCTGTACTACGGGCACAAACCTGCCTCAGCTGGCTGGAAGGTACTTTTGGTGTGCTCTGGCTGCCTGTCTTTTCCTGTCGTTCTTAGTCTTGCTTTGTTGGCACTGTTTTTTTTTCGGTTCATTTCATTTCATTTCGTTTCGTTTCATTTCATTTGGTTTCTTTTAACTAGATGTCGCATCTCATCTGGGAGAAGCACGACATTTTTTTTTCTTTTCATTTTGTCATGCTTTTGTTTGGTTGCTTGATTGTTGATTTGCTTCAGTATGTTTACTTTCTATTAATTTTCCTTTTCGCTTTTTTCTTTCTTTTCTCTTTTTTTCTCTTGCATGCACCTGGATTGCTAGCAGGGTAGGTCTTGCCTGTCATATATGGCATTGCATTGTCTGCTCTGCTTACTGCACTGAGCGTAGTATCTCTGTGTCGTAGTTTTGTGACCACATAACTGGTACCTTTTATGGATGATGAATCGGCACGGACACTGGGTGTCCTGGATGTCGACGGGTAGAAAGGAAGGTTTAATGTGAAGAACACACACACATATAGGACAGGCAAGACCTACCCTGCTAGCAATCCAGGTGCATGCAAGATAAAAAGAGAAAAGAAAGAAAAAAGTGAAAAGGAAAAATAATAGAAAGTAAACATACTCAATCCAATCAACAATCAAGCAACCAAACGAAAGCATGACAAAAGAAAAAGAAAAAAGAGCCGTGCTTGTCCCAGAGGAGATGCGACATCCCGTTAAAACAAACCAAATGAAATGAAATACACCGAAAAAACAGTGCCAACAGAGCAAGACTAATAACGACAGGAACGGACAGGCAGCCAGACCACACCGGAAGTACCTTCAGCTAGCTGAGGAAGGTTTGTGCCGGTAGTACAGACAGGTTCTACCAGCTAGTCTGTCTGGTACTGGTACCTACTCTGTTTGGTGTCTCTTTCCTGCTTTCGTCCGCCGTGGTTTCCGTACGAGCCCCCCCACCCTCTGTCTCCATTCCCTTAGGCGCCACCCATACAACGGATACGTGGCACTTCTTACTCAGTTCCGTTTCGTCCTCGTGCCACACACGAGAGTCCAGGAAAGAGAAGAGGAAATAACAAAAAAAAACAAAAATGTATACGTACGTAGCTACGCAGCCAAAGAAAGACCTAGGAAAATACGGGGGCACGGAGAGACAAAGGCAAAAGCGATCACGGCAAAATTAAATTTTAAACGAAATAAATGAATGATGCGAGGGGTTTTAGCATCGCTGTCGTGCCCGCTACAACAGGCAGCACACCAAGCAAAAAATAATAAAAAAAATAATAATAAATAAAACAAACAAATAAAGGGACAAAAATCACCAGAAATACCCAAGGAAAACAACACCCAGTTCGCCATCCACCCAGCCAGGTAGTTCTTCTTCCTCATCACAGTGATAAGAATGAGAGTAACAATGGAACTAAAAAAGACGAAACGAAACGAGAAAACACAACAGAGCCGCGTTCGAAGCAGCTACAGAGGTGCGCGGCAAGGGTAGTCTAGGCGGGACTTACTAGTCAGCCTGGTACCTTGCTATCCTGTCGGCTGTCTCCCTCCTGCTTCATCAACCGCGGTTTTTGTACGACGTTGCCCCCCCCCCTCCCATTTCCTTGTGCACCCCCCGCACGGATGCGTGGCGCTTCTACTCCGTTCGCTCGACCTTGTGCCACACGACCATGAACTGTTCAGCCGCTTCGAGGACCCCTGTTGTGTGTGTGTGTGTTCTTCACATTAAACCTTCCTTTCTACCCGTCGACATCCAGCACACCCAGTGTCCGTGCCGATTCTTCATCCTAAAAAGGTACCAGTTCTGTGGTCACAAAACTACGACACAGAGATACTACACTCAGTGCAGTAAGCAGAGCAGACAATGCAACGCCATATACGACAGGCAAGACCTACCCTGCTAGCAATCCAGGTGCATGCAAGAGAAAAAAAGAGAAAAAAAAAAAGCGAAAAGAAAAATAATAAAAGTAAATATACTGAAGCAAATCAACAA